>OX326959.1:66022839-66352473 GCA_946800325.1 Luzula sylvatica | reverse complement strand
TTTCTATTTTTCCTATCCTATTTTTGCATAAAATCAAAAACTAAAGTCTAACACCTTCAAAAATATCAATTATCATTTTTTTCTAAAAAAGACGAAAATAGTTCTCTAAAATGGGCAAAATACTTCATTTTTCATGATTTTCTCAAAAAACTCCGGGATTGAAGACTAACACATACAAATTTCAATTTTTCCAATTTTTTGCATAAAATCAAAAACTGAAGTCTAACAACTTCAAAAATATCAATTATCATTTTTTCTAAAAGTGTCCAAAATAGTTCTCTAAAATGAGCAAAATACTTCATTTTTCATGTTTTTCTCAAAAAACTTCGTGATTGAAGACTAACACATACAAATTTCTATTTTTCCTATTTTTTGCAAAAAATAAAAAACTGAAGTCTAACACCTTCAAAAATATCAATTATCATTTTTTCTAAAAAAGACCAAAATAGTTCTCTAAAATGAGCAAAATACTTCATTTTTCATGTTTTTCTCAAAAAACTCCGGGATTGAAGACTAACACATACAAATTTCTATTTTTCCTATCCTATTTTTGCATAAAATCAAAAACTGAAGTCTAACACCTTCAAAAATATCAATTATCATTTTTTTTCTAAAAAAGACGAAAATACTTCTCTAAAATGAGCAAAATACTTCATTTTTCATGATTTTCTCAAAAAACTCCGGGATTGAAGACTAACACATTCAAATTTCAATTTTTCCAATTTTTTGCATAAAATCAAAATCTGAAGTCTAACACCTTCAAAAATATCAATTATCATTTTTTCTAAAAGTGTCCAAAATAGTTCTCTAAAATGAGCAAAATACTTCATTTTTCATGTTTTTCTCAAAAAACTTCGTGATTGAAGACTAACACATACAAATTTCTATTTTTCCTATTTTTTGCAAAAAATAAAAAACTGAAGTCTAACACCTTCAAAAATATCAATTATCATTTTTTCTAAAAAAGACCAAAATAGTTCTCTAAAATGAGCAAAATACCTCATTTTTCATGTTTTTCTCAAAAAACTCCGGGATTGACTACTAACACATACAAATTTCTATTTTTCCTATCTTATTTTTGCATAAAATCAAAAACTGAAGTCTAACACCTTAAAAAATATCAATTATCATTTTTTCTAAAAAAGACCAAAATAGTTCTCTAAAATGAGCAAAGTACTTCATTTTTCATGTTTTTCTCAAAAAATTCCGTGATTGAAGACTAACACATACAAATTTCTATTTTTCCAATTTTTTGCAAAACATCAAAAACTGAAGTCTAACCCCTTCAAAAATGTCAATTGTCATTTTTTCTAAAAGAGACCAAAATAATTCTCTAAAATGAGAAAAATACTTCATTTTTCATGTTTTTCTCAAAAAACTCCGTGATTGAAGACTAACACGTACAAATTTCAATTTTTCCTATTTTTTGCAAAAAATAAAAAACTGAAGTCTAGCACCTTCAAAAATATCAATTATCATTTTTTTCTAAAAAAGACGAAAATAGTTCTCTAAAATGAGCAAAATACTTCATTTTTCATGATTTTCTCAAAAAACTCCGGGATTGAAGATTAACACATACAAATTTCAATTTTTCCAATTTTTTGCATAAAATAAAAAACTGAAGTCTAACACCTTCAAAAATATCAATTATCATTTTTTTCTAAAAAAGACGAAAATAGTTCTCTAAAATGAGCAAAATACTTCATTTTTCATGATTTTCTCAAAAAACTCCGGGATTGAAGACTAACACATACAAATTTCAATTTTTCCACTTTTTAGCATAAAATCAAAAACTGAAGTCTAACACCTTCAAAAATATCAATTATAATTTTTTCTAAAAAAGACCAAAATAGTTCTCTAAAATGAGAAAAATACTTCATTTTTCATGTTTTTCTCAAAAAACTCCGTGATTGAAGACAAACACGTACAAATTTCTATTTTTCCTATTTTTTGCAAAAAATAAAAAACTGAAGTCTAGCACCTTCAAAAATATCAATTATCATTTTTTTCTAAAAAAGACGAAAATAGTTCTCTAAAATGAGCAAAATGCTTCATTTTTCATGATTTTCTCAAAAAACTCCGGGATTGAAGACTAACACATACAAATTTCAATTTTTCCAATTTTTTGCATAAAATCAAAAACTGAAGTCTAACACCTTCAAAAATATCAATTATCATTTTTTCTAAAAGTGTCCAAAATAGTTCTCTAAAATGAGCAAAATACTTCATTTTTCATGTTTTTCTCAAAAAACTTCGTGATTGAAGACTAACACATACAAATTTCTATTTTTCCTATTTTTTGCAAAAAATAAAAAACTGAAGTCTAACACCTTCAAAAATATCAATTATCATTTTTTCTAAAAAAGACCAAAATAGTTCTCTAAAATGAGCAAAATACCTCATTTTTCATGTTTTTCTCAAAAAACTCCGGGATTGACTACTAACACATACAAATTTCTATTTTTCCTATCTTATTTTTGCATAAAATCAAAAACTGAAGTCTAACACCTTATAAAATATCAATTATCATTTTTTCTAAAAAAGACCAAAATAGTTCTCTAAAATGAGCAAAATACTTCATTTTTCATGTTGTTCTCAAAAAATTCCGTGATGGAAGACTAACACATACAAATTTCTATTTTTCCAATTTTTTGCAAAACATCAAAAACTGAAGTCTAACACCTTCAAAAATATCAATTATCATTTTTTCTAAAAGGGTCCAAAATAGTTCTCTAAAATGAGCAAAATACTTCATTTTTCATGTTTTTCTCAAAAAACTTCGTGATTGAATACTAACACATACAAATTTCTATTTTTCCAATTTTTTTACAAAACATCAAAAACTGAAGTCTAACCCCTTCAAAAATGTCAATTGTCATTTTTTCTAAAAGAGACCAAAATAGTTCTCTAAAATGAGAAAAATACTTCATTTTTCATGTTTTTCTCAAAAAACTCCGTGATTGAAGACTAACACGTACAAATTTCTATTCTTCCTATTTTTTGCAAAAAATAAAAAACTGAAGTCTAGCACCTTCAAAAATATCAATTATCATTTTTTTCTAAAAAAGACGAAAATAGTTCTCTAAAATGAGCAAAATACTTCATTTTTCATGATTTTCTCAAAAAACTCCGGGATTGAAGACTAACACATACAAATTTCAATTTTTCCAATTTTTTGCATAAAATCAAAAACTGAAGTCTAACACCTTAAAAAATGTCAATTATCATTTTTTCTAAAAGAGTCCAAAATAGTTCTCTAAAATGAGCAAAATACTTCATTTTTCATGTTTTTCTCAAAAAACTTCGTGATTGAAGACTAACACATACAAATTTCTATTTTTCCTATTTTTTGCAAAAAATAAAAAACTGAAGTCTAACACCTTCAAAAATATCAATTATCATTTTTTCTTAAAAAACCAAAATAGTTCTCTAAAATGAGCAAAATGCTTCATTTTTCATGTTTTTCTCAAAAAACTCCGGGATTGAAGACTAACACATACAAATTTCTATTTTTCCTATCCTATTTTTGCATAAAATCAAAAACTGAAGTCTAACACCTTCAAAAATATCAATTATCATTTTTTTCTAAAAAAGACGAAAATAGTTCTCTAAAATGGGCAAAATACTTCATTTTTCATGATTTTCTCAAAAAACTCCGGGATTGAAGACTAACACATACAAATTTCAATTTTTCCAATTTTTTGCATAAAATCAAAAACTGAAGTCTAACAACTTCAAAAATATCAATTATCATTTTTTCTAAAAGTGTCCAAAATAGTTCTCTAAAATGAGCAAAATACTTCATTTTTCATGTTTTTCTCAAAAAACTTCGTGATTGAAGACTAACACATACAAATTTCTATTTTTCCTATTTTTTGCAAAAAATAAAAAACTGAAGTCTAACACCTTCAAAAATATCAATTATCATTTTTTCTAAAAAAGACCAAAATAGTTCTCTAAAATGAGCAAAATACTTCATTTTTCATGTTTTTCTCAAAAAACTCCGGGATTGAAGACTAACACATACAAATTTCTATTTTTCCTATCCTATTTTTGCATAAAATCAAAAACTGAAGTCTAACACCTTCAAAAATATCAATTATCATTTTTTTTCTAAAAAAGACGAAAATACTTCTCTAAAATGAGCAAAATACTTCATTTTTCATGATTTTCTCAAAAAACTCCGGGATTGAAGACTAACACATTCAAATTTCAATTTTTCCAATTTTTTGCATAAAATCAAAATCTGAAGTCTAACACCTTCAAAAATATCAATTATCATTTTTTCTAAAAGTGTCCAAAATAGTTCTCTAAAATGAGCAAAATACTTCATTTTTCATGTTTTTCTCAAAAAACTTCGTGATTGAAGACTAACACATACAAATTTCTATTTTTCCTATTTTTTGCAAAAAATAAAAAACTGAAGTCTAACACCTTCAAAAATATAAATTATCATTTTTTCTAAAAAAGACCAAAATAGTTCTCTAAAATGAGCAAAATACCTCATTTTTCATGTTTTTCTCAAAAAACTCCGGGATTGACTACTAACACATACAAATTTCTATTTTTCCTATCTTATTTTTGCATAAAATCAAAAACTGAAGTCTAACACCTTAAAAAATATCAATTATCATTTTTTCTAAAAAAGACCAAAATAGTTCTCTAAAATGAGCAAAGTACTTCATTTTTCATGTTTTTCTCAAAAAATTCCGTGATTGAAGACTAACACATACAAATTTCTATTTTTCCAATTTTTTGCAAAACATCAAAAACTGAAGTCTAACCCCTTCAAAAATGTCAATTGTCATTTTTTCTAAAAGAGACCAAAATAATTCTCTAAAATGAGAAAAATACTTCATTTTTCATGTTTTTCTCAAAAAACTCCGTGATTGAAGACTAACACGTACAAATTTCAATTTTTCCTATTTTTTGCAAAAAATAAAAAACTGAAGTCTAGCACCTTCAAAAATATCAATTATCATTTTTTTCTAAAAAAGACGAAAATAGTTCTCTAAAATGAGCAAAATACTTCATTTTTCATGATTTTCTCAAAAAACTCCGGGATTTAAGACTAACACATACAAATTTCAATTTTTCCAATTTTTTGCATAAAATAAAAAACTGAAGTCTAACACCTTCAAAAATATCAATTATCATTTTTTTCTAAAAAAGACGAAAATAGTTCTCTAAAATGAGCAAAATACTTCATTTTTCATGATTTTCTCAAAAAACTCCGGGATTGAAGACTAACACATACAAATTTCAATTTTTCCACTTTTTTGCATAAAATCAAAAACTGAAGTCTAACACCTTCAAAAATATCAATTATAATTTTTTCTAAAAAAGACCAAAATAGTTCTCTAAAATGAGAAAAATACTTCATTTTTCATGTTTTTCTCAAAAAACTCCGTGATTGAAGACAAACACGTACAAATTTCTATTTTTCCTATTTTTTGCAAAAAATAAAAAACTGAAGTCTAGCACCTTCAAAAATATCAATTATCATTTTTTTCTAAAAAAGACGAAAATAGTTCTCTAAAATGAGCAAAATGCTTCATTTTTCATGATTTTCTCAAAAAACTCCGGGATTGAAGACTAACACATACAAATTTCAATTTTTCCAATTTTTTGCATAAAATCAAAAACTGAAGTCTAACACCTTCAAAAATATCAATTATCATTTTTTCTAAAAGTGTCCAAAATAGTTCTCTAAAATGAGCAAAATACTTCATTTTTCATGTTTTTCTCAAAAAACTTCGTGATTGAAGACTAACACATACAAATTTCTATTTTTCCTATTTTTTGCAAAAAATAAAAAACTGAAGTCTAACACCTTCAAAAATATCAATTATCATTTTTTCTAAAAAAGACCAAAATAGTTCTCTAAAATGAGCAAAATACCTCATTTTTCATGTTTTTCTCAAAAAACTCCGGGATTGACTACTAACACATACAAATTTCTATTTTTCCTATCTTATTTTTGCATAAAATCAAAAACTGAAGTCTAACACCTTATAAAATATCAATTATCATTTTTTCGAAAAAAGACCAAAATAGTTCTCTAAAATGAGCAAAATACTTCATTTTTCATGTTTTTCTCAAAAAATTCCGTGATGGAAGACTAACACATACAAATTTCTATTTTTACAATTTTTTGCAAAACATCAAAAACTGAAGTCTAACACCTTCAAAAATATCAATTATCATTTTTTCTAAAAGGGTCCAAAATAGTTCTCTAAAATGAGCAACATACTTCATTTTTCATGTTTTTCTCAAAAAACTTCGTGATTGAATACTAACACATACAAATTTCTATTTTTCCAATTTTTTTGCAAAACATCAAAAACTGAAGTCTAACCCCTTCAAAAATGTCAATTGTCATTTTTTCTAAAAGAGACCAAAATAGTTCTCTAAAATGAGAAAAATACTTCATTTTTCATGTTTTTCTCAAAAAACTCCGTGATTGAAGACTAACACGTACAAATTTCTATTTTTCCTATTTTTTGCAAAAAATAAAAAACTGAAGTCTAGCACCTTCAAAAATATCAATTATCATTTTTTTCTAAAAAAGACGAAAATAGTTCTCTAAAATGAGCAAAATACTTCATTTTTCATGATTTTCTCAAAAAACTCCGGGATTGAAGACTAACACATACAAATTTCAATTTTTCCAATTTTTTGCATAAAATCAAAAACTGAAGTCTAACACCTTAAAAAATGTCAATTATCATTTTTTCTAAAAGAGTCCAAAATAGTTCTCTAAAATGAGCAAAATACTTCATTTTTCATGTTTTTCTCAAAAAACTTCGTGATTGAAGACTAACACATACAAATTTCTATTTTTCCTATTTTTTGCAAAAAATAAAAAACTGAAGTCTAACACCTTCAAAAATATCAATTATCATTTTTTCTAAAAAAGACCAAAATAGTTCTCTAAAATGAGCAAAATACTTCATTTTTCATGTTTTTCTCAAAAAACTCCGGGATTGAAGACTAACACATACAAATTTCTATTTTTCCTATCCTATTTTTGCATAAAATCAAAAACTGAAGTCTAACACCTTCAAAAATATCAATTATCATTTTTTTCTAAAAAAGACGAAAATAGTTCTCTAAAATGGGCAAAATACTTCATTTTTCATGATTTTCTCAAAAAACTCCGGGATTGAAGACTAACACATACAAATTTCAATTTTTCCAATTTTTTGCATAAAATCAAAAACTGAAGTCTAACAACTTCAAAAATATCAATTATCATTTTTTCTAAAAGTGTCCAAAATAGTTCTCTAAAATGAGCAAAATACTTCATTTTTCATGTTTTTCTCAAAAAACTTCGTGATTGAAGACTAACACATACAAATTTCTATTTTTCCTATTTTTTGCAAAAAATAAAAAACTGAAGTCTAACACCTTCAAAAATATCAATTATCATTTTTTCTAAAAAAGACCAAAATAGTTCTCTAAAATGAGCAAAATACCTCATTTTTCATGTTTTTCTCAAAAAACTCCGGGATTGACTACTAACACATACAAATTTCTATTTTTCCTATCTTATTTTTGCATAAAATCAAAAACTGAAGTCTAACACCTTATAAAATATCAATTATCATTTTTTCTAAAAAAGACCAAAATAGTTCTCTAAAATGAGCAAAATACTTCATTTTTCATGTTTTTCTCAAAAAATTCCGTGATGGAAGACTAACACATACAAATTTCTATTTTTCCAATTTTTTGCAAAACATCAAAAACTGAAGTCTAACACCTTCAAAAATATCAATTATCATTTTTTCTAAAAGGGTCCAAAATAGTTCTCTAAAATGAGCAAAATACTTCATTTTTCATGTTTTTCTCAAAAAACTTCGTGATTGAATACTAACACATACAAATTTCTATTTTTCCAATTTTTTTACAAAACATCAAAAACTGAAGTCTAACCCCTTCAAAAATGTCAATTGTCATTTTTTCTAAAAGAGACCAAAATAGTTCTCTAAAATGAGAAAAATACTTCATTTTTCATGTTTTTCTCAAAAAACTCCGTGATTGAAGACTAACACGTACAAATTTCTATTCTTCCTATTTTTTGCAAAAAATAAAAAACTGAAGTCTAGCACCTTCAAAAATATCAATTATCATTTTTTTCTAAAAAAGACGAAAATAGTTCTCTAAAATGAGCAAAATACTTCATTTTTCATGATTTTCTCAAAAAACTCCGGGATTGAAGACTAACACATACAAATTTCAATTTTTCCAATTTTTTGCATAAAATCAAAAACTGAAGTCTAACACCTTAAAAAATGTCAATTATCATTTTTTCTAAAAGAGTCCAAAATAGTTCTCTAAAATGAGCAAAATACTTCATTTTTCATGTTTTTCTCAAAAAACTTCGTGATTGAAGACTAACACATACAAATTTCTATTTTTCCTATTTTTTGCAAAAAATAAAAAACTGAAGTCTAACACCTTCAAAAATATCAATTATCATTTTTTCTTAAAAAACCAAAATAGTTCTCTAAAATGAGCAAAATGCTTCATTTTTCATGTTTTTCTCAAAAAACTCCGGGATTGAAGACTAACACATACAAATTTCTATTTTTCCTATCCTATTTTTGCATAAAATCAAAAACTGAAGTCTAACACCTTCAAAAATATCAATTATCATTTTTTTCTAAAAAAGACGAAAATAGTTCTCTAAAATGGGCAAAATACTTCATTTTTCATGATTTTCTCAAAAAACTCCGGGATTGAAGACTAACACATACAAATTTCAATTTTTCCAATTTTTTGCATAAAATCAAAAACTGAAGTCTAACAACTTCAAAAATATCAATTATCATTTTTTCTAAAAGTGTCCAAAATAGTTCTCTAAAATGAGCAAAATACTTCATTTTTCATGTTTTTCTCAAAAAACTTCGTGATTGAAGACTAACACATACAAATTTCTATTTTTCCTATTTTTTGCAAAAAATAAAAAACCGAAGTCTAACACCTTCAAAAATATCAATTATCATTTTTTCTAAAAAAGACCAAAATAGTTCTCTAAAATGAGCAAAATACTTCATTTTTCATGTTTTTCTCAAAAAACTCCGGGATTGAAGACTAACACATACAAATTTCTATTTTTCCTATCCTATTTTTGCATAAAATCAAAAACTGAAGTCTAACACCTTCAAAAATATCAATTATCATTTTTTTTCTAAAAAAGACGAAAATACTTCTCTAAAATGAGCAAAATACTTCATTTTTCATGATTTTCTCAAAAAACTCCGGGATTGAAGACTAACACATTCAAATTTCAATTTTTCCAATTTTTTGCATAAAATCAAAATCTGAAGTCTAACACCTTCAAAAATATCAATTATCATTTTTTCTAAAAGTGTCCAAAATAGTTCTCTAAAATGAGCAAAATACTTCATTTTTCATGTTTTTCTCAAAAAACTTCGTGATTGAAGACTAACACATACAAATTTCTATTTTTCCTATTTTTTGCAAAAAATAAAAAACTGAAGTCTAACACCTTCAAAAATATAAATTATCATTTTTTCTAAAAAAGACCAAAATAGTTCTCTAAAATGAGCAAAATACCTCATTTTTCATGTTTTTCTCAAAAAACTCCGGGATTGACTACTAACACATACAAATTTCTATTTTTCCTATCTTATTTTTGCATAAAATCAAAAACTGAAGTCTAACACCTTAAAAAATATCAATTATCATTTTTTCTAAAAAAGACCAAAATAGTTCTCTAAAATGAGCAAAGTACTTCATTTTTCATGTTTTTCTCAAAAAATTCCGTGATTGAAGACTAACACATACAAATTTCTATTTTTCCAATTTTTTGCAAAACATCAAAAACTGAAGTCTAACCCCTTCAAAAATGTCAATTGTCATTTTTTCTAAAAGAGACCAAAATAATTCTCTAAAATGAGAAAAATACTTCATTTTTCATGTTTTTCTCAAAAAACTCCGTGATTGAAGACTAACACGTACAAATTTCATTTTTTCCTATTTTTTGCAAAAAATAGAAAACTGAAGTCTAGCACCTTCAAAAATATCAATTATCATTTTTTTCTAAAAAAGACGAAAATAGTTCTCTAAAATGAGCAAAATACTTCATTTTTCATGATTTTCTCAAAAAACTCCGGGATTTAAGACTAACACATACAAATTTCAATTTTTCCAATTTTTTGCATAAAATAAAAAACTGAAGTCTAACACCTTCAAAAATATCAATTATCATTTTTTTCTAAAAAAGACGAAAATAGTTCTCTAAAATGAGCAAAATACTTCATTTTTCATGATTTTCTCAAAAAACTCCGGGATTGAAGACTAACACATACAAATTTCAATTTTTCCACTTTTTTGCATAAAATCAAAAACTGAAGTCTAACACCTTCAAAAATATCAATTATAATTTTTTCTAAAAAAGACCAAAATAGTTCTCTAAAATGAGAAAAATACTTCATTTTTCATGTTTTTCTCAAAAAACTCCGTGATTGAAGACAAACACGTACAAATTTCTATTTTTCCTATTTTTTGCAAAAAATAAAAAACTGAAGTCTAGCACCTTCAAAAATATCAATTATCATTTTTTTCTAAAAAAGACGAAAATAGTTCTCTAAAATGAGCAAAATGCTTCATTTTTCATGATTTTCTCAAAAAACTCCGGGATTGAAGACTAACACATACAAATTTCAATTTTTCCAATTTTTTGCATAAAATCAAAAACTGAAGTCTAACACCTTCAAAAATATCAATTATCATTTTTTCTAAAAGTGTCCAAAATAGTTCTCTAAAATGAGCAAAATACTTCATTTTTCATGTTTTTCTCAAAAAACTTCGTGATTGAAGACTAACACATACAAATTTCTATTTTTCCTATTTTTTGCAAAAAATAAAAAACTGAAGTCTAACACCTTCAAAAATATCAATTATCATTTTTTCTAAAAAAGACCAAAATAGTTCTCTAAAATGAGCAAAATACCTCATTTTTCATGTTTTTCTCAAAAAACTCCGGGATTGACTACTAACACATACAAATTTCTATTTTTCCTATCTTATTTTTGCATAAAATCAAAAACTGAAGTCTAACACCTTATAAAATATCAATTATCATTTTTTCTAAAAAAGACCAAAATAGTTCTCTAAAATGAGCAAAATACTTCATTTTTCATGTTTTTCTCAAAAAATTCCGTGATGGAAGACTAACACATACAAATTTCTATTTTTCCAATTTTTTGCAAAACATCAAAAACTGAAGTCTAACACCTTCAAAAATATCAATTATCATTTTTTCTAAAAGGGTCCAAAATAGTTCTCTAAAATGAGCAACATACTTCATTTTTCATGTTTTTCTCAAAAAACTTCGTGATTGAATACTAACACATACAAATTTCTATTTTTCCAATTTTTTTGCAAAACATCAAAAACTGAAGTCTAACCCCTTCAAAAATGTCAATTGTCATTTTTTCTAAAAGAGACCAAAATAGTTCTCTAAAATGAGAAAAATACTTCATTTTTCATGTTTTTCTCAAAAAACTCCGTGATTGAAGACTAACACGTACAAATTTCTATTTTTCCTATTTTTTGCAAAAAATAAAAAACTGAAGTCTAGCACCTTCAAAAATATCAATTATCATTTTTTTCTAAAAAAGACGAAAATAGTTCTCTAAAATGAGCAAAATACTTCATTTTTCATGATTTTCTCAAAAAACTCCGGGATTGAAGACTAACACATACAAATTTCAATTTTTCCAATTTTTTGCATAAAATCAAAAACTGAAGTCTAACACCTTAAAAAATGTCAATTATCATTTTTTCTAAAAGAGTCCAAAATAGTTCTCTAAAATGAGCAAAATACTTCATTTTTCATGTTTTTCTCAAAAAACTTCGTGATTGAAGACTAACACATACAAATTTCTATTTTTCCTATTTTTTGCAAAAAATAAAAAACTGAAGTCTAACACCTTCAAAAATATCAATTATCATTTTTTCTAAAAAAGACCAAAATAGTTCTCTAAAATGAGCAAAATACTTCATTTTTCATGTTTTTCTCAAAAAACTCCGGGATTGAAGACTAACACATACAAATTTCTATTTTTCCTATCCTATTTTTGCATAAAATCAAAAACTGAAGTCTAACACCTTCAAAAATATCAATTATCATTTTTTTCTAAAAAAGACGAAAATAGTTCTCTAAAATGGGCAAAATACTTCATTTTTCATGATTTTCTCAAAAAACTCCGGGATTGAAGACTAACACATACAAATTTCAATTTTTCCAATTTTTTGCATAAAATCAAAAACTGAAGTCTAACAACTTCAAAAATATCAATTATCATTTTTTCTAAAAGTGTCCAAAATAGTTCTCTAAAATGAGCAAAATACTTCATTTTTCATGTTTTTCTCAAAAAACTTCGTGATTGAAGACTAACACATACAAATTTCTATTTTTCCTATTTTTTGCAAAAAATAAAAAACTGAAGTCTAACACCTTCAAAAATATCAATTATCATTTTTTCTAAAAAAGACCAAAATAGTTCTCTAAAATGAGCAAAATACTTCATTTTTCATGTTTTTCTCAAAAAACTCCTGGATTGAAGACTAACACATACAAATTTCTATTTTTCCTATCCTATTTTTGCATAAAATCAAAAACTGAAGTCTAACACCTTCAAAAATATCAATTATCATTTTTTTCTAAAAAAGACGAAAATAGTTCTCTAAAATGAGCAAAATACTTCATTTTTCATGATTTTCTCAAAAAACTCCGGGATTGAAGACTAACACATTCAAATTTCAATTTTTCCAATTTTTTGCATAAAATCAAAAACTGAAGTCTAACACCTTCAAAAATATCAATTATCATTTTTTCTAAAAGTGTCCAAAATAGTTCTCTAAAATGAGCAAAATACTTCATTTTTCATGTTTTTCTCAAAAAACTTCGTGATTGAAGACTAACACATACAAATTTCTATTTTGCCTATTTTTTGCAAAAAATAAAAAACTGAAGTCTAACACCTTCAAAAATATCAATTATCATTTTTTCTAAAAAAGACCAAAATAGTTCTCTAAAATGAGCAAAATACCTCATTTTTCATGTTTTTCTCAAAAAACTCCGGGATTGACTACTAACACATACAAATTTCTATTTTTCCTACCTTATTTTTGCATAAAATCAAAAACTGAAGTCTAACACCATAAAAAATATCAATTATCATTTTTTCTAAAAAAGACCAAAATAGTTCTCTAAAATGAGCAAAATACTTCATTTTTCATGTTTTTCTCAAAAAATTCCGTGATTGAACACTAACACATACAAATTTCTATTTTTCCAATTTTTTGCAAAACATCAAAAACTGAAGTCTAACCCCTTCAAAAATGTCAATTGTCATTTTTTCTAAAAGAGACCAAAATAGTTCTCTAAAATGAGAAAAATACTTCATTTTTCATGTTTTTCTCAAAAAACTCCGTGATTGAAGACTAACACGTACAAATTTCTATTTTTCCTATTTTTTGCAAAAAATAAAAAACTGAAGTCTAGCACCTTCAAAAATATCAATTATCATTTTTTTCAAAAAAAGACGAAAATAGTTCTCTAAAATGAGCAAAATACTTCATTTTTCATGATTTTCTCAAAAAACTCCGGGATTGAAGACTAACACATACAAATTTCAATTTTTCCAATTTTTTGCATAAAATCAAAAACTGAAGTCTAACACCTTCAAAAATATCAATTATCATTTTTTTCTAAAAAAGACGAAAATAGTTCTCTAAAATGAGCAAAATACTTCATTTTTCATGATTTTCTCAAAAAACTCCGGGATTGAAGACTAACACATACAAATTTCAATTTTTCCACTTTTTTGCATAAAATCAAAAACTGAAGTCTAACACCTTAAAAAATATCAATTATCATTTTTTCTAAAAAAGACCAAAATAGTTCTCTAAAATGAGAAAAATACTTCATTTTTCATGTTTTTCTCAAAAAACTCCGTGATTGAAGACAAACACGTACAAATTTCTATTTTTCCTATTTTTTGCAAAAAATAAAAAAACTGAAGTCTAGCACCTTCAAAAATATCAATTATCATTTTTTTCTAAAAAAGACGAAAATAGTTCTCTAAAATGAGCAAAATACTTCATTTTTCATGATTTTCTCAAAAAACTCCGGGATTGAAGACTAACACATACAAATTTCAATTTTTCCAATTTTTTGCATAAAATCAAAAACTGAAGTCTAACACCTTCAAAAATATCAATTATCATTTTTTTCTAAAAAAGACGAAAATAGTTCTCTAAAATGAGCAAAATACTTCATTTTTCATGATTTTCTCAAAAAACTCCGGGATTGAAGACTAACACATACAAATTTCTATTTTTCCAATTTTTTTGCAAAAAATCAAAAACTGAAGTCTAACCCCTTAAAAAATATCAATTATCATTTTTTCTCAAAGAGACCAAAATAGTTCTCTAAAACGAGAAAAATACTTCATTTTTCATGTTTTTCTCAAAAAACTCCGTGATTGAAGACTAACACGTACAAATTTCTATTTTTCCTATTTTTTGCAAAAAATAAAAAACTGAAGTCTAGCACCTTCAAAAATATCAATTATCATTTTTTTCTAAAAAAGACGAAAATAGTTCTCTAAAATGAGCAAAATACTTCATTTTTCATGATTTTCTCAAAAAACTCCGGGATTGAAGACTAACACATACAAATTTCAATTTTTCCAATTTTTTGCATAAAATCAAAAACTGAAGTCTAACACCTTCAAAAATGTCAATTATCATTTTTTCTAAAAGAGTCCAAAATAGTTCTCTAAAATGAGCAAAATACTTCATTTTTCATGTTTTTCTCAAAAAACTTCGTGATTGAAGAGTAACACATACAAATTTCTATTTTTCCTATTTTTTGCAAAAAATAAAAAACTGAAGTCTAACACCTTCAAAAATATCAATTATCATTTTTTCTAAAAAAGACCAAAATAGTTCTCTAAAATGAGCAAAACACTTCATTTTTCATGTTTTTCTCAAAAAACTCCGGGATTGAAGACTAACACATACAAATTTCTATTTTTCCTATCCTATTTTTGCATAAAATCAAAAACTGAAGTCTAACACCTTCAAAAATATAAATTATCATTTTTTTCTAAAAAAGACGAAAATAGTTCTCTAAAATGGGCAAAATACTTCATTTTTCATGATTTTCTCAAAAAACTCCGGGATTGAAGACTAACACATACAAATTTCAATTTTTCCAATTTTTTGCATAAAATCAAAAACTGAAGTCTAACAACTTCAAAAATATCAATTATCATTTTTTCTAAAAGTGTCCAAAATAGTTCTCTAAAATGAGCAAAATACTTCATTTTTCATGTTTTTCTCAAAAAACTTCGTGATTGAAGACTAACACATACAAATTTCTATTTTTCCTATTTTTTGCAAAAAATAAAAAACTGAAGTCTAACACCTTCAAAAATATCAATTATCATTTTTTCTAAAAAAGACCAAAATAGTTCTCTAAAATGAGCAAAATACTTCATTTTTCATGTTTGTCTCAAAAAACTCCGGGATTGAAGACTAACACATACAAATTTCTATTTTTCCTATCCTATTTTTGCATAAAATCAAAAACTGAAGTCTAACACCTTCAAAAATATCAATTATCATTTTTTTCTAAAAAAGACGAAAATAGTTCTCTAAAATGAGCAAAATACTTCATTTTTCGTGATTTTCTCAAAAAACTCCGGGATTGAAGACTAACACATTCAAATTTCAATTTTTCCAATTTTTTGCATAAAATCAAAAACTGAAGTCTAACACCTTCAAAAATATCAATTATCATTTTTTCTAAAAGTGTCCAAAATAGTTCTCTAAAATGAGCAAAATACTTCATTTTTCCTGTTTTTCTCAAAAAACTTCGTGATTGAAGACTAACACATACAAATTTCTATTTTTCCTATTTTTTGCAAAAAATAAAAAACTGAAGTCTAACACCTTCAAAAATATCAATTATCATTTTTTCTAAAAAAGACCAAAATAGTTCTCTAAAATGAGCAAAATACCTCATTTTTCATGTTTTTCTCAAAAAACTCCGGGATTGACTACTAACACATACAAATTTCTATTTTTCCTATCTTATTTTTGCATAAAATCAAAAACTGAAGTCTAACACCTTCAAAAATATCAATTATCATTTTTTCTAAAAAAGACCAAAATAGTTCTCTAAAATGAGCAAAATACTTCATTTTTCATGTTTTTCTCAAAAAATTCCGTGATTGAAGACTAACACACACAAATTTATATTTTTCCAATTTTTTGCAAAACATCAAAAACTGAAGTCTAACACCTTCGAAAATATCAATTATCATTTTTTCTAAAAGAGCCCAAAATAGTTCTCTAAAATGAGCAAAATACTTCATTTTTCATGTTTTTCTCAAAAAACTTCGTGATTGAATACTAACACATACAAATTTCTATTTTTCCAATTTTTTTGCAAAACATCAAAAACTGAAGTCTAACCCCTTCAAAAATGTCAATTGTCATTTTTTCTAAAAGAGACCAAAATAGTTCTCTAAAATGAGAAAAATACTTCATTTTTCATGTTTTTCTCAAAAAACTCCGTGATTGAAGACTAACACGTACAAATTTATATTTTTCCTATTTTTTGCAAAAAATAAAAAACTGAAGTCTAGCACCTTCAAAAATATCAATTATCATTTTTTTCTAAAAAAGACGAAAATAGTTCTCTAAAATGGGCAAAATGCTTCATTTTTCATGATTTTCTCAAAAAACTCCGGGATTGAAGACTAACACATACAAATTTCAATTTTTCCAATTTTTTGCATAAAATCAAAAACTGAAGTCTAACACCTTCAAAAATATCAATTATCATTTTTTTCTAAAAAAGACGAAAATAGTTCTCTAAAATGAGCAAAATACTTCATTTTTCATGATTTTCTCAAAAAACTCCGGGATTGAAGACTAACACATACAAATTTCAATTTTTCCACTTTTTTGCATAAAATCAAAAACTGAAGTCTAACACCTTCAAAAATATCAATTATCATTTTTTCTAAAAAAGACCAAAATAGTTCTCTAAAATGAGAAAAATACTTCATTTTTCGTGTTTTTCTCAAAAAACTCCGTGATTGAAGATAAACACGTACAAATTTCTATTTTTCCTATTTTTTGCAAAAAATAAAAAACTGAAGTCTAGCACCTTCAAAAATATCAATTATCATTTTTTTCTAAAAAAGACGAAAATAGTTCTCTAAAATGAGCAAAATACTTCATTTTTCATGATTTTCTCAAAAAACTCCGGGATTGAAGACTAACACATACAAATTTCAATTTTTCCAATTTTTTGCATAAAATCAAAAACTTAAGTCTAACACCTTCAAAAATGTCAATTATCATTTTTTCTAAAAGAGTCCAAAATAGTTCTCTAAAATGAGCAAAATACTTCATTTTTCATGTTTTTCTCAAAAAACTTCGTGATTGAAGAGTAACACATACAAATTTCTATTTTTCCTATTTTTTGCAAAAAATAAAAAACTGAAGTCTAACACCTTCAAAAATATCAATTATCATTTTTTCTAAAAAAGACCAAAATAGTTCTCTAAAATGAGCAAAATACTTCATTTTTCATGTTTTTCTCAAAAAACTCCGGGATTGAAGACTAACACATACAAATTTCTATTTTTCCTATCCTATTTTTGCATAAAATCAAAAACTGAAGTCTAACACCTTCAAAAATATCAATTATCATTTTTTTCTAAAAAAGACGAAAATAGTTCTCTAAAATGGGCAAAATACTTCATTTTTCATGATTTTCTCAAAAAACTCCGGGATTGAAGACTAACACATACAAATTTCAATTTTTCCAATTTTTTGCATAAAATCAAAAACTGAAGTCTAACAACTTCAAAAATATCAATTATCATTTTTTCTAAAAGTGTCCAAAATAGTTCTCTAAAATGAGCAAAATACTTCATTTTTCATGTTTTTCTCAAAAAACTTCGTGATTGAAGACTAACACATACAAATTTCTATTTTTCCTATTTTTTGCAAAAAATAAAAAACTGAAGTCTAACACCTTCAAAAATATCAATTATCATTTTTTCTAAAAAAGACCAAAATAGTTCTCTAAAATGAGCAAAATACTTCATTTTTCATGTTTGTCTCAAAAAACTCCGGGATTGAAGACTAACACATACAAATTTCTATTTTTCCTATCCTATTTTTGCATAAAATCAAAAACTGAAGTCTAACACCTTCAAAAATATCAATTATCATTTTTTTCTAAAAAAGACGAAAATAGTTCTCTAAAATGAGCAAAATACTTCATTTTTCATGATTTTCTCAAAAAACTCCGGGATTGAAGACTAACACATTCAAATTTCAATTTTTCCAATTTTTTGCATAAAATCAAAAACTGAAGTCTAACACCTTCAAAAATATCAATTATCATTTTTTCTAAAAGTGTCCAAAATAGTTCTCTAAAATGAGCAAAATACTTCATTTTTCATGTTTTTCTCAAAAAACTTCGTGATTGAAGACTAACACATACAAATTTCTATTTTTCCTATTTTTTGCAAAAAATAAAAAACTGAAGTCTAACACCTTCAAAAATATCAATTATCATTTTTTCTAAAAAAGACCAAAATAGTTCTCTAAAATGAGCAAAATACCTCATTTTTCATGTTTTTCTCAAAAAACTCCGGGATTGACTACTAACACATACAAATTTCTATTTTTCCTATCTTATTTTTGCATAAAATCAAAAACTGAAGTCTAACACCTTCAAAAATATCAATTATCATTTTTTCTAAAAAAGACCAAAATAGTTCTCTAAAATGAGCAAAATACTTCATTTTTCATGTTTTTCTCAAAAAATTCCGTGATTGAAGACTAACACATACAAATTTCTATTTTTCCAATTTTTTGCAAAACATCAAAAACTGAAGTCTAACACCTTCAAAAATATCAATTATCATTTTTTCTAAAAGAGTCCAAAATAGTTCTCTAAAATGAGCAAAATACTTCATTTTTCATGTTTTTCTCAAAAAACTTCGTGATTGAATACTAACACATACAAATTTCTATTTTTCCAATTTTTTTGCAAAACATCAAAAACTGAAGTCTAACCCCTTCAAAAATGTCAATTGTCATTTTTTCTAAAAGAGACCAAAATAGTTCTCTAAAATGAGAAAAATACTTCATTTTTCATGTTTTTCTCAAAAAACTCCGTCATTGAAGACTAACACGTACAAATTTATATTTTTCCTATTTTTTGCAAAAAATAAAAAACTGAAGTCTAGCACCTTCAAAAATATCAATTATCATTTTTTTCTAAAAAAGACGAAAATAGTTCTCTAAAATGGGCAAAATGCTTCATTTTTCATGATTTTCTCAAAAAACTCCGGGATTGAAGACTAACACATACAAATTTCAATTTTTCCAATTTTTTGCATAAAATCAAAAACTGAAGTCTAACACCTTCAAAAATATCAATTATCATTTTTTTCTAAAAAAGACGAAAATAGTTCTCTAAAATGAGCAAAATACTTCATTTTTCATGATTTTCTCAAAAAACTCCGGGATTGAAGACTAACACATACAAATTTCAATTTTTCCACTTTTTTGCATAAAATCAAAAACTGAAGTCTAACACCTTCAAAAATATCAATTATCATTTTTTCTAAAAAAGACCAAAATAGTTCTCTAAAATGAGAAAAATACTTCATTTTTCATGTTTTTCTCAAAAAACTCCGTGATTGAAGACAAACACGTACAAATTTCTATTTTTCCTATTTTTTGCAAAAAATAAAAAACTGAAGTCTAGCACCTTCAAAAATATCAATTATCATTTTTTTCTAAAAAAGACGAAAATAGTTCTCTAAAATGAGCAAAATACTTCATTTTTCATGATTTTCTCAAAAAACTCCGGGATTGAAGACTAACACATAAAAATTTCAATTTTTCCAATTTTTTGCATAAAATCAAAAACTGAAGTCTAACACCTTCAAAAATATCAATTATCATTTTTTTCTAAAAAAGACGAAAATACTTCTCTAAAATGAGCAAAATACTTCATTTTTCATCATTTTCTCAAAAAACTCCGGGATTGAAGACTAACACATACAAATTTCTATTTTTCCAATTTTTTTGCAAAAAATCAAAAACTGAAGTCTAACCCCTTCAAAAATATCAATTATCATTTTTTCTCAAAGAGACCAAAATAGTTCTCTAAAATGAGAAAAATACTTCATTTTTCATGTTTTTCTCAAAAAACTCCGTGATTCAAGACTAACACGTACAAATTTCTATTTTTCCTATTTTTTTGCATGAAATTAAAAACTGAAGTCTAACACCTTCAAAAATATCAATTATCATTTTTTTCTAAAAAAGACGAAAATAGTTCTCTAAAATGAGCAAAATACTTCATTTTTCATGATTTTCTCAAAAAACTCGGGGATAGAAGACTAACACATACAAATTTCAATTTTTCCAATTTTTTGCATAAAATCAAAAACTGAAGTCTAACACCTTAAAAAATGTCAATTATCATTTTTTCTAAAAGAGTCCAAAATAGTTCTCTAAAATGAGCAAAATACTTCATTTTTCATGTTTTTCTCAAAAAATTCCGTGATTGAAGACTAACACATACAAATTTCTATTTTTCCTATTTTTTGCAAAAAACAAAAAACTGAAGTGTAACACCTTAAAAAATATCAATTATCATTTTTTCTAAAAAAGACCAAAATCTTTCTCTAAAATGAGCAAAATACATAATTTTTCATGTTTTTCTCAAAAAACTCCGGGATTGAAGACTAACAAATACAAATTTCTATTTTTCCTATCTTATTTTTGCATAAAATCAAAAACTGAAGTCTAACACCTTCAAAAATATCAATTATCATTTTTTCTAAAAAAGACCAAAATAGTTCTCTAAAATGAGAAAAATACTTCATTTTTCATGTTTTTCTCAAAAAACTCCGTGATTGAAGACTAACACGTACAAATTTCTATTTTTCCTATTTTTGGCAAAAAATAAAAAACTGAAGTCTAACACCTTCAAAAATGTCAATTATCATTTTTTTCTAAAAAAGACGAAAATTGTTCTCTAAAATGAGCAAAATACTTCATTTTTCATGATTTTCTCAAAAAACTCCGGGATTGAAGACTAACACATACAAATTTCAATTTTTCCAATTTTTTGCATAAAATCAAAAACTGAAGTCTAACACCTTCAAAAATATCAATTATCATTTTTTCTAAAAAAGACCAAAATAGTTCTCTAAAATGAGCAAAATACCTCATTTTTCATGTTTTTCTCAAAAAACTCCGGGATTGACTACTAACACATACAAATTTCTATTTTTCCTATCTTATTTTTGCATAAAATCAAAAACTGAAGTCTAACACCTTAAAAAATATCAATTATCATTTTTTCTAAAAAAGACCAAAATAGTTCTCTAAAATGAGCAAAATACTTCATTTTTCATGTTTTTCTCAAAAAATTCCGTGATTGAACACTAACACATACAAATTTCTATTTTTCCAATTTTTTGCAAAACATCAAAAACTGAAGTCTAACCCCTTCAAAAATGTCAATTGTCATTTTTTCTAAAAGAGACCAAAATAGTTCTCTAAAATGAGAAAAATACTTCATTTTTCATGTTTTTCTCAAAAAACTCCGTGATTGAAGACTAACACGTACAAATTTCTATTTTTCCTATTTTTTGCAAAAAAATAAAAAACTGAAGTCTAGCACCTTCAAAAATATCAATTATCATTTTTTTCAAAAAAAGACGAAAATAGTTCTCTAAAATGAGCAAAATACTTCATTTTTCATGATTTTCTCAAAAAACTCCGGGATTGAAGACTAACACATACAAATTTCAATTTTTCCAATTTTTTGCATAAAATCAAAAACTGAAGTCTAACACCTTCAAAAATATCAATTATCATTTTTTTCTAAAAAAAAACGAAAATAGTTCTCTAAAATGAGCAAAATACTTCATTTTTCATGATTTTCTCAAAAAACTCCGGGATTGAAGACTAACACATACAAATTTCAATTTTTCCACTTTTTTGCATAAAATCAAAAACTGAAGTCTAACACCTTAAAAAATATCAATTATCATTTTTTCTAAAAAAGACCAAAATAGTTCTCTAAAATGAGAAAAATACTTCATTTTTCATGTTTTTCTCAAAAAACTCCGTGATTGAAGACAAACACGTACAAATTTCTATTTTTCCTATTTTTTGCAAAAAATAAAAAAACTGAAGTCTAGCACCTTCAAAAATATCAATTATCATTTTTTTCTAAAAAAGACGAAAATAGTTCTCTAAAATGAGCAAAATACTTCATTTTTCATGATTTTCTCAAAAAACTCCGGGATTGAAGACTAACACATACAAATTTCAATTTTTCCAATTTTTTGCATAAAATCAAAAACTGAAGTCTAACACCTTCAAAAATATCAATTATCATTTTTTTCTAAAAAAGACGAAAATAGTTCTCTAAAATGAGCAAAATACTTCATTTTTCATGATTTTCTCAAAAAACTCCGGGATTGAAGACTAACACATACAAATTTCTATTTTTCCAATTTTTTTGCAAAAAATCAAAAACTGAAGTCTAACCCCTTAAAAAATATCAATTATCATTTTTTCTCAAAGAGACCAAAATAGTTCTCTAAAACGAGAAAAATACTTCATTTTTCATGTTTTTCTCAAAAAACTCCGTGATTGAAGACTAACACGTACAAATTTCTATTTTTCCTATTTTTTGCAAAAAATAAAAAACTGAAGTCTAGCACCTTCAAAAATATCAATTATCATTTTTTTCTAAAAAAGACGAAAATAGTTCTCTAAAATGAGCAAAATACTTCATTTTTCATGATTTTCTCAAAAAACTCCGGGATTGAAGACTAACACATACAAATTTCAATTTTTCCAATTTTTTGCATAAAATCAAAAACTGAAGTCTAACACCTTCAAAAATATCAATTATCATTTTTTTCTAAAAAAGACGAAAATACTTCTCTAAAATGAGCAAAATACTTCATTTTTCATCATTTTCTCAAAAAACTCCGGGATTGAAGACTAACACATACAAATTTCTATTTTTCCAATTTTTTTGCAAAAAATCAAAAACTGAAGTCTAACCCCTTCAAAAATATCAATTATCATTTTTTCTCAAAGAGACCAAAATAGTTCTCTAAAATGAGAAAAATACTTCATTTTTCATGTTTTTCTCAAAAAACTCCGTGATTGAAGACTAACACGTACAAATTTCTATTTTTCCTATTTTTTTGCATGAAATTAAAAACTGAAGTCTAACACCTTCAAAAATATCAATTATCATTTTTTTCTAAAAAAGACGAAAATAGTTCTCTAAAATAAGCAAAATACTTCATTTTTCATGATTTTCTCAAAAAACTCGGGGATAGAAGACTAACACATACAAATTTCAATTTTTCCAATTTTTTGCATAAAATCAAAAACTGAAGTCTAACACCTTAAAAAATGTCAATTATCATTTTTTCTAAAAGAGTCCAAAATAGTTCTCTAAAATGAGCAAAATACTTCATTTTTCATGTTTTTCTCAAAAAATTCCGTGATTGAAGACTAACACATACAAATTTCTATTTTTCCTATTTTTTGCAAAAAACAAAAAACTGAAGTGTAACACCTTAAAAAATATCAATTATCATTTTTTCTAAAAAAGACCAAAATCTTTCTCTAAAATGAGCAAAATACATAATTTTTCATGTTTTTCTCAAAAAACTCCGGGATTGAAGACTAACAAATACAAATTTCTATTTTTCCTATCTTATTTTTGCATAAAATCAAAAACTGAAGTCTAACACCTTAAAAAATATCAATTATCATTTTTTCTAAAAAAGACCAAAATAGTTCTCTAAAATGAGAAAAATACTTCATTTTTCATGTTTTTCTCAAAAAACTCCGTGATTGAAGACTAACACGTACAAATTTCTATTTTTCCTATTTTTTGCAAAAAATAAAAAACTGAAGTCTAGCACCTTCAAAAATATCAATTATCATTTTTTTCTAAAAAAGACGAAAATAGTTCTCTAAAATGAGCAAAATACTTCATTTTTCATGATTTTCTCAAAAAACTCCGGGATTGAAGACTAACACATACAAATTTCAATTTTTCCAATTTTTTGCATAAAATCAAAAACTGAAGTCTAACACCTTCAAAAATATCAATTATCATTTTTTCTAAAGAAGACCAAAATAGTTCTCTAAAATGAGCAAAATACCTCATTTTTCATGTTTTTCTCAAAAAACTCCGGGATTGACTACTAACACATACAAATTTCTATTTTTCCTATCTTATTTTTGCATAAAATCAAAAACTGAAGTCTAACACCTTAAAAAATATCAATTATCATTTTTTCTAAAAAAGACCAAAATAGTTCTCTAAAATGAGCAAAATACTTCATTTTTCATGTTTTTCTCAAAAAATTCCGTGATTGAACACTAACACATACAAATTTCTATTTTTCCAATTTTTTGCAAAACATCAAAAACTGAAGTCTAACCCCTTCAAAAATGTCAATTGTCATTTTTTCTAAAAGAGACCAAAATAGTTCTCTAAAATGAGAAAAATACTTCATTTTTCATGTTTTTCTCAAAAAACTCCGTGATTGAAGACTAACACGTACAAATTTCTATTTTTCCTATTTTTTGCAAAAAATAAAAAACTGAAGTCTAGCACCTTCAAAAATATCAATTATCATTTTTTTCAAAAAAAGACGAAAATAGTTCTCTAAAATGAGCAAAATACTTCATTTTTCATGATTTTCTCAAAAAACTCCGGGATTGAAGATTAACACATACAAATTTCAATTTTTCCAATTTTTTGCATAAAATCAAAAACTGAAGTCTAACACCTTCAAAAATATCAATTATCATTTTTTTCTAAAAAAAACGAAAATAGTTCTCTAAAATGAGCAAAATACTTCATTTTTCATGATTTTCTCAAAAAACTCCGGGATTGAAGACTAACACATACAAATTTCAATTTTTCCACTTTTTTGCATAAAATCAAAAACTGAAGTCTAACACCTTAAAAAATATCAATTATCATTTTTTCTAAAAAAGACCAAAATAGTTCTCTAAAATGAGAAAAATACTTCATTTTTCATGTTTTTCTCAAAAAACTCCGTGATTGAAGACAAACACGTACAAATTTCTATTTTTCCTATTTTTTGCAAAAAATAAAAAAACTGAAGTCTAGCACCTTCAAAAATATCAATTATCATTTTTTTCTAAAAAAGACGAAAATAGTTCTCTAAAATGAGCAAAATACTTCATTTTTCATGATTTTCTCAAAAAACTCCGGGATTGAAGACTAACACATACAAATTTCAATTTTTCCAATTTTTTGCATAAAATCAAAAACTGAAGTCTAACACCTTCAAAAATATCAATTATCATTTTTTTCTAAAAAAGACGAAAATACTTCTCTAAAATGAGCAAAATACTTCATTTTTCATCATTTTCTCAAAAAACTCCGGGATTGAAGACTAACACATACAAATTTCTATTTTTCCAATTTTTTTGCAAAAAATCAAAAACTGAAGTCTAACCCCTTCAAAAATATCAATTATCATTTTTTCTCAAAGAGACCAAAATAGTTCTCTAAAACGAGAAAAATACTTCATTTTTCATGTTTTTCTCAAAAAACTCCGTGATTGAAGACTAACACGTACAAATTTCTATTTTTCCTATTTTTTGCAAAAAATAAAAAACTGAAGTCTAGCACCTTCAAAAATATCAATTATCATTTTTTTCTAAAAAAGACGAAAATAGTTCTCTAAAATGAGCAAAATACTTCATTTTTCATGATTTTCTCAAAAAACTCCGGGATTGAAGACTAACACATACAAATTTCAATTTTTCCAATTTTTTGCATAAAATCAAAAACTGAAGTCTAACACCTTCAAAAATGTCAATTATCATTTTTTCTAAAAGAGTCCAAAATAGTTCTCTAAAATGAGCAAAATACTTCATTTTTCATGTTTTTCTCAAAAAACTTCGTGATTGAAGAGTAACACATACAAATTTCTATTTTTCCTATTTTTTGCAAAAAATAAAAAACTGAAGTCTAACACCTTCAAAAATATCAATTATCATTTTTTCTAAAAAAGACCAAAATAGTTCTCTAAAATGAGCAAAATACTTCATTTTTCATGTTTTTCTCAAAAAACTCCGGGATTGAAGACTAACACATACAAATTTCTATTTTTCCTATCCTATTTTTGCATAAAATCAAAAACTGAAGTCTAACACCTTCAAAAATATCAATTATCATTTTTTTCTAAAAAAGACGAAAATAGTTCTCTAAAATGGGCAAAATACTTCATTTTTCATGATTTTCTCAAAAAACTCCGGGATTGAAGACTAACACATACAAATTTCAATTTTTCCAATTTTTTGCATAAAATCAAAAACTGAAGTCTAACAACTTCAAAAATATCAATTATCATTTTTTCTAAAAGTGTCCAAAATAGTTCTCTAAAATGAGCAAAATACTTCATTTTTCATGTTTTTCTCAAAAAACTTCGTGATTGAAGACTAACACATACAAATTTCTATTTTTCCTATTTTTTGCAAAAAATAAAAAACTGAAGTCTAACACCTTCAAAAATATCAATTATCATTTTTTCTAAAAAAGACCAAAATAGTTCTCTAAAATGAGCAAAATACTTCATTTTTCATGTTTGTCTCAAAAAACTCCGGGATTGAAGACTAACACATACAAATTTCTATTTTTCCTATCCTATTTTTGCATAAAATCAAAAACTGAAGTCTAACACCTTCAAAAATATCAATTATCATTTTTTTCTAAAAAAGACGAAAATAGTTCTCTAAAATGAGCAAAATACTTCATTTTTCATGATTTTCTCAAAAAACTCCGGGATTGAAGACTAACACATTCAAATTTCAATTTTTCCAATTTTTTGCATAAAATCAAAAACTGAAGTCTAACACCTTCAAAAATATCAATTATCATTTTTTCTAAAAGTGTCCAAAATAGTTCTCTAAAATGAGCAAAATACTTCATTTTTCCTGTTTTTCTCAAAAAACTTCGTGATTGAAGACTAACACATACAAATTTCTATTTTTCCTATTTTTTGCAAAAAATAAAAAACTGAAGTCTAACACCTTCAAAAATATCAATTATCATTTTTTCTAAAAAAGACCAAAATAGTTCTCTAAAATGAGCAAAATACCTCATTTTTCATGTTTTTCTCAAAAAACTCCGGGATTGACTACTAACACATACAAATTTCTATTTTTCCTATCTTATTTTTGCATAAAATCAAAAACTGAAGTCTAACACCTTCAAAAATATCAATTATCATTTTTTCTAAAAAAGACCAAAATAGTTCTCTAAAATGAGCAAAATACTTCATTTTTCATGTTTTTCTCAAAAAATTCCGTGATTGAAGACTAACACATACAAATTTCTATTTTTCCAATTTTTTGCAAAACATCAAAAACTGAAGTCTAACACCTTCAAAAATATCAATTATCATTTTTTCTAAAAGAGTCCAAAATAGTTCTCTAAAATGAGCAAAATACTTCATTTTTCATGTTTTTCTCAAAAAACTTCGTGATTGAATACTAACACATACAAATTTCTATTTTTCCAATTTTTTTGCAAAACATCAAAAACTGAAGTCTAACCCCTTCAAAAATGTCAATTGTCATTTTTTCTAAAAGAGACCAAAATAGTTCTCTAAAATGAGAAAAATACTTCATTTTTCATGTTTTTCTCAAAAAACTCCGTGATTGAAGACTAACACGTACAAATTTATATTTTTCCTATTTTTTGCAAAAAATAAAAAACTGAAGTCTAGCACCTTCAAAAATATCAATTATCATTTTTTTCTAAAAAAGACGAAAATAGTTCTCTAAAATGGGCAAAATGCTTCATTTTTCATGATTTTCTCAAAAAACT
Source organism: Luzula sylvatica (assembly GCA_946800325.1). Taxonomy (NCBI): domain Eukaryota; kingdom Viridiplantae; phylum Streptophyta; class Magnoliopsida; order Poales; family Juncaceae; genus Luzula; species Luzula sylvatica. The sequence goes on along the minus strand of OX326959.1, from coordinate 66,324,464 downwards.
CCGGGATTGAAGACTAACACATACAAATTTCAATTTTTCCAATTTTTTGCATAAAATCAAAAACTGAAGTCTAACACCTTCAAAAATATCAATTATCATTTTTTTCTAAAAAAGACGAAAATAGTTCTCTAAAATGAGCAAAATACTTCATTTTTCATGATTTTCTCAAAAAACTCCGGGATTGAAGACTAACACATACAAATTTCAATTTTTCCACTTTTTTGCATAAAATCAAAAACTGAAGTCTAACACCTTCAAAAATATCAATTATCATTTTTTCTAAAAAAGACCAAAATAGTTCTCTAAAATGAGAAAAATACTTCATTTTTCATGTTTTTCTCAAAAAACTCCGTGATTGAAGATAAACACGTACAAATTTCTATTTTTCCTATTTTTTGCAAAAAATAAAAAACTGAAGTCTAGCACCTTCAAAAATATCAATTATCATTTTTTTCTAAAAAAGACGAAAATAGTTCTCTAAAATGAGCAAAATACTTCATTTTTCATGATTTTCTCAAAAAACTCCGGGATTGAAGACTAACACATACAAATTTCAATTTTTCCAATTTTTTGCATAAAATCAAAAACTGAAGTCTAACACCTTCAAAAATGTCAATTATCATTTTTTCTAAAAGAGTCCAAAATAGTTCTCTAAAATGAGCAAAATACTTCATTTTTCATGTTTTTCTCAAAAAACTTCGTGATTGAAGAGTAACACATACAAATTTCTATTTTTCCTATTTTTTGCAAAAAATAAAAAACTGAAGTCTAACACCTTCAAAAATATCAATTATCATTTTTTCTAAAAAAGACCAAAATAGTTCTCTAAAATGAGCAAAATACTTCATTTTTCATGTTTTTCTCAAAAAACTCCGGGATTGAAGACTAACACATACAAATTTCTATTTTTCCTATCCTATTTTTGCATAAAATCAAAAACTGAAGTCTAACACCTTCAAAAATATCAATTATCATTTTTTTCTAAAAAAGACGAAAATAGTTCTCTAAAATGGGCAAAATACTTCATTTTTCATGATTTTCTCAAAAAACTCCGGGATTGAAGACTAACACATACAAATTTCAATTTTTCCAATTTTTTGCATAAAATCAAAAACTGAAGTCTAACAACTTCAAAAATATCAATTATCATTTTTTCTAAAAGTGTCCAAAATAGTTCTCTAAAATGAGCAAAATACTTCATTTTTCATGTTTTTCTCAAAAAACTTCGTGATTGAAGACTAACACATACAAATTTCTATTTTTCCTATTTTTTGCAAAAAATAAAAAACTGAAGTCTAACACCTTCAAAAATATCAATTATCATTTTTTCTAAAAAAGACCAAAATAGTTCTCTAAAATGAGCAAAATACTTCATTTTTCATGTTTGTCTCAAAAAACTCCGGGATTGAAGACTAACACATACAAATTTCTATTTTTCCTATCCTATTTTTGCATAAAATCAAAAACTGAAGTCTGACACCTTCAAAAATATCAATTATCATTTTTTTCTAAAAAAGACGAAAATAGTTCTCTAAAATGAGCAAAATACTTCATTTTTCATGATTTTCTCAAAAAACTCCGGGATTGAAGACTAACACATTCAAATTTCAATTTTTCCAATTTTTTGCATAAAATCAAAAACTGAAGTCTAACAACTTCAAAAATATCAATTATCATTTTTTCTAAAAGTGTCCAAAATAGTTCTCTAAAATGAGCAAAATACTTCATTTTTCATGTTTTTCTCAAAAAACTCCGGGATTGAAGACTAACACATACAAATTTCTATTTTTCCTATCCTATTTTTGCAAAAAATAAAAAACTGAAGTCTAGCACCTTCAAAAATATCAATTATCATTTTTTTCTAAAAAAGACGAAAATAGTTCTCTAAAATGAGCAAAATACTTCATTTTTCATGATTTTCTCAAAAAACTCCGGGATTGAAGACTAACACATAAAAATTTCAATTTTTCCAATTTTTTGCATAAAATCAAAAACTGAAGTCTAACACCTTCAAAAATATCAATTATCATTTTTTTCTAAAAAAGACGAAAATACTTCTCTAAAATGAGCAAAATACTTCATTTTTCATCATTTTCTCAAAAAACTCCGGGATTGAAGACTAACACATACAAATTTCTATTTTTCCAATTTTTTTGCAAAAAATCAAAAACTGAAGTCTAACCCCTTCAAAAATATCAATTATCATTTTTTCTCAAAGAGACCAAAATAGTTCTCTAAAATGAGAAAAATACTTCATTTTTCATGTTTTTCTCAAAAAACTCCGTGATTGAAGACTAACACGTACAAATTTCTATTTTTCCTATTTTTTTGCATGAAATTAAAAACTGAAGTCTAACACCTTCAAAAATATCAATTATCATTTTTTTCTAAAAAAGACGAAAATAGTTCTCTAAAATGAGCAAAATACTTCATTTTTCATGATTTTCTCAAAAAACTCGGGGATAGAAGACTAACACATACAAATTTCAATTTTTCCAATTTTTTGCATAAAATCAAAAACTGAAGTCTAACACCTTAAAAAATGTCAATTATCATTTTTTCTAAAAGAGTCCAAAATAGTTCTCTAAAATGAGCAAAATACTTCATTTTTCATGTTTTTCTCAAAAAATTCCGTGATTGAAGACTAACACATACAAATTTCTATTTTTCCTATTTATTGCAAAAAACAAAAAACTGAAGTGTAACACCTTAAAAAATATCAATTATCATTTTTTCTAAAAAAGACCAAAATCTTTCTCTAAAATGAGCAAAATACATAATTTTTCATGTTTTTCTCAAAAAACTCCGGGATTGAAGACTAACAAATACAAATTTCTATTTTTCCTATCTTATTTTTGCATAAAATCAAAAACTGAAGTCTAACACCTTCAAAAATATCAATTATCATTTTTTCTAAAAAAGACCAAAATAGTTCTCTAAAATGAGAAAAATACTTCATTTTTCATGTTTTTCTCAAAAAACTCCGTGATTGAAGACTAACACGTACAAATTTCTATTTTTCCTATTTTTTGCAAAAAATAAAAAACTGAAGTCTAACACCTTCAAAAATGTCAATTATCATTTTTTTCTAAAAAAGACGAAAATTGTTCTCTAAAATGAGCAAAATACTTCATTTTTCATGATTTTCTCAAAAAACTCCGGGATTGAAGACTAACACATACAAATTTCAATTTTTCCAATTTTTTGCATAAAATCAAAAACTGAAGTCTAACACCTTCAAAAATATCAATTATCATTTTTTCTAAAAAAGACCAAAATAGTTCTCTAAAATGAGCAAAATACCTCATTTTTCATGTTTTTCTCAAAAAACTCCGGGATTGACTACTAACACATACAAATTTCTATTTTTCCTATCTTATTTTTGCATAAAATCAAAAACTGAAGTCTAACACCTTAAAAAATATCAATTATCATTTTTTCTAAAAAAGACCAAAATAGTTCTCTAAAATGAGCAAAATAATTCATTTTTCATGTTTTTCTCAAAAAATTCCGTGATTGAACACTAACACATACAAATTTCTATTTTTCCAATTTTTTGCAAAACATCAAAAACTGAAGTCTAACCCCTTCAAAAATGTCAATTGTCATTTTTTCTAAAAGAGACCAAAATAGTTCTCTAAAATGAGAAAAATACTTCATTTTTCATGTTTTTCTCAAAAAACTCCGTGATTGAAGACTAACACGTACAAATTTCTATTTTTCCTATTTTTTGCAAAAAATAAAAAACTGAAGTCTAGCACCTTCAAAAATATCAATTATCATTTTTTTCAAAAAAAGACGAAAATAGTTCTCTAAAATGAGCAAAATACTTCATTTTTCATGATTTTCTCAAAAAACTCCGGGATTGAAGACTAACACATACAAATTTCAATTTTTCCAATTTTTTGCATAAAATCAAAAACTGAAGTCTAACACCTTCAAAAATATCAATTATCATTTTTTTCTAAAAAAAACGAAAATAGTTCTCTAAAATGAGCAAAATACTTCATTTTTCATGATTTTCTCAAAAAACTCCGGGATTGAAGACTAACACATACAAATTTCAATTTTTCCACTTTTTTGCATAAAATCAAAAACTGAAGTCTAACACCTTAAAAAATATCAATTATCATTTTTTCTAAAAAAGACCAAAATAGTTCTCTAAAATGAGAAAAATACTTCATTTTTCATGTTTTTCTCAAAAAACTCCGTGATTGAAGACAAACACGTACAAATTTCTATTTTTCCTATTTTTTGCCAAAAATAAAAAAACTGAAGTCTAGCACCTTCAAAAATATCAATTATAATTTTTTTCTAAAAAAGACGAAAATAGTTCTCTAAAATGAGCAAAATACTTCATTTTTCATGATTTTCTCAAAAAACTCCGGGATTGAAGACTAACACATACAAATTTCAATTTTTCCAATTTTTTGCATAAAATCAAAAACTGAAGTCTAACACCTTCAAAAATATCAATTATCATTTTTTTCTAAAAAAGACGAAAATAGTTCTCTAAAATGAGCAAAATACTTCATTTTTCATGATTTTCTCAAAAAACTCCGGGATTGAAGACTAACACATACAAATTTCTATTTTTCCAATTTTTTTGCAAAAAATCAAAAACTGAAGTCTAACCCCTTAAAAAATATCAATTATCATTTTTTCTCAAAGAGACCAAAATAGTTCTCTAAAACGAGAAAAATACTTCATTTTTCATGTTTTTCTCAAAAAACTCCGTGATTGAAGACTAACACGTACAAATTTCTATTTTTCCTATTTTTTGCAAAAAATAAAAAACTGAAGTCTAGCACCTTCAAAAATATCAATTATCATTTTTTTCTAAAAAAGACGAAAATAGTTCTCTAAAATGAGCAAAATACTTCATTTTTCATGATTTTCTCAAAAAACTCCGGGATTGAAGACTAACACATACAAATTTCAATTTTTCCAATTTTTTGCATAAAATCAAAAACTGAAGTCTAACACCTTCAAAAATGTCAATTATCATTTTTTCTAAAAGAGTCCAAAATAGTTCTCTAAAATGAGCAAAATACTTCATTTTTCATGTTTTTCTCAAAAAACTTCGTGATTGAAGAGTAACACATACAAATTTCTATTTTTCCTATTTTTTGCAAAAAATAAAAAACTGAAGTCTAACACCTTCAAAAATATCAATTATCATTTTTTCTAAAAAAGACCAAAATAGTTCTCTAAAATGAGCAAAATACTTCATTTTTCATGTTTTTCTCAAAAAACTCCGAGATTGAAGACTAACACATACAAATTTCTATTTTTCCTATCCTATTTTTGCATAAAATCAAAAACTGAAGTCTAACACCTTCAAAAATATCAATTATCATTTTTTTCTAAAAAAGACGAAAATAGTTCTCTAAAATGGGCAAAATACTTCATTTTTCATGATTTTCTCAAAAAACTCCGGGATTGAAGACTAACACATACAAATTTCAATTTTTCCAATTTTTTGCATAAAATCAAAAACTGAAGTCTAACACCTTCAAAAATATCAATTATCATTTTTTCTAAAAGTGTCCAAAATAGTTCTCTAAAATGAGCAAAATACTTCATTTTTCATGTTTTTCTCAAAAAACTTCGTGATTGAAGACTAACACATACAAATTTCTATTTTTCCTATTTTTTGCAAAAAATAAAAAACTGAAGTCTAACACCTTCAAAAATATCAATTATCATTTTTTCTAAAAAAGACCAAAATAGTTCTCTAAAATGAGCAAAATACTTCATTTTTCATGTTTGTCTCAAAAAACTCCGGGATTGAAGACTAACACATACAAATTTCTATTTTTCCTATCCTATTTTTGCATAAAATCAAAAACTGAAGTCTAACACCTTCAAAAATATCAATTATCATTTTTTTCTAAAAAAGACGAAAATAGTTCTCTAAAATGGGCAAAATACTTCATTTTTCATGATTTTCTCAAAAAACTCCGGGATTGAAGACTAACACATACAAATTTCAATTTTTCCAATTTTTTGCATAAAATCAAAAACTGAAGTCTAACACCTTCAAAAATATCAATTATCATTTTTTCTAAAAGTGTCCAAAATAGTTCTCTAAAATGAGCAAAATACTTCATTTTTCATGTTTTTCTCAAAAAACTTCGTGATTGAAGACTAACACATACAAATTTCTATTTTTCCTATTTTTTGCAAAAAATAAAAAACTGAAGTCTAACACCTTCAAAAATATCAATTATCATTTTTTCTAAAAAAGACCAAAATAGTTCTCTAAAATGAGCAAAATACTTCATTTTTCATGTTTGTCTCAAAAAACTCCGGGATTGAAGACTAACACATACAAATTTCTATTTTTCCTATCCTATTTTTGCATAAAATCAAAAACTGAAGTCTAACACCTTCAAAAATATCAATTATCATTTTTTTCTAAAAAAGACGAAAATAGTTCTCTAAAATGGGCAAAATACTTCATTTTTCATGATTTTCTCAAAAAACTCCGGGATTGAAGACTAACACATACAAATTTCAATTTTTCCAATTTTTTGCATAAAATCAAAAACTGAAGTCTAACAACTTCAAAAATATCAATTATCATTTTTTCTAAAAGTGTCCAAAATAGTTCTCTAAAATGAGCAAAATACTTCATTTTTCATGTTTTTCTCAAAAAACTTCGTGATTGAAGACTAACACATACAAATTTCTATTTTTCCTATTTTTTGCAAAAAATAAAAAACTGAAGTCTAACACCTTCAAAAATATCAATTATCATTTTTTCTAAAAAAGACCAAAATAGTTCTCTAAAATGAGCAAAATACCTCATTTTTCATGTTTTTCTCAAAAAACTCCGGGATTGACTACTAACACATACAAATTTCTATTTTTCCTATCTTATTTTTGCATAAAATCAAAAACTGAAGTCTAACACCTTCAAAAATATCAATTATCATTTTTTCTAAAAAAGACCAAAATAGTTCTCTAAAATGAGCAAAATACTTCATTTTTCATGTTTTTCTCAAAAAATTCCGTGATTGAAGACTAACACATACAAATTTCTATTTTTCCAATTTTTTGCAAAACATCAAAAACTGAAGTCTAACACCTTCAAAAATATCAATTATCATTTTTTCTAAAAGAGTCCAAAATAGTTCTCTAAAATGAGCAAAATACTTCATTTTTCATGTTTTTCTCAAAAAACTTCGTGATTGAATACTAACACATACAAATTTCTATTTTTCCAATTTTTTTGTAAAACATCAAAAACTGAAGTCTAACCCCTTCAAAAATGTCAAATGTCATTTTTTCTAAAAGAGACCAAAATAGTTCTCTAAAATGAGAAAAATACTTCATTTTTCATGTTTTTCTCAAAAAACTCCGTGATTGAAGACTAACACGTACAAATTTCTATTTTTCCTATTTTTTGCAAAAAATAAAAAACTGAAGTCTAGCACCTTCAAAAATATCAATTATCATTTTTTTCTAAAAAAGACGAAAATAGTTCTCTAAAATGAGCAAAATGCTTCATTTTTCATGATTTTCTCAAAAAACTCCGGGATTGAAGACTAACACATACAAATTTCAATTTTTCCAATTTTTTGCATAAAATAAAAAACTGAAGTCTAACACCTTCAAAAATATCAATTATCATTTTTTTCTAAAAAAGACGAAAATAGTTCTCTAAAATGAGCAAAATACTTCATTTTTCATGATTTTCTCAAAAAACTCCGGGATTGAAGACTAACACATACAAATTTCTATTTTTCCAATTTTTTTGCAAAAAATCAAAAACTGAAGTCTAACCCCTTAAAAAATATCAATTATCATTTTTTCTCAAAGAGACCAAAATAGTTCTCTAAAATGAGAAAAATACTTCATTTTTCATGTTTTTCTCAAAAAACTCCGTGATTGAAGACAAACACGTACAAATTTCTATTTTTCCTATTTTTTGCAAAAAATAAAAAACTGAAGTCTAGCACCTTCAAAAATATCAATTATCATTTTTTTCTAAAAAAGACGAAAATAGTTCTCTAAAATGAGCAAAATACTTCATTTTTCATGATTTTCTCAAAAAACTCCGGGATTGAAGACTAACACATACAAATTTCAATTTTTCCAATTTTTTGCATAAAATCAAAAACTGAAGTCTAACACCTTCAAAAATGTCAATTATCATTTTTTCTAAAAGAGTCCAAAATAGTTCTCTAAAATGAGCAAAATACTTCATTTTTCATGTTTTTCTCAAAAAACTTCGTGATTGAAGAGTAACACATACAAATTTCTATTTTTCCTATTTTTTGCAAAAAATAAAAAACTGAAGTCTAACACCTTCAAAAATATCAATTATCATTTTTTCTAAAAAAGACCAAAATAGTTCTCTAAAATGAGCAAAATACTTCATTTTTCATGTTTTTCTCAAAAAACTCCGAGATTGAAGACTAACACATACAAATTTCTATTTTTCCTATCCTATTTTTGCATAAAATCAAAAACTGAAGTCTAACACCTTCAAAAATATCAATTATCATTTTTTTCTAAAAAAGACGAAAATAGTTCTCTAAAATGGGCAAAATACTTCATTTTTCATGATTTTCTCAAAAAACTCCGGGATTGAAGACTAACACATACAAATTTCAATTTTTCCAATTTTTTGCATAAAATCAAAAACTGAAGTCTAACACCTTCAAAAATATCAATTATCATTTTTTCTAAAAGTGTCCAAAATAGTTCTCTAAAATGAGCAAAATACTTCATTTTTCATGTTTTTCTCAAAAAACTTCGTGATTGAAGACTAACACATACAAATTTCTATTTTTCCTATTTTTTGCAAAAAATAAAAAACTGAAGTCTAACACCTTCAAAAATATCAATTATCATTTTTTCTAAAAAAGACCAAAATAGTTCTCTAAAATGAGCAAAATACTTCATTTTTCATGTTTGTCTCAAAAAACTCCGGGATTGAAGACTAACACATACAAATTTCTATTTTTCCTATCCTATTTTTGCATAAAATCAAAAACTGAAGTCTAACACCTTCAAAAATATCAATTATCATTTTTTTCTAAAAAAGACGAAAATAGTTCTCTAAAATGGGCAAAATACTTCATTTTTCATGATTTTCTCAAAAAACTCCGGGATTGAAGACTAACACATACAAATTTCAATTTTTCCAATTTTTTGCATAATATCAAAAACTGAAGTCTAACACCTTCAAAAATATCAATTATCATTTTTTCTAAAAGTGTCCAAAATAGTTCTCTAAAATGAGCAAAATACTTCATTTTTCATGTTTTTCTCAAAAAACTTCGTGATTGAAGACTAACACATACAAATTTCTATTTTTCCTATTTTTTGCAAAAAATAAAAAACTGAAGTCTAACACCTTCAAAAATATCAATTATCATTTTTTCTAAAAAAGACCAAAATAGTTCTCTAAAATGAGCAAAATACTTCATTTTTCATGTTTGTCTCAAAAAACTCCGGGATTGAAGACTAACACATACAAATTTCTATTTTTCCTATCCTATTTTTGCATAAAATCAAAAACTGAAGTCTAACACCTTCAAAAATATCAATTATCATTTTTTTCTAAAAAAGACGAAAATAGTTCTCTAAAATGGGCAAAATACTTCATTTTTCATGATTTTCTCAAAAAACTCCGGGATTGAAGACTAACACATACAAATTTCAATTTTTCCAATTTTTTGCATAAAATCAAAAACTGAAGTCTAACAACTTCAAAAATATCAATTATCATTTTTTCTAAAAGTGTCCAAAATAGTTCTCTAAAATGAGCAAAATACTTCATTTTTCATGTTTTTCTCAAAAAACTTCGTGATTGAAGACTAACACATACAAATTTCTATTTTTCCTATTTTTTGCAAAAAATAAAAAACTGAAGTCTAACACCTTCAAAAATATCAATTATCATTTTTTCTAAAAAAGACCAAAATAGTTCTCTAAAATGAGCAAAATACCTCATTTTTCATGTTTTTCTCAAAAAACTCCGGGATTGACTACTAACACATACAAATTTCTATTTTTCCTATCTTATTTTTGCATAAAATCAAAAACTGAAGTCTAACACCTTCAAAAATATCAATTATCATTTTTTCTAAAAAAGACCAAAATAGTTCTCTAAAATGAGCAAAATACTTCATTTTTCATGTTTTTCTCAAAAAATTCCATGATTGAAGACTAACACATACAAATTTCTATTTTTCCAATTTTTTGCAAAACATCAAAAACTGAAGTCTAACACCTTCAAAAATATCAATTATCATTTTTTCTAAAAGAGTCCAAAATAGTTCTCTAAAATGAGCAAAATACTTCATTTTTCATGTTTTTCTCAAAAAACTTCGTGATTGAATACTAACACATACAAATTTCTATTTTTCCAATTTTTTTGTAAAACATCAAAAACTGAAGTCTAACCCCTTCAAAAATGTCAAATGTCATTTTTTCTAAAAGAGACCAAAATAGTTCTCTAAAATGAGAAAAATACTTCATTTTTCATGTTTTTCTCAAAAAACTCCGTGATTGAAGACTAACACGTACAAATTTCTATTTTTCCTATTTTTTGCAAAAAATAAAAAACTGAAGTCTAGCACCTTCAAAAATATCAATTATCATTTTTTTCTAAAAAAGACGAAAATAGTTCTCTAAAATGAGCAAAATGCTTCATTTTTCATGATTTTCTCAAAAAACTCCGGGATTGAAGACTAACACATACAAATTTCAATTTTTCCAATTTTTTGCATAAAATAAAAAACTGAAGTCTAACACCTTCAAAAATATCAATTATCATTTTTTTCTAAAAAAGACGAAAATAGTTCTCTAAAATGAGCAAAATACTTCATTTTTCATGATTTTCTCAAAAAACTCCGGGATTGAAGACTAACACATACAAATTTCTATTTTTCCAATTTTTTTGCAAAAAATCAAAAACTGAAGTCTAACCCCTTAAAAAATATCAATTATCATTTTTTCTCAAAGAGACCAAAATAGTTCTCTAAAATGAGAAAAATACTTCATTTTTCATGTTTTTCTCAAAAAACTCCGTGATTGAAGACAAACACGTACAAATTTCTATTTTTCCTATTTTTTGCAAAAAATAAAAAACTGAAGTCTAGCACCTTCAAAAATATCAATTATCATTTTTTTCTAAATAAGACGAAAATAGTTCTCTAAAATGAGCAAAATACTTCATTTTTCATGATTTTCTCAAAAAACTCCGGGATTGAAGACTAACACATAAAAATTTCAATTTTTCCAATTTTTTGCATAAAATCAAAAACTGAAGTCTAACACCTTCAAAAATATCAATTATCATTTTTTTCTAAAAAAGACGAAAATACTTCTCTAAAATGAGCAAAATACTTCATTTTTCATGATTTTCTCAAAAAACTCCGGGATTGAAGACTAACACATACAAATTTCTATTTTTCCAATTTTTTTGCAAAAAATCAAAAACTGAAGTCTAACCCCTTAAAAAATATCAATTATCATTTTTTCTCAAAGAGACCAAAATAGTTCTCTAAAATGAGAAAAATACTTCATTTTTCATGTTTTTCTCAAAAAACTCCGTGATTGAAGACTAACACGTACAAATTTCTATTTTTCCTATTTTTTTGCATGAAATCAAAAACTGAAGTCTAACACCTTCAAAAATATCAATTATCCTTTTTTTCTAAAAAAGACGAAAATAGTTCTCTAAAATGAGCAAAATACTTCATTTTTCATGATTTTCTCAAAAAACTCGGGGATTGAAGACTAACACATACAAATTTCAATTTTTCCAATTTTTTGCATAAAATCAAAAACTGAAGTCTAACACCTTCAAAAATGTCAATTATCATTTTTTCTAAAAGAGTCCAAAATAGTTCTCTAAAATGAGCAAAATACTTCATTTTTCATGTTTTTCTCAAAAAACTTCGTGATTGAAGACTAACACATACAAATTTCTATTTTTCCTATTTTTTGCAAAAAATAAAAAACTGAAGTCTAACACCTTCAAAAATATCAATTATCATTTTTTCTAAAAAAGACCAAAATAGTTCTCTAAAATGAGCAAAATACTTCATTTTTCATGTTTTTCTCAAAAAACTCCGGGATTGAAGACTAACACATACAAATTTCTATTTTTCCTATCCTATTTTTGCATAAAATCAAAAACTGAAGTCTAACACCTTCAAAAATATCAATTATCATTTTTTTCTAAAAAAGACGAAAATAGTTCTCTAAAATGGGCAAAATACTTCATTTTTCATGATTTTCTCAAAAAACTCCGGGATTGAAGACTAACACATACAAATTTCAATTTTTCCAATTTTTTGCATAAAATCAAAAACTGAAGTCTAACAACTTCAAAAATATCAATTATCATTTTTTCTAAAAGTGTCCAAAATAGTTCTCTAAAATGAGCAAAATACTTCATTTTTCATGTTTTTCTCAAAAAACTTCGTGATTGAAGACTAACACATACAAATTTCTATTTTTCCTATTTTTTGCACAAAATAAAAAACTGAAGTCTAACACCTTCAAAAATATCAATTATCATTTTTTCTAAAAAAGACCAAAATAGTTCTCTAAAATGAGCAAAATACTTCATTTTTCATGTTTGTCTCAAAAAACTCCGGGATTGAAGACTAACACATACAAATTTCTATTTTTCCTATCCTATTTTTGCATAAAATCAAAAACTGAAGTCTAACACCTTCAAAAATATCAATTATCATTTTTTTCTAAAAAAGACGAAAATAGTTCTCTAAAATGGGCAAAATACTTCATTTTTCATGATTTTCTCAAAAAACTCCGGGATTGAAGACTAACACATACAAATTTCAATTTTTCCAATTTTTTGCATAAAATCAAAAACTGAAGTCTAACAACTTCAAAAATATCAATTATCATTTTTTCTAAAAGTGTCCAAAATAGTTCTCTAAAATGAGCAAAATACTTCATTTTTCATGTTTTTCTCAAAAAACTTCGTGATTGAAGACTAACACATACAAATTTCTATTTTTCCTATTTTTTGCAAAAAATAAAAAACTGAAGTCTAACACCTTCAAAAATATCAATTATCATTTTTTCTAAAAAAGACCAAAATAGTTCTCTAAAATGAGCAAAATACCTCATTTTTCATGTTTTTCTCAAAAAACTCCGGGATTGACTACTAACACATACAAATTTCTATTTTTCCTATCTTATTTTTGCATAAAATCAAAAACTGAAGTCTAACACCTTCAAAAATATCAATTATCATTTTTTCTAAAAAAGACCAAAATAGTTCTCTAAAATGAGCAAAATACTTCATTTTTCATGTTTTTCTCAAAAAATTCCGTGATTGAAGACTAACACATACAAATTTCTATTTTTCCAATTTTTTGCAAAACATCAAAAACTGAAGTCTAACACCTTCAAAAATATCAATTATCATTTTTTCTAAAAGAGTCCAAAATAGTTCTCTAAAATGAGCAAAATACTTCATTTTTCATGTTTTTCTCAAAAAACTTCGTGATTGAATACTAACACATACAAATTTCTATTTTTCCAATTTTTTTGTAAAACATCAAAAACTGAAGTCTAACCCCTTCAAAAATGTCAAATGTCATTTTTTCTAAAAGAGACCAAAATAGTTCTCTAAAATGAGAAAAATACTTCATTTTTCATGTTTTTCTCAAAAAACTCCGTGATTGAAGACTAACACGTACAAATTTCTATTTTTCCTATTTTTTGCAAAAAATAAAAAACTGAAGTCTAGCACCTTCAAAAATATCAATTATCATTTTTTTCTAAAAAAGACGAAAATAGTTCTCTAAAATGAGCAAAATGCTTCATTTTTCATGATTTTCTCAAAAAACTCCGGGATTGAAGACTAACACGTACAAATTTCAATTTTTCCAATTTTTTGCATAAAATAAAAAACTGAAGTCTAACACCTTCAAAAATATCAATTATCATTTTTTTCTAAAAAAGACGAAAATAGTTCTCTAAAATGAGCAAAATACTTCATTTTTCATGATTTTCTCAAAAAACTCCGGGATTGAAGACTAACACATACAAATTTCTATTTTTCCAATTTTTTTGCAAAAAATCAAAAACTGAAGTCTAACCCCTTAAAAAATATCAATTATCATTTTTTCTCAAAGAGACCAAAATAGTTCTCTAAAATGAGAAAAATACTTCATTTTTCATGTTTTTCTCAAAAAACTCCGTGATTGAAGACAAACACGTACAAATTTCTATTTTTCCTATTTTTTGCAAAAAATAAAAAACTGAAGTCTAGCACCTTCAAAAATATCAATTATCATTTTTTTTCTAAATAAGACGAAAATAGTTCTCTAAAATGAGCAAAATACTTCATTTTTCATGGTTTTCTCAAAAAACTCCGGGATTGAAGACTAACACATAAAAATTTCAATTTTTCCAATTTTTTGCATAAAATCAAAAACTGAAGTCTAACACCTTCAAAAATATCAATTATCATTTTTTTCTAAAAAAGACGAAAATACTTCTCTAAAATTAGCAAAATACTTCATTTTTCATGATTTTCTCAAAAAACTCCGGGATTGAAGACTAACACATACAAATTTCTATTTTTCCAATTTTTTTGCAAAAAATCAAAAACTGAAGTCTAACCCCTTAAAAAATATCAATTATCATTTTTTCTCAAAGAGACCAAAATAGTTCTCTAAAATGAGAAAAATACTTCATTTTTCATGTTTTTCTCAAAAAACTCCGTGATTGAAGACTAACACGTACAAATTTCTATTTTTCCTATTTTTTTGCATGAAATCAAAAACTGAAGTCTAACACCTTCAAAAATATCAATTATCCTTTTTTTCTAAAAAAGACGAAAATAGTTCTCTAAAATGAGCAAAATACTTCATTTTTCATGATTTTCTCAAAAAACTCGGGGATTGAAGACTAACACATACAAATTTCAATTTTTCCAATTTTTTGCATAAAATCAAAAACTGAAGTCTAACACCTTAAAAAATGTCAATTATCATTTGTTCTAAAAGAGTCCAAAATAGTTCTCTAAAATGAGCAAAATACTTCATTTTTCATGTTTTTCTCAAAAAATTCCGTGATTGAAGACTAACACATACAAATTTCTATTTTTCCTATTTTTTGCAAAAAACAAAAAACTGAAGTGTAACACCTTAAAAAATATCAATTATCATTTTTTCTAAAAAAGACCAAAATCTTTCTCTAAAATGAGCAAAATACATCATTTTTCATGTTTTTCTCAAAAAACTCCGGGATTGAAGACTAACAAATACAAATTTCTATTTTTCCTATCTTATTTTTGCATAAAATCAAAAACTGAAGTCTAACACCTTCAAAAATATCAATTATCATTTTTTCTAAAAAAGACCAAAATAGTTCTCTAAAATGAGAAAAATACTTCATTTTTCATGTTTTTCTCAAAAAACTCCGTGATTGAAGACTAACACGTACAAATTTCTATTTTTCCTATTTTTTGCAAAAAATAAAAAACTGAAGTCTAACACCTTAAAAAATGTCAATTATCATTTTTTTCTAAAAAATACGAAAATTGTTCTCTAAAATGAGCAAAATACTTCATTTTTCATGATTTTCTCAAAAAACTCCGGGATTGAAGACTAACACATACAAATTTCAATTTTTCCAATTTTTTGCATAAAATCAAAAACTGAAGTCTAACACCTTCAAAAATATCAATTATCATTTTTTTCTAAAAAAGACGAAAATAGTTCTCTAAAATGAGCAAAATACTTCATTTTTCATGATTTTCTCAAAAAACTCCGGGATTGAAGACTAACACATACAAATTTCAATTTTTCCAATTTTTTCCATAAAATCAAAAACTGAAGTCTAACACCTTCAAAAATATCAATTATCATTTTTTCTAAAAGAGTCCAAAATAGTTCTCTAAAATGAACAAAATACTTCATTTTTCATGTTTTTCTCAAAAATCTTCGTGATTGAAGACTAACACATACAAATTTCTATTTTTCCTATTTTTTGCAAAAAATAAAAAACTGAAGTCTAACACCTTCAAAAATATCAATTATCATTTTTTCTAAAAAAGACCAAAATAGTTCTCTAAAATGAGCAAAATACCTCATTTTTCATGTTTTTCTCAAAAAACTCCGGGATTGACTACTAACACATCCAAATTTCTATTTTTCCTATCTTATTTTTGCATAAAATCAAAAACTGAAGTCACCTTCAAAAATGTCAATTATCATTTTTTCTAAAAAAGACCAAAATAGTTCTCTAAAATGAGCAAAATACTTCATTTTTCATGTTTTTCTCAAAAATTTCCGTGATTGAAGACTAACACATACAAATTTCTATTTTTCTAATTTTTTGCAAAAAATCAAAAACTGAAGTCTAACACCTTCAAAAATATCAATTATCATTTTTTCTAAAAGTGTCCAAAATAGTTCTCTAAAATGAGAAAAATACTTCATTTTTCACGTTTTTCTCAAAAAACTTCGTGATTGAATACTAACACATACAAATTTCTATTTTTCCAATTTTTTTGCAAAAAATCAAAAACTGAAGTCTAACCCCTTCAAAAATATCAATTATCATTTTTTCTAAAAGAGACCAAAATGGTTCTCTAAAATGAGAAAAATACTTCATTTTTCATGTTTTTCTCAAAAAACTCCGTGATTGAAGACTAACACGTACAAATTTCTATTTTTCCTATTTTTTGCATAAAATCAAAAACTGAAGTCTAACACCTTCAAAAATATCAATTATCATTTTTTTCTAAAAAAGACGAAAATAGTTTTCTAAAATGAGCAAAATACTTCATTTTTCATGATTTTCTCAAAAAACTCCGGGATTGAAGACTAACACATACAAATTTCAATTTTTCCAATTTTTTGCATAAAATCAAAAACTGAAGTCTAACACCTTAAAAAATGTCAATTATCATTTTTTCTAAAAGAGTCCAAAATAGTTCTCTAAAATGAGCAAAATACTTCATTTTTCATGTTTTTCTCAAAAAACTTCGTGATTGAAGACTAACACATACAAATTTCTATTTTTCCAATTTTTTACAAAAAATAAAAAACTGAAGTGTAACACCTTAAAAAAATATCAATTATCATTTTTTCTAAAAAAGACCAAAATCTTTCTCTAAAATGAGCAAAATACCTCATTTTTCATGTTTTTCTCAAAAAACTCCGGGATTGAAGACTAACACATACAAATTTCTATTTTTCCTATCTTATTTTTGCATAAAATCAAAAACTGAAGTCTAACACCTTCAAAAATATCAATTATCATTTTTTCTAAAAAAGACCAAAATAGTTCTCTAAAATGAGCAAAATACTTCATTTTTCATGTTTTCTCAAAAAATTCCGTGATTGAAGACTAACACAAACAAATTTCTATTTTTCCTATTTTTTGCAAAAAACAAAAAACTGAAGTGTAACACCTTAAAAAATATCAATTATCATTTTTTCTAAAAAAGACCAAAATCTTTTTCTAAAATGAGCAAAATACCTCATTTTTCATGTTTTTCTCAAAAAACTCCGGGATTGAAGATTAACAAATACAAATTTCTATTTTTCCTATCTTATTTTTGCATAAAATCAAAAACTGAAGTCTAACACCTTCAAAAATATCAATTATCATTTTTTCTAAAAAAGACCAAAATAGTTCTCTAAAATGAGAAAAATACTTCATTTTTCATGTTTTTCTCAAAAAACTCCGTGATTGAAGACTAACACGTACAAATTTCTATTTTTCCTATTTTTTGCAAAAAATAAAAAACTGAAGTCTAACACCTTCAAAAATGTCAATTATCATTTTTTTCTAAAAAAGACGAAAATTGTTCTCTAAAATGAGCAAAATACTTCATTTTTCATGATTTTCTCAAAAAACTCCGGGATTGAAGACTAACACATACAAATTTCAATTTTTCCAATTTTTTGCATAAAATCAAAAACTGAAGTCTAACACCTTCAAAAATATCAATTATCATTTTTTTCTAAAAAAGACGAAAATAGTTCTCTAAAATGAGCAAAATACTTCATTTTTCATGATTTTCTCAAAAAACTCCCGGATTGAAGACTAACACATACAAATTTCAATTTTTCCAATTTTTTGCATAAAATCAAACACTGAAGTCTAACACCTTCAAAAATATCAATTATCATTTTTTCTAAAAGAGTCCAAAATAGTTCTCTAAAATGAGCAAAATACTTCATTTTTCATGTTTTTCTCAAAAATCTTCGTGATTGAAGACTAACACATACAAATTTCTATTTTTCCTATTTTTTGCAAAAAATAAAAAACTGAAGTCTAACACCTTCAAAAATGTCAATTATCATTTTTTTCTAAAAAAGACGAAAATAGTTCTCTAAAATGAGCAAAATACTTCATTTTTCATGATTTTCTCAAAAAACTCCGGGATTGAAGACTAACACATACAAATTTCAATTTTTCCAATTTTTTGCATAAAATCAAAAACTGAAGTCTAACACCTTCAAAAATATCAATTATCATTTTTTTCTAAAAAAGACGAAAATAGTTCTCTAAAATGAGCAAAATACTTCATTTTTCATGATTTTCTCAAAAAACTCCGGGATTGAAGACTAACACATACAAATTTCAATTTTTCCAATTTTTTGCATAAAATCAAAAACTGAAGTCTAACACCTTCAAAAATATCAATTATCATTTTTTCTAAAAAAGACCAAAATAGTTCTCTAAAATGAGCAAAATACCTCATTTTTCATGTTTTTCTCAAAAAACTCCGGGATTGACTACTAACACATACAAATTTCTATTTTTCATATCTTATTTTTGCATAAAATCAAAAACTGAAGTCACCTTCAAAAATGTCAATTATCATTTTTTCTAAAAAAGACCAAAATAGTTCTCTAAAATGAGCAAAATACTTCATTTTTCATGTTTTTCTCAAAAAATTCCGTGATTGAAGACTAACACATACAAATTTCTATTTTTCCAATTTTTTGCAAAAAATCAAAAACTGAAGTCTAACACCTTCAAAAATATCAATTATCATTTTTTCTAAAAGTGTCCAAAATAGTTCTCTAAAATGAGAAAAATACTTTATTTTTCACGTTTTTCTCAAAAAACTTCGTGATTGAATACTAACACATACAAATTTCTATTTTTCCAATTTTTTTGCAAAAAATCAAAAACTGAAGTCTAACCCCTTCAAAAATATCAATTATCATTTTTTCTAAAAGAGACCAAAATAGTTCTCTAAAATGAGAAAAATACTTCATTTTTCATGTTTTTCTCAAAAAACTCCGTGATTGAAGACTAACACGTACAAATTTCTATTTTTCCTATTTTTTGCATAAAATCAAAAACTGAAGTCTAACACCTTCAAAAATATCAATTATCATTTTTTTCTAAAAAAGACGAAAATAGTTCTCTAAAATGAGCAAAATACTTCATTTTTCATGATTTTCTCAAAAAACTCCGGGATTGAAGACTAACACATACAAATTTCAATTTTTCCAATTTTTTGCATAAAATCAAAAACTGAAGTCTAACAACTTAAAAAATGTCAATTATCATTTTTTCTAAAAGAGTCCAAAATAGTTCTCTAAAATGAGCAAAATACTTCATTTTTCATGTTTTTCTCAAAAAACTTCGTGATTGAAGACTAACACATACAAATTTCTATTTTTCCTATTTTTTACAAAAAATAAAAAACTGAAGTGTAACACCTTAAAAAATATCAATTATCATTTTTTCTAAAAAAGACCAAAATCTTTCTCTAAAATGAGCAAAATACCTCATTTTTCATCTTTTTCTCAAAAAACTCCGGGATTGAAGACTAACACATACAAATTTCTATTTTTCCTATCTTATTTTTGCATAAAATCAAAAACTGAAGTCTAACACCTTCAAAAATATCAATTATCATTTTTTCTAAAAAAGACCAAAATAGTTCTCTAAAATGAGCAAAATACTTCATTTTTCATGTTTTTCTCAAAAAATTCCGTGATTGAAGACTGACACATACAAATTTCTATTTTTCCTATTTTTTGCAAAAAACAAAAAACTGAAGTGTAACACCTTAAAAAATATCAATTATCATTTTTTCTAAAAAAGACCAAAATCTTTCTCTAAAATGAGCAAAATACCTCATTTTTCATGTTTTTCTCAAAAAACTCCGGGATTGAAGATTAACAAATACAAATTTCTATTTTTCCTATCTTATTTTTGCATAAAATCAAAAACTGAAATCTAACACCTTCAAAAATATAAATTATCATTTTTTCTAAAAAAGACCAAAATAGTTCTCTAAAATGAGAAAAATACTTCATTTTTCATGTTTTTCTCAAAAAACTCCGTGATTGAAGACTAACACGTACAAATTTCTATTTTTCCTATTTTTTGCAAAAAATAAAAAACTGAAGTCTAACACCTTCAAAAATGTCAATTATCATTTTTTTCTAAAAAAGACGAAAATTGTTCTCTAAAATGAGCAAAATACTTCATTTTTCATGATTTTCTCAAAAAACTCCGGGATTGAAGACTAACACATACAAATTTCAATTTTTCCAATTTTTTGCATAAAATCAAAAACTGAAGTCTAACACCTTCAAAAATATCAATTATCATTTTTTTCTAAAAAAGACGAAAATACTTCTCTAAAATGAGCAAAATACTTCATTTTTCATGTTTTTCTCAAAAAACTCCGTGATTGAAGACTAACACGTACAAATTTCTATTTTTCCTATTTTTTGCAAAAAATAAAAAACTGAAGTCTAACACCTTCAAAAATGTCAATTGTCATTTTTTTCTAAAAAAGACGAAAATTGTTCTCTAAAATGAGCAAAATACTTCATTTTTCATGATTTTCTCAAAAAACTCCGGGATTGAAGACTAACACATACAAATTTCAATTTTTCCAATTTTTTGCATAAAATCAAAAACTGAAGTCTAACACCTTCAAAAATATCAATTATCATTTTTTTCTAAAAAAGACGAAAATAGTTCTCTAAAATGAGCAAAATACTTCATTTTTCATGATTTTCTCAAAAAACTCCGGGATTGAAGACTAACACATACAAATTTCAATTTTTCCAATTTTTTGCATAAAATCAAAAACTGAAGTCTAACACCTTCAAAAATATCAATTATCATTTTTTCTAAAAGAGTCCAAAATAGTTCTCTAAAATGAGCAAAATACTTCATTTTTCATGTTTTTCTCAAAAATCTTCGTGATTGAAGACTAACACATACAAATTTCTATTTTTCCTATTTTTTGCAAAAAATAAAAAACTGAAGTCTAACACCTTCAAAAATATCAATTATCATTTTTTCTAAAAAAGACCAAAATAGTTCTCTAAAATGAGCAAAATACCTCATTTTTCATGTTTTTCTCAAAAAACTCCGGGATTGACTACTAACACATACAAATTTCTATTTTTCCTATCTTATTTTTGCATAAAATCAAAAACTGAAGTCACCTTCAAAAATGTCAATTATCATTTTTTCTAAAAAAGACCAAAATAGTTCTCTAAAATGAGCAAAATACTTCATTTTTCATGTTTTTCTCAAAAAATTCCGTGATTGAAGACTAACACATACAAATTTCTATTTTTCCAATTTTTTGCAAAAAATCAAAAACTGAAGTCTAACACCTTCAAAAATATCAATTATCATTTTTTCTAAAAGTGTCCAAAATAGTTCTCTAAAATGAGAAAAATACTTTATTTTTCACGTTTTTCTCAAAAAACTTCGTGATTGAATACTAACACATACAAATTTCTATTTTTCCAATTTTTTTGCAAAAAATCAAAAACTGAAGTCTAACCCCTTCAAAAATATCAATTATAATTTTTTCTAAAAGAGACCAAAATAGTTCTCTAAAATGAGAAAAATACTTCATTTTTCATGTTTTTCTCAAAAAACTCCGTGATTGAAGACTAACACGTACAAATTTCTATTTTTCCTATTTTTTGCATAAAATCAAAAACTGAAGTCTAACACCTTCAAAAATATCAATTATCATTTTTTTCTAAAAAAGACGAAAATAGTTCTCTAAAATGAGCAAAATACTTCATTTTTCATGATTTTCTCAAAAAACTCCGGGATTGAAGACTAACACATACAAATTTCAATTTTTCCAATTTTTTGCATAAAATCAAAAACTGAAGTCTAACAACTTAAAAAATGTCAATTATCATTTTTTCTAAAAGAGTCCAAAATAGTTCTCTAAAATGAGCAAAATACTTCATTTTTCATGTTTTTCTCAAAAAACTTCGTGATTGAAGACTAACACATACAAATTTCTATTTTTCCTATTTTTTACAAAAAATAAAAAACTGAAGTGTAACACCTTAAAAAATATCAATTATCATTTTTTCTAAAAAAGACCAAAATCTTTCTCTAAAATGAGCAAAATACCTCATTTTTCATGTATTTCTCAAAAAACTCCGGGATTGAAGACTAACACATACAAATTTCTATTTTTCCTATCTTATTTTTGCATAAAATCAAAAACTGAAGTCTAACACCTTCAAAAATATCAATTATCATTTTTTCTAAAAGAGTCCAAAATAGTTCTCTAAAATGAGCAAAATACTTCATTTTTCATGTTTTTCTCAAAAAACTCCGGGATTGAAGACTAACACGTACAAATTTATATTTTTCCAATTTTTTGCATAAAATCAAAAACTGAAGTCTAACACCTTCAAAAATATCAATTATCATTTTTTTCTAAAAAAGACGAAAATAGTTCTCTAAAATGAGCAAAATACCTCATTTTTCATGTTTTTCTCAAAAAACTCCGGGATTGAAGATTAACAAATACAAATTTCTATTTTTCCTATCTTATTTTTGCATAAAATCAAAAACTGAAATCTAACACCTTCAAAAATATCAATTATCATTTTTTCTAAAAAAGACCAAAATAGTTCTCTAAAATGAGAAAAATACTTCATTTTTCATGTTTTTCTCAAAAAACTCCGTGATTGAAGACTAACACGTACAAATTTCTATTTTTCCTATTTTTTGCAAAAAATAAAAAACTGAAGTCTAACACCTTCAAAAATGTCAATTATCATTTTTTTCTAAAAAAGACGAAAATAGTTCTCTAAAATGAGCAAAATACTTCATTTTTCATGATTTTCTCAAAAAACTCCGGGATTGAAGACTAACACATACAAATTTCAATTTTTCCAATTTTTTGCATAAAATCAAAAACTGAAGTCTAACACCTTCAAAAATATCAATTATCATTTTTTCTAAAAGTGTCCAAAATAATTCTCTAAAATGAGCAAAATACTTGATTTTTCATGTTTTTCTCAGAAATCTTCGTGATTGAAGACTAACACATACAAATTTCTATTTTTCCTATTTTTTGCAAAAAATAAAAAACTGAAGTCTAACACCTTCAAAAATATCAATTATCATTTTTTCTAAAAAAGACCAAAATAGTTCTCTAAAATGAGCAAAATACCTCATTTTTCATGTTTTTCTCAAAAAACTCCGGGATTGACTGCTAACACATACAAATTTCTATTTTTCCTAACTTATTTTTGCATAAAATCAAAAACTGAAGTCACCTTCAAAAATGTCAATTATCATTTTTTCTAAAAAAGACCAAAATAGTTCTCTAAAATGAGCAAAATACTTCATTTTTCATGTTTTTCTCAAAAAATTCCGTGATTGAAGACTAACACATACAAATTTCTATTTTTCCAATTTTTTGCAAAAAATCAAAAACTGAAGTCTAACACCTTCAAAAATATCAATTATTATTTTTTCTAAAAGTGTCCAAAATAGTTCTCTAAAATGAGAAAAATACTTCATTTTTCACGTTTTTCTCAAAAAACTTCGTGATTGAATACTAACACATACAAATTTCTATTTTTCCAATTTTTTTGCAAAAAATCAAAAACTGAAGTCTAACCCCTTCAAAAATATCAATTATCATTTTTTCTAAAAGAGACCAAAATAGTTCTCTAAAATGAGAAAAATACTTCATTTTTCATGTTTTTCTCAAAAAACTCCGTGATTGAAGACTAACACGTACAAATTTCTATTTTTCCTATTTTTTGCATAAAATCAAAAACTGAAGTCTAACACCTTCAAAAATATCAATTATCATTTTTTTCTAAAAAAGACGAAAATAGTTCTCTAAAATGAGCAAAATACTTCATTTTTCATGATTTTCTCAAAAAACTCCGGAATTGAAGACTAACACATACAAATTTCAATTTTTCCAATTTTTTGCATAAAATCAAAAACTGAAGTCTAACACCTTAAAAAATGTCAATTATCATTTTTTCTAAAAGAGTCCAAAATAGTTCTCTAAAATGAGCAAAATACTTCATTTTTCATGTTTTTCTCAAAAAACTTCGTGATTGAAGACTAACACATACAAATTTCTATTTTTCCTATTTTTTACAAAAAATAAAAAACTGAAGTGTAACACCTTAAAAAATATCAATTATCATTTTTTCTAAAAAAGACCAAAATCTTTCTCTAAAATGAGCAAAATACCTCATTTTTCATGTTTTTCTCAAAAATCTCCGGGATTGAAGACTAACACATACAAATTTCTATTTTTCCTATCTTATTTTTACATAAAATCAAAAACTGAAGTCTAACACCTTCAAAAATATCAATTATCATTTTTTTCTAAAAAAGACGAAAATAGTTCTCTAAAATGAGCAAAATACTTCATTTTTCATGATTTTCTCAAAAAACTCCGGGATTGAAGACTAACACATACAAATTTCTATTTTTCCAATTTTTTTGCAAAAAATCAAAAACTGAAGTCTAACCCCTTCAAAAATATCAATTATCATTTTTTCTCAAAGAGACCAAAATAGTTCTCTAAAATGAGAAAAATACTTCATTTTTCATGTTTTTCTCAAAAAACTCCGTGATTGAAGACTAACACGTACAAATTTCTATTTTTCCTATTTTTTTGCATAAAATCAAAAACTGAAGTCTAACACCTTCAAAAATATCAATTATCATTTTTTTCTAAAAAAGACGAAAATAGTTCTCTAAAATGAGCAAAATACTTCATTTTTCATGATTTTCTCAAAAAACTCGGGGATTGAAGACTAACACATATAAATTTCAATTTTTCCAATTTTTTGCATAAAATCAAAAACTGAAGTCTAACACCTTAAAAAATGTCAATTATCATTTTTTCTAAAAGAGTCCAAAATAGTTCTCTAAAATGAGCAAAATACTTCATTTCTCATGTTTTTCTCAAAAAACTTCGTGATTGAAGACTAACACATACAAATTTCTATTTTTCCTATTTTTTACAAAAAATAAAAAACTGATGTGTAACACCTTAAAAAATATCAATTATCATTTTTTCTAAAAAAGACCAAAATCTTTCTCTAAAATGAGCAAAATACCTCATTTTTCATGTTTTTCTCAAAAAACTCCGGGATTGAAGACTAACACATACAAATTTCTATTTTTCCTATCTTATTTTTGCATAATATCAAAAACTGAAGTCTAACACCTTCAAAAATATCAATTATCATTTTTTATAAAAAAGACCAAAATAGTTCTCTAAAATGAGCAAAATACTTCATTTTTCATGTTTTTCTCAAAAAATTCCGTGATTGAAGACTAACACATACAAATTTCTATTTTTCCTATTTTTTGCAAAAAACAAAAAACTGAAGTGTAACACCTTAAAAAATATCAATTATCATTTTTTCTAAAAAAGACCAAAATCTTTCTCTAAAATGAGCAAAATACATCATTTTTCATGTTTTTCTCAAAAAACTCCGGGATTGAAGACTAACAAATACAAATTTCTATTTTTCCTATCTTATTTTTGCATAAAATCAAAAACTGAAGTCTAACACCTTCAAAAATATCAATTATCATTTTTTCTAAAAAAGACCAAAATAGTTCTCTAAAATGAGAAAAATACTTCATTTTTCATGTTTTTCTCAAAAAACTCCGTGATTGAAGACTAACACGTACAAATTTCTATTTTTCCTATTTTTTGCAAAAAATAAAAAACTGAAGTCTAACACCTTCAAAAATGTCAATTATCATTTTTTCCTAAAAAAGACGAAAATTGTTCTCTAAAATGAGCAAAATACTTCATTTTTCATGATTTTCTCAAAAAACTCCGGGATTGAAGACTAACACATACAAATTTCAATTTTTCCAATTTTTTGCATAAAATCAAAAACTGAAGTCTAACACCTTCAAAAATATCAATTATCATTTTTTTCTAAAAAAGACGAAAATAGTTCTCTAAAATGAGCAAAATACTTCATTTTTCATGATTTTCTCAAAAAACTCCGGGATTGAAGACTAACACATACAAATTTCAATTTTTCCAATTTTTTGCATAAAATCAAAAACTGAAGTCTAACACCTTAAAAAATGTCAATTATCATTTTTTCTAAAAGAGTCCAAAATAGTTCTCTAAAATGAGCAAAATACTTCATTTTTCATGTTTTTCTCAAAAAACTTCGTGATTGAAGACTAACACATACAAATTTCTATTTTTCCTATTTTTTACAAAAAATAAAAAACTGAAGTGTAACACCTTAAAAAAATATCAATTATCATTTTTTCTAAAAAAGACCAAAATCTTTCTCTAAAATGAGCAAAATACCTCATTTTTCATGTTTTTCTCAAAAAACTCCGGGATTGAAGACTAACACATACAAATTTCTATTTTTCCTATCTTATTTTTGCATAAAATCAAAAACTGAAGTCTAACACCTTCAAAAATATCAATTATCATTTTTTCTAAAAAAGACCAAAATAGTTCTCTAAAATGAGCAAAATACTTCATTTTTCATGTTTTTCTCAAAAAATTCCGTGATTGAAGACTAACACATACAAATTTCTATTTTTCCTATTTTTTGCAAAAAACAAAAAACTGAAGTGTAACACCTTAAAAAATATCAATTATCATTTTTTCTAAAAAAGACCAAAATCTTTCTCTAAAATGAGCAAAATACCTCATTTTTCATGTTTTTCTCAAAAAACTCCGGGATTGAAGATTAACAAATACAGTCTAACACCTTCAAAAATATCAATTATCATTTTTTTCTAAAAAAGACGAAAATAGTTCTCTAAAATGAGCAAAATACTTCATTTTTCATGATTTTCTCAAAAAACTCCGGGATTGATGACTAACACATACAAATTTCAATTTTTCCAATTTTTTGCATAAAATCAAAAACTGAAGTCGAACACCTTCAAAAATATCAATTATCATTTTTTCTAAAAGAGTCCAAGATAGTTCTCTAAAATAAGCAAAATACTTCATTTTTCATGTTTTTCTCAAAAATCTTCTTGATTGAAGACTAACACATACAAATTTCTATTTTTCCTATTTTTTGCAAAAAATAAAAAACTGAAGTCTAACACCTTCAAAAATATCAATTATCATTTTTTCTAAAAAAGACCAAAATAGTTCTCTAAAATGAGCAAAATACCTCATTTTTCATGTTTTTCTCAAAAAACTCCGGGATTGACTACTAACACATACAAATTTATATTTTTCCTATCTTATTTTTGCATAAAATCAAAAACTGAAGTCACCTTCAAAAATGTCAATTATCATTTTTTCTAAAAAAGACCAAAATAGTTCTCTAAAATGAGCAAAATACTTCATTTTTCATGTTTTTCTCAAAAAATTCCGTGATTGAAGACTAACACATACAAATTTATATTTTTCCAATTTTTTGCAAAAAATCAAAAACTGAAGTCTAACACCTTCAAAAATATCAATTATCATTTTTTCTAAAAGTGACCAAAATAGTTCTCTAAAATGAGAAAAATACTTTATTTTTCACGTTTTTCTCAAAAAACTTCGTGATTGAATACTAACACATACAAATTTCTATTTTTCCAATTTTTTTGCAAAACATCAAAAACTGAAGTCTAACCCCTTCAAAAATATCAATTATCATTTTTTCTAAAAGAGACCAAAATAGTTCTCTAAAATGAGAAAAAAACTTCATTTTTCATGTTTTTCTCAAAAAACTCCGTGATTGAAGACTAACACGTACAAATTTCTATTTTTCCAATTTTTTGCATAAAATCAAAAACTGAAGTCTAACACCTTCAAAAATATCAATTATCATTTTTTTCTAAAAAAGACGAAAATAGTTCTCTAAAATGAGCAAAATACTTCATTTTTCATGATTTTCTCAAAAAACTCCGGGATTGAAGACTAACACATACAAATTTCAATTTTTCCAATTTTTTGCATAAAATCAAAAACTGAAGTCTAACACCTTAAAAAATGTCAATTATCATTTTTTCTAAAAGAGTCCAAAATAGTTCTCTAAAATGAGCAAAATACTTCATTTTTCATGTTTTTCTAAAAAAACTTCGTGATTGAAGACTAACACATACAAATTTCTATTTTTCCTATTTTTTACAAAAAATAAAAAACTGAAGTGTAACACCTTAAAAAATATCAATTATCATTTTTTCTAAAAAAGACCAAAATCTTTCTCTAAAATGAGCAAAATACCTCATTTTTCATGTTTTTCTCAAAAAACTCCGGGATTGAAGACTAACACATACAAATTTCTATTTTTCCTATCTTATTTTTGCATAAAATCAAAAACTGAAGTCTAACACCTTCAAAAATATCAATTATCATTTTTTCTAAAAAAGACCAAAATAGTTCTCTAAAATGAGCAAAATACTTCATTTTTCATGTTTTTCTCAAAAAATTCCGTGATTGAAGACTAACACATACAAATTTCTATTTTTCCTATTTTTTGCAAAAAACAAAAAACTGAAGTGTAACACCTTAAAAAATATCAATTATCATTTTTTCTAAAAAAGACCAAAATCTTTCTCTAAAATGAGCAAAATACCTCATTTTTCATGTTTTTCTCAAAAAACTCCGGGATTGAAGATTAACAAATACAAATTTCTATTTTTCCTATCTTATTTTTGCATAAAATCAAAAACTGGAGTCTAACACCTTCAAAAATATCAATTATCATTTTTTCTAAAAAAGACCAAAATAGTTCTCTAAAATGAGAAAAATAATTCATTTTTCATGTTTTTCTCAAAAAACTCCGTGATTGAAGACTAACACGTACAAATTTCTATTTTTCCTATTTTTTGCAAAAAATAAAAAACTGAAGTCTAACACCTTCAAAAATGTCAATTATCATTTTTTTCTAAAAAAGACGAAAATTGTTCTCTAAAATGAGCAAAATACTTCATTTTTCATGATTTTCTCAAAAAACTCCGGGATTGAAGACTAACACATACAAATTTCAATTTTTCCAATTTTTTGCATAAAATCAAAAACTGAAGTCTAACACCTTAAAAAATATCAATTTTCATTTTTTTCTAAAAAAGACGAAAATAGTTCTCTAAAATGAGCAAAATACTTCATTTTTCATGATTTTCTCAAAAAACTCCGGGATTGAAGACTAACACATACAAATTTCAATTTTTCCAATTTTTTGCATAAAATCAAAAACTGAAGTCTAAGACCTTCAAAAATATCAATTATCATTTTTTCTAAAAGAGTCCAAAATAGTTCTCTAAAATGAGCAAAATACTTCATTTTTCATGTTTTTCTCAAAAATCTTCGTGATTGAAGACTAACACATACAAATTTCTATTTTTCCTATTTTTTGCAAAAAATAAAAAACTGAAGTCTAACACCTTCAAAAATATCAATTATCATTTTTTCTAAAAAAGACCAAAATAGTTCTCTAAAATGAGCAAAATACCTCATTTTTCATGTTTTTCTCAAAAAACTCCGGGATTGACTACTAACACATACAAATTTCTATTTTTCCTAACTTATTTTTGCATAAAATCAAAAACTGAAGTCACCTTCAAAAATGTCAATTATCATTTTTTCTAAAAAAGACCAAAATAGTTCTCTAAAATGAGCAAAATACTTCATTTTTCATGTTTTTCTCAAAAAATTCCGTGATTGAAGACTAACACATACAAATTTCTATTTTTCCAATTTTTTGCAAAAAATCAAAAACTGAAATCTAACACCTTCAAAAATATCAATTATCATTTTTTCTAAAAGTGTCCAAAATAGTTCTCTAAAATGAGAAAAATACTTCATTTTTCACGTTTTTCTCAAAAAACTTCGTGATTGAATACTAACACATACAAATTTCTATTTTTCCAATTTTTTTGCAAAAAATCAAAAACTGAAGTCTAACCCCTTCAAAAATATCAATTATCATTTTTTCTAAAAGAGACCAAAATAGTTCTCTAAAATGAGAAAAATACTTCATTTTTCATGTTTTTCTCAAAAAACTCCGTGATTGAAGACTAACACGTACAAATTTCTATTTTTCCTATTTTTTGCATAAAATCAAAAACTGAAGTCTAACACCTTCAAAAATATCAATTATCATTTTTTTCTAAAAAAGACGAAAATAGTTCTCTAAAATGAGCAAAATACTTCATTTTTCATGATTTTCTCAAAAAACTCCGGGATTGAAGACTAACACATACAAATTTCAATTTTTCCAATTTTTTGCATAAAATCAAAAACTGAAGTCTAACACCTTAAAAAATGTCAATTATCATTTTTTCTAAAAGAGTCCAAAATAGTTCTCTAAAATGAGCAAAATACTTCATTTTTCATGTTTTTCTCAAAAAACTTCGTGATTGAAGACTAACACATACAAATTTCTATTTTTCCTATTTTTTACAAAAAATAAAAAACTGAAGTGTAACACCTTAAAAAATATCAATTATCATTTTTTCTAAAAAAGACCAAAATCTTTCTCTAAAATGAGCAAAATACCTCATTTTTCATGTTTTTCTCAAAAAACTCCGGGATTGAAGACTAACACATACAAATTTCTATTTTTCCTATCTTATTTTTGCATAAAATCAAAAACTGAAGTCTAACACCTTCAAAAGTATCAATTATCATTTTTTCTAAAAAAGACCAAAATAGTTCTCTAAAATGAGCAAAATACTTCATTTTTCATGTTTTTCTCAAAAAATTCCGTGATTGAAGACTAACACATACAAATTTCTATTTTTCCTATTTTTTGCAAAAAACAAAAAACTGAAGTGTAACACCTTAAAAAATATCAATTATCATTTTTTCTAAAAAAGACCAAAATCTTTCTCTAAAATGAGCAAAATACCTCATTTTTCATGTTTTTCTCAAAAAACTCCGGGATTGAAGATTAACAAATACAAATTTCTATTTTTCCTATCTTATTTTTGCATAAAATCAAAAACTGGAGTCTAACACCTTCAAAAATATCAATTATCATTTTTTCTAAAAAAAGCCAAAATAGTTCTCTAAAATGAGAAAAATACTTCATTTTTCATGTTTTTCTCAAAAAACTCCGTGATTGAAGACTAACACGTACAAATTTCTATTTTTCCTATTTTTTGCAAAAAATAAAAAACTGAAGTCTAACACCTTCAAAAATGTCAATTATCATTTTTTTCTAAAAAAGACGAAAATTGTTCTCTAAAATGAGCAAAATACTTCATTTTTCATGATTTTCTCAAAAAACTCCGGGATTGAAGACTAACACATACAAATTTCAATTTTTCCAATTTTTTGCATAAAATCAAAAACTGAAGTCTAACACCTTAAAAAATATCAATTTTCATTTTTTTCTAAAAAAGACGAAAATAGTTCTCTAAAATGAGCAAAATACTTCATTTTTCATGATTTTCTCAAAAAACTCCGGGATTGAAGACTAACACATACAAATTTCAATTTTTCCAATTTTTTGCATAAAATCAAAAACTGAAGTCTAAGACCTTCAAAAATATCAATTATCATTTTTTCTAAAAGAGTCCAAAATAGTTCTCTAAAATGAGCAAAATACTTCATTTTTCATGTTTTTCTCAAAAATCTTCGTGATTGAAGACTAACACATACAAATTTCTATTTTTCCTATTTTTTGCAAAAAATAAAAAACTGAAGTCTAACACCTTCAAAAATATCAATTATCATTTTTTCTAAAAAAGACCAAAATAGTTCTCTAAAATGAGCAAAATACCTCATTTTTCATGTTTTTCTCAAAAAACTCCGGGATTGACTACTAACACATACAAATTTCTATTTTTCCTAACTTATTTTTGCATAAAATCAAAAACTGAAGTCACCTTCAAAAATGTCAATTATCATTTTTTCTAAAAAAGACCAAAATAGTTCTCTAAAATGAGCAAAATACTTCATTTTTCATGTTTTTCTCAAAAAATTCCGTGATTGAAGACTAACACATACAAATTTCTATTTTTCCAATTTTTTGCAAAAAATCAAAAACTGAAATCTAACACCTTCAAAAATATCAATTATCATTTTTTCTAAAAGTGTCCAAAATAGTTCTCTAAAATGAGAAAAATACTTCATTTTTCACGTTTTTCTCAAAAAACTTCGTGATTGAATACTAACACATACAAATTTCTATTTTTCCAATTTTTTTGCAAAAAATCAAAAACTGAAGTCTAACCCCTTCAAAAATATCAATTATCATTTTTTCTAAAAGAGACCAAAATAGTTCTCTAAAATGAGAAAAATACTTCATTTTTCATGTTTTTCTCAAAAAACTCCGTGATTGAAGACTAACACGTACAAATTTCTATTTTTCCTATTTTTTGCATAAAATCAAAAACTGAAGTCTAACACCTTCAAAAATATCAATTATCATTTTTTTCTAAAAAAGACGAAAATAGTTCTCTAAAATGAGCAAAATACTTCATTTTTCATGATTTTCTCAAAAAACTCCGGGATTGAAGACTAACACATACAAATTTCAATTTTTCCAATTTTTTGCATAAAATCAAAAACTGAAGTCTAACACCTTAAAAAATGTCAATTATCATTTTTTCTAAAAGAGTCCAAAATAGTTCTCTAAAATGAGCAAAATACTTCATTTTTCATGTTTTTCTCAAAAAACTTCGTGATTGAAGACTAACACATACAAATTTCTATTTTTCCTATTTTTTACAAAAAATAAAAAACTGAAGTGTAACACCTTAAAAAATATCAATTATCATTTTTTCTAAAAAAGACCAAAATCTTTCTCTAAAATGAGCAAAATACCTCATTTTTCATGTTTTTCTCAAAAAACTCCGGGATTGAAGACTAACACATACAAATTTCTATTTTTCCTATCTTATTTTTGCATAAAATCAAAAACTGAAGTCTAACACCTTCAAAAATATCAATTATCATTTTTTCTAAAAAAGACCAAAATAGTTCTCTAAAATAAGCAAAATACTTCATTTTTCATGTTTTTCTCAAAAAATTCCGTGATTGAAGACTAACACATACAAATTTCTATTTTTCCTATTTTTTGCAAAAAACAAAAAACTGAAGTGTAACACCTTAAAAAATATCAATTATCATTTTTTCTAAAAAAGACCAAAATCTTTCTCTAAAATGAGCAAAATACCTCATTTTTCATGTTTTTCTCAAAAAACTCCGGGATTGAAGATTAACAAATACAAATTTCTATTTTTCCTATCTTATTTTTGCATAAAATCAAAAACTGGAGTCTAACACCTTCAAAAATATCAATTATCATTTTTTCTAAAAAAAGCCAAAATAGTTCTCTAAAATGAGAAAAATACTTCATTTTTCATGTTTTTCTCAAAAAACTCCGTGATTGAAGACTAACACGTACAAATTTCTATTTTTCCTATTTTTTGCAAAAAATAAAAAACTGAAGTCTAACACCTTCAAAAATGTCAATTATCATTTTTTTCTAAAAAAGACGAAAATTGTTCTCTAAAATGAGCAAAATACTTCATTTTTCATGATTTTCTCAAAAAACTCCGGGATTGAAGACTAACACATACAAATTTCAATTTTTCCAATTTTTTGCATAAAATCAAAAACTGAAGTCTAACACCTTAAAAAATATCAATTTTCATTTTTTTCTAAAAAAGACGAAAATAGTTCTCTAAAATGAGCAAAATACTTCATTTTTCATGATTTTCTCAAAAAACTCCGGGATTGAAGACTAACACATACAAATTTCAATTTTTCCAATTTTTTGCATAAAATCAAAAACTGAAGTCTAAGACCTTCAAAAATATCAATTATCATTTTTTCTAAAAGAGTCCAAAATAGTTCTCTAAAATGAGCAAAATACTTCATTTTTCATGTTTTTCTCAAAAATCTTCGTGATTGAAGACTAACACATACAAATTTCTATTTTTCCTATTTTTTGCAAAAAATAAAAAACTGAAGTCTAACACCTTCAAAAATATCAATTATCATTTTTTCTAAAAAAGACCAAAATAGTTCTCTAAAATGAGCAAAATACCTCATTTTTCATGTTTTTCTCAAAAAACTCCGGGATTGACTACTAACACATACAAATTTCTATTTTTCCTAACTTATTTTTGCATAAAATCAAAAACTGAAGTCACCTTCAAAAATGTCAATTATCATTTTTTCTAAAAAAGACCAAAATAGTTCTCTAAAATGAGCAAAATACTTCATTTTTCATGTTTTTCTCAAAAAATTCCGTGATTGAAGACTAACACATACAAATTTCTATTTTTCCAATTTTTTGCAAAAAATCAAAAACTGAAATCTAACACCTTCAAAAATATCAATTATCATTTTTTCTAAAAGTGTCCAAAATAGTTCTCTAAAATGAGAAAAATACTTCATTTTTCACGTTTTTCTCAAAAAACTTCGTGATTGAATACTAACACATACAAATTTCTATTTTTCCAATTTTTTTGCAAAA
The DNA here is from genome assembly GCA_946800325.1 of Luzula sylvatica. Classification (NCBI taxonomy): domain Eukaryota; kingdom Viridiplantae; phylum Streptophyta; class Magnoliopsida; order Poales; family Juncaceae; genus Luzula; species Luzula sylvatica. The sequence continues at coordinate 66,289,779 of OX326959.1, read as the reverse complement.
AATCAAAAACTGAAGTCTAACCCCTTCAAAAATATCAATTATCATTTTTTCTAAAAGAGACCAAAATAGTTCTCTAAAATGAGAAAAATACTTCATTTTTCATGTTTTTCTCAAAAAACTCCGTGATTGAAGACTAACACGTACAAATTTCTATTTTTCCTATTTTTTGCATAAAATCAAAAACTGAAGTCTAACACCTTCAAAAATATCAATTATCATTTTTTTCTAAAAAAGACGAAAATAGTTCTCTAAAATGAGCAAAATACTTCATTTTTCATGATTTTCTCAAAAAACTCCGGGATTGAAGACTAACACATACAAATTTCAATTTTTCCAATTTTTTGCATAAAATCAAAAACTGAAGTCTAACACCTTAAAAAATGTCAATTATCATTTTTTCTAAAAGAGTCCAAAATAGTTCTCTAAAATGAGCAAAATACTTCATTTTTCATGTTTTTCTCAAAAAACTTCGTGATTGAAGACTAACACATACAAATTTCTATTTTTCCTATTTTTTACAAAAAATAAAAAACTGAAGTGTAACACCTTAAAAAATATCAATTATCATTTTTTTCTAAAAAAGACCAAAATCTTTCTCTAAAATGAGCAAAATACCTCATTTTTCATGTTTTTCTCAAAAAACTCCGGGATTGAAGACTAACACATACAAATTTCTATTTTTCCTATCTTATTTTTGCATAAAATCAAAAACTGAAGTCTAACACCTTCAAAAATATCAATTATCATTTTTTCTAAAAAAGACCAAAATAGTTCTCTAAAATAAGCAAAATACTTCATTTTTCATGTTTTTCTCAAAAAATTCCGTGATTGAAGACTAACACATACAAATTTCTATTTTTCCTATTTTTTGCAAAAAACAAAAAACTGAAGTGTAACACCTTAAAAAATATCAATTATCATTTTTTCTAAAAAAGACCAAAATCTTTCTCTAAAATGAGCAAAATACCTCATTTTTCATGTTTTTCTCAAAAAACTCCGGGATTGAAGATTAACAAATACAAATTTCTATTTTTCCTATCTTATTTTTGCATAAAATCAAAAACTGGAGTCTAACACCTTCAAAAATATCAATTATCATTTTTTCTAAAAAAAGCCAAAATAGTTCTCTAAAATGAGAAAAATACTTCATTTTTCATGTTTTTCTCAAAAAACTCCGTGATTGAAGACTAACACGTACAAATTTCTATTTTTCCTATTTTTTGCAAAAAATAAAAAACTGAAGTCTAACACCTTCAAAAATGTCAATTATCATTTTTTTCTAAAAAAGACGAAAATTGTTCTCTAAAATGAGCAAAATACTTCATTTTTCATGATTTTCTCAAAAAACTCCGGGATTGAAGACTAACACATACAAATTTCAATTTTTCCAATTTTTTGCATAAAATCAAAAACTGAAGTCTAACACCTTAAAAAATATAAATTTTCATTTTTTTCTAAAAAAGACGAAAATAGTTCTCTAAAATGAGCAAAATACTTCATTTTTCATGATTTTCTCAAAAAACTCCGGGATTGAAGACTAACACATACAAATTTCAATTTTTCCAATTTTTTGCATAAAATCAAAAACTGAAGTCTAAGACCTTCAAAAATATCAATTATCATTTTTTCTAAAAGAGTCCAAAATAGTTCTCTAAAATGAGCAAAATACTTCATTTTTCATGTTTTTCTCAAAAATCTTCGTGATTGAAGACTAACACATACAAATTTCTATTTTTCCTATTTTTTGCAAAAAATAAAACACTGAAGTCTAACACCTTCAAAAATATCAATTATCATTTTTTCTAAAAAAGACCAAAATAGTTCTCTAAAATGAGCAAAATACCTCATTTTTCATGTTTTTCTCAAAAAACTCCGGGATTGACTACTAACACATACAAATTTCTATTTTTCCTAACTTATTTTTGCATAAAATCAAAAACTGAAGTCACCTTCAAAAATGTCAATTATCATTTTTTCTAAAAAAGACCAAAATAGTTCTCTAAAATGAGCAAAATACTTCATTTTTCATGTTTTTCTCAAAAAATCCCGTGATTGAAGACTAACACATACAAATTTCTATTTTTCCAATTTTTTGCAAAAAATCAAAAACTGAAATCTAACACCTTCAAAAATATCAATTATCATTTTTTCTAAAAGTGTCCAAAATAGTTCTCTAAAATGAGAAAAATACTTCATTTTTCACGTTTTTCTCAAAAAACTTCGTGATTGAATACTAACACATACAAATTTCTATTTTTCCAATTTTTTTGCAAAAAATCAAAAACTGAAGTCTAACCCCTTCAAAAATATCAATTATCATTTTTTCTAAAAGAGACCAAAATAGTTCTCTAAAATGAGAAAAATACTTCATTTTTCATTTGCAAAAAATCAAAAACTGAAGTCTAACACCTTCAAAAATATCAATTATCATTTTTTCTAAAAAAGACCAAAATAGTTCTCTAAAATGAGCAAAATACTTCATTTTTCATGATTTTCTCAATAAATTCCGTGATTGAAGACTAACACATACAAATTTCAATTTTTCCAATTTTTTGCAAAAAATAAAAAACTGAAGTCTAACACCTTCAAAAATATCAATTATCATTTTTTCTGATAAAGACCAAAATAGTTCTCTAAAATAAGCAAAATACTTCATTTTACATGTTTTTCTCAAAAAATTCCGTGATTGAAGACAAACACATACAAATTTCTATTTTTCCAATTTTTTGCAAAAATTCAAAAACTGAAGTCTAACACCTTCAAAAATATCAATTATCATTTTTTCTAAAAGAGTCCAAAATAGTTCTCTAAAATGAGCAAAATACTTCATTTTTCATGTTTTTCTCAAAAAACTCCGGGATTGAAGACTAACACATACAAATTTCTATTTTTTCTATTTTTTGCAAAAAATCAAAAAATGAAGTCTAACACCTGCAAAAATATCAATTATCATTTTTTCTAAAAAAGATCAAAATAGTTCTCTATAATGAGCAAAATACTTCATTTTTCCTGTTTTTCTCAAAAAACTCCGGGATTGAAGACTAACACATTCAAATTTCTATTTTTCCTATTTTTTGCAAAAAATAAAAAACTGAAGTCTAACACCTTAAAAAATATCAATTATCATTTTTTCTAAAAAAGACCAAAATAGTTCTCTAAAATGAGCAAAATACTTCATTTTTCATGTTTTTCTCAATAAATTCCGTGATTGAATACTAACACATACAAATTTCTATTTTTCCAATTTTTTTGCAAAAAATCAAAAACTGAAGTCTAACCCCTTCAAAAATATCAATTATCATTTTTTCTAAAAGAGACCAAAATAGTTCTCTAAAATGAGAAAAATACTTCATTTTTCATTTGCAAAAAATCAAAAACTGAAGTCTAACACCTTCAAAAATATCAATTATCATTTTTTCTAAAAAAGACCAAAATAGTTCTCTAAAATGAGCAAAATACTTCATTTTTCATGATTTTCTCAATAAATTCCGTGATTGAAGACTAACACATACAAATTTCAATTTTTCCAATTTTTTGCAAAAAATAAAAAACTGAAGTCTAACACCTTCAAAAATATCAATTATCATTTTTTCTGATAAAGACCAAAATAGTTCTCTAAAATAAGCAAAATACTTCATTTTACATGTTTTTCTCAAAAAATTCCGTGATTGAAGACAAACACATACAAATTTCTATTTTTCCAATTTTTTGCAAAAATTCAAAAACTGAAGTCTAACACCTTCAAAAATATCAATTATCATTTTTTCTAAAAGAGTCCAAAATAGTTCTCTAAAATGAGCAAAATACTTCATTTTTCATGTTTTTCTCAAAAAACTCCTGGATTGAAGACTAACACATACAAATTTCTATTTTTTCTATTTTTTGCAAAAAATCAAAAAATGAAGTCTAACACCTGCAAAAATATCAATTATCATTTTTTCTAAAAAAGATCAAAATAGTTCTCTATAATGAGCAAAATACTTCATTTTTCCTGTTTTTCTCAAAAAACTCCGGGATTGAAGACTAACACATTCAAATTTCTATTTTTCCTATTTTTTGCAAAAAATAAAAAACTGAAGTCTAACACCTTAAAAAATATCAATTATCATTTTTTCTAAAAAAGACCAAAATAGTTCTCTAAAATGAGCAAAATACTTCATTTTTCATGTTTTTCTCAATAAATTCCGTGATTGAATACTAACACATACAAATTTCTATTTTCCCAATTTTTTGCAAAAAATCAAAAACTGAAGTCTAACACACCTTCAAAAATATCAATTATCATTTTTTCTAAAAAAGACCAAAATAGTTCTCTAAAATGAGCAATATACTTCATTTTTCACGTTTTTTCTCGAAAAACTCCGTGATTGAAGACTAACACATACAAATTTCTATTTTTCCTATTTTTTGCATTAAATAAAAAACTGAAGTCTAACACCTTCAAAAATATCAATTATCATTTTTTATAAAAATGACCAAAATAGTTCTCTAAAATGAGCAAAATACTTCATTTTTTATGATATTCTCAAAAAATTCCGTGATTGAAGACTAACACATACAAATTTCAATTTTCCCATTTTTTCGCAAAAAATCAAAAACTGAAGTCTAACAACTTCAAAAATATCAATTATCATTTTTTCTAAAAAAGACCAAAATAGTTCTCTAAAATTAGCAAAATACTTCATTTTTCATGTTTATCTCAAAAAATTCAAGGATTGAAGACTAACACATACAAATTTCTATTTTTCCAATTTTTTGCATCAAATCAAAAACTGAAGTCTAACACCTTCAAAAATATCAATTATCATTTTTTCTAAAAAAGACAAAAATAGTTCTCTAAAATAAGCAAAATACTTCATTATTCATGTTTTTCTCCATAAATTCCGTGATTGAAGACTAACACATACAAATTTCTATTTTCCCAATTTTTTGCAAAAAATCAAAAACTGAAGTCTAACACCTTCAAAAATATGAATTATCATTTTTTCTAAAAAAGACCAAAATAGTTCTCTAAAATGAGCAAAATACTTCATTTTTCATGATTTTCTCAATAAATTCCGTGATTGAAGACTAACACATACAAATTTCAATTTTTCCAATTTTTTGCAAAAAATAAAAAACTGAAGTCTAACACCTTCAAAAATATCAATTATCATTTTTTCTGATAAAGACCAAAATAGTTCTCTAAAATAAGCAAAATACTTCATTTTTCATGTTTTTCTCAAAAAATTCCGTGATTGTAGACAAACACATACAAATTTCTATTTTTCCAATTTTTTGCAAAAATTCAAAAACTGAAGTCTAACACCTTCAAAAATATCAATTATCATTTTTTCTAAAAGAGTCCAAAATAGTTCTCTAAAATGAGCAAAATACTTCATTTTTCATGTTTTTCTCAAAAAACTCAGGGATTGAAGACTAACACATACAAATTTCTATTTTTTCTATTTTTTGCAAAAAATCAAAAAATGAAGTCTAACACCTGCAAAAATATCAATTATCATTTTTTCTAAAAAAGATCAAAATAGTTCTCTATAATGAGCAAAATACTTCATTTTTCCTGTTTTTCTCAAAAAACTCCGGGATTGAAGACTAACATATACAAATTTATATTTTTCCTATTTTTTGCAAAAAATAAAAAACTGAAGTCTAACACCTTAAAAAATATCAATTATCATTTTTTCTAAAAAAGACCAAAATAGTTCTCTAAAATGAGCAATATACTTCATTTTTCATGTTTTTCTCGAAAAACTCCGTGATTGAAGACTAACACATACAAATTTCTATTTTTCCTATTTTTTGCATTAAATCAAAAACTGAAGTCTAACACCTTCAAAATTATCAATTATCATTTTTTCTAAAAAAGACAAAAATAGTCTTCTAAAATGAGCAAAATACTTCATTTTTCCTGTTTTTCTCAAAAAATTCCGTGATTGAAGACTAACACATACAAATTTCTATTTTCCCAATTTTTTGCAAAAAATCAAAAACTGAAGTCTAACACCTTCAAAAATATCAATTATCATTTTTTTCTAAAAAAGACCAAAATAGTTCTCTAAAATGAGCAATATACTTCATTTTTCATGTTTTTTCTCGAAAAACTCCGTGATTGAAGACTAACACATACAAATTTCTATTTTTCCTATTTTTTGCATTAAATAAAAAACTGAAGTCTAACACCTACAAAAATATCAATTATCATTTTTTATAAAAATGACCAAAATAGTTCTCTAAAATGAGCAAAATACTTCATTTTTTATGATATTCTCAAAAAATTCCGTGATTGAAGACTAACACATACAAATTTCAATTTTCCAATTTTTTTTCAAAAAATCAAAAACTGAAGTCTAACAACTTCAAAAATATCAATTATCATTTTTTCTAAAAAAGACCAAAATAGTTCTCTAAAATGAGCAAAATACTTCATTTTTCATGTTTATCTCAAAAAATTCAAGGATTGAAGACTAACACATACAAATTTCTATTTTTCCAATTTTTTGCATCAAATCAAAAACTGAAGTCTAACACCTTCAAAAATATCAATTATCATTTTTTCTAAAAAAGACAAAAATAGTTCTCTAAAATAAGCAAAATACTTCATTATTCATGTTTTTCTCCATAAATTCCGTGATTGAAGACTAACACATACAAATTTCTATTTTCCCAATTTTTTGCAAAAAATCAAAAACTGAAGTCTAACACCTTCAAAAATATCAATTATCATTTTTTCTAAAAAAGACCAAAATAGTTCTCTAAAATGAGCAAAATACTTCATTTTTCATGATTTTCTCAATAAATTCCGTGATTGAAGACTAACACATACAAATTTCAATTTTTCCAATTTTTTGCAAAAAATAAAAAACTGAAGTCTAACACCTTCAAAAATATCAATTATCATTTTTTGTGATAAAGACCAAAATAGTTCTCTAAAATAAGCAAAATACTTCATTTTTCATGTTTTTCTCAAAAAATTCCGTGATTGAAGACAAACACATACAAATTTCTATTTTTCCAATTTTTTGCAAAAATTCAAAAACTGAAGTCTAACACCTTCAAAAATATCAATTATCATTTTTTCTAAAAGAGTCCAAAATAGTTCTCTAAAATGAGCAAAATACTTCATTTTTCATGTTTTTCTCAAAAAACTCCGGGATTGAAGACTAACACATACAAATTTCTATTTTTTCTATTTTTTGCAAAAAATCAAAAAATGAAGTCTAACACCTGCAAAAATATCAATTATCATTTTTTCTAAAAAAGATCAAAATAGTTCTCTATAATGAGCAAAATACTTCATTTTTCCTGTTTTTCTCAAAAAACTCCGGGATTGAAGACTAACATATTCAAATTTCTATTTTTCCTATTTTTTGCAAAAAATAAAAAACTGAAGTCTAACACCTTAAAAAATATCAATTATCATTTTTTCTAAAAAAGACCAAAATAGTTCTCTAAAATGAGCAAAATACTTCATTTTTAATGTTTTTCTCAATAAATTCCGTGATTGAAGACTAACACATACAAATTTCTATTTTCCAAATTTTTTGCAAAAAATCAAAAACTGAAGTCTAACACACCTTCAAAAATATCAATTATCATTTTTTCTAAAAAAGACCAAAATAGTTCTCTAAAATGAGCAATATACTTCATTTTTCACGTTTTTTCTCGAAAAACTCCGTGATTGAAGACTAACACATACAAATTTCTATTTTTCCTATTTTTTGCATTAAATAAAAAACTGAAGTCTAACACCTTCAAAAATATCAATTATCATTTTTTATAAAAATGACCAAAATAGTTCTCTAAAATGAGCAAAATACTTCATTTTTTATGATATTCTCAAAAAATTCCGTGATTGAAGACTAACACAAACAAATTACAATTTTCCCATTTTTTTGCAAAAAATCAAAAACTGAAGTCTAACAACTTCAAAAGTATCAATTATCATTTTTTCTAAAAAAGACCAAAATAGTTCTCTAAAATTAGCAAAATACTTCATTTTTCATGTTTATCTCAAAAAATTCAAGGATTGAAGACTAACACATACAAATTTCTATTTTTCCAATTTTTTGCATCAAATCAAAAACTGAAGTCTAACACCTTCAAAAATATCAATTATCATTTTTTCTAAAAAAGACAAAAATAGTTCTCTAAAATAAGCAAAATACTTCATTATTCATGTTTTTCTCCATAAATTCCGTGATTGAAGACTAACACATTCAAATTTCTATTTTCCCAATTTTTTGCAAAAAATCAAAAACTAAAGTCTAACACCTTCAAAAATATCAATTATCATTTTTTCTAAAAAAGACCAAAATAGTTCTCTAAAATGAGCAAAATACTTCATTTTTCATGATTTTCTCAATAAATTCCGTGATTGAAGACTAACACATACAAATTTCTATTTTCCCAATTTTTTGCAAAAAATCAAAAACTGAAGTCTAACACACCTTCAAAAATATCAATTATCATTTTTTCTAAAAAAGACCAAAATAGTTCTCTAAAATGAGCAATATACTTCATTTTTCATGTTTTTTCTCGAAAAACTCCGTGATTGAAGACTAACACATACAAATTTCTATTTTTCCTATTTTTTGCATTAAATAAAAAACTGAAGTCTAACACCTTCAAAAATATCAATTATCATTTTTTATAAAAATGACCAAAATAGTTCTCTAAAATGAGCAAAATACTTCATTTTTTATGATATTCTCAAAAAACTCCGGGATTGAAGACTAACATATTCAAATTTCTATTTTTCCTATTTTTTGCAAAAAATAAAAAACTGAAGTCTAACACCTTAAAAAATATCAATTATCATTTTTTCTAAAAAAGACCAAAATAGTTCTCTAAAATGAGCAAAATACTTCATTTTTCATGTTTTTCTCAATAAATTCCGTGATTGAAGACTAACACATACAAATTTCTATTTTCCCAATTTTTTGCAAAAAATCAAAAACTGAAGTCTAACACACCTTCAAAAATATCAATTATCATTTTTTCTAAAAAAGACCAAAATAGTTCTCTAAAATGAGCAATATACTTCATTTTTCATGTTTTTTCTCGAAAAACTCCGTGATTGAAGACTAACACATACAAATTTCTATTTCTCCTATTTTTTGCATTAAATAAAAAACTGAAGTCTAACACCTTCAAAAATATCAATTATCATTTTTTATAAAAATGACCAAAATAGTTCTCTAAAATGAGCAAAATACTTCATTTTTTATGATATTCTCAAAAAATTCCGTGATTGAAGACTGACACATACAAATTTCAATTTTCCCATTTTTTTGCAAAAAATCAAAAACTGAAGTCTAACAACTTCAAAAGTATCAATTATCATTTTTTCTAAAAAAGACCAAAATAGTTCTCTAAAATTAGCAAAATACTTCATTTTTCATGTTTATCTCAAAAAATTCAAGGATTGAAGACTAACACATACAAATTTCTATTTTTCCAATTTTTTGCATCAAATCAAAAACTGAAGTCTAACACCTTCAAAAATATCAATTATCATTTTTTCTAAAAAAGACAAAAATAGTTCTCTAAAATAAGCAAAATACTTCATTATTCATGTTTTTCTCCATAAATTCCGTGATTGAAGACTAACACATACAAATTTCTATTTTCCCAATTTTTTGCAAAAAATCAAAAACTGAAGTCTAACACCTTCAAAAATATCAATTATCATTATTTCTAAAAAAGACCAAAATAGTTCTCTAAAATGAGCAAAATACTTCATTTTTCATGATTTTCTCAATAAATTCCGTGATTGAAGACTAACACATACAAATTTCAATTTTTCCAATTTTTTGCAAAAAATAAAAAACTGAAGTCTAACACCTTCAAAAATATCAATTATCATTTTTTCTGATAAAGACCAAAATAGTTCTCTAAAATAAGCAAAATACTTCATTTTTCATGTTTTTCTCAAAAAATTCCGTGATTGAAGACAAACACATACAAATTTCTATTTTTCCAATTTTTTGCAAAAATTCAAAAACTAAAGTCTAACACCTTCAAAAATATCAATTATCATTTTTTCTAAAAGAGTCCAAAATAGTTCTCTAAAATGAGCAAAATACTTCATTTTTCCTGTTTTTCTCAAAAAAACTCCGGGATTGAAGACTAACACATACAAATATCTATTTTTCCTATTTTTTGCAAAAAATAAAAAACAGAAGTCTAACACCTTCAAAAATATCAATTATCATTTTTCTAAAAAAGACCAAAATAGTTCTCTAAAATGAGCAATATACTTCATTTTTCATGTTTTTCTCGAAAAACTCCGTGATTGAAGACTAACACATACAAATTTCTATTTTTCCTATTTTTTGCATTAAATCAAAAACTGAAGTCTAACACCTTCAAAAATATCAATTATCATTTTTTCTAAAAAAGACCAAAATAGTTCTCTAAAATGAGCAAAATACTTCATTTTTTATGATTTTCTCGGAAAACTCCGTGATTGAAGACTAACACATACAAATTTCTATTTTTCCTATTTTTTGCATAAAATAAAAAACTGAAGTCTAACACCTTAAAAAATATCAATTATCATTTTTTCTGAAAAAGACCAAAATAGTTCTCTAAATTGAGCAAAATACTTCATTTTTCATGTTTTTCTCAATAAATTCCGTGATTGAAGACTAACACATACAAATTTCTATTTTCCCAATTTTTTGCAAAAAATCAAAAACTTAATTTTAACACCTTCAAAAATATCAATTATCATTTTTTCTAAAAAAGACCAAAATAGTTCTCTAAAATGAGCAAAATACTTAATTTTTCATGTTTTTCTCAATAAATTCCGTGATTGAAGACTAACACATACAAATTTCTATTTTTCCTATTTTTTGCAAAAAATAAAAAACTGAAGTCTAACACCTTAAAAAATATCAATTATCATTTTTTCTGAAAAAGACCAAAATAGTTCTCTAAAATGAGCAAAATACTTTATTTTTCATGTTTTTCTCAATAAATTCCGTGATTGAAGACTAACACATACAAATTTCTATTTTCCCAATTTTTTGCAAAAAATCAAAAACTTAATTTTAACACCTTCAAAAATATCAATTATCATTTTTTCTGAAAAAGACCAAAATAGTTCTCTAAAATGAGCAAAATACTTCATTTTTCATGTTTTTCTCAAAAAACTCCGGTATTGAAGACTAACACATACAAATTTCTATTTTTCCTATTTTTTGCATAAAATAAAAAACTGAAGTCTAACACCTTCAAAAATGTGCATTATATTTTTTTCTAAAAAATACCAAAATAGTTCTCTAAAATGAGCAAAATACTTCATTTTTTATGATTTTTTCGAAAAACTCCGTGATTGAAGACTAACACATACAAATTTCTATTTTTCCTATTTTTTGCAAAAAATAAAAAACTGAAGTCTAACACCTTAAAAAATATCAATTATCATTTTTTCTGAAAAAGACCAAAATAGTTCTCTAAAATGAGCAAAATACTTTATTTTTCATGTTTTTCTCAATAAATTCCGTGATTGAAGACTAACACATACAAATTTCTATTTTCCCAATTTTTTGCAAAAAATCAAAAACTTAATTTTAACACCTTCAAAAATATCAATTATCATTTTTTCTGAAAAAGACCAAAATAGTTCTCTAAAATGAGCAAAATGCTTCATTTTTCATGTTTTTCTCAAAAAACTCCGGTATTGAAGACTAACACATACAAATTTCTATTTTTCCTATTTTTTGCATAAAATAAAAAACTGAAGTCTAACACCTTCAAAAATGTCAATTATCATTTTTTCTAAAAAAGATCAAAATAGTTCTCTAAAATGAGCAAAAAACTTCATTTTTCATGATTTTCTCAAAAAACGCCGGGATTGAAGACTAACACATACAAATTTCTATTTTTCCTATGTTTTGCATAAAATCAAAAACTGAAGTCTAACACCTTCAAAAATATCCATTTTCTTTTTTTTCTAATAAAGACCAAAATAGTTCTCTAAAATGAGCAAAATACTTCATTTTTCATGTTTTTCTCTAAAAACTCCGGGATTGAAGACTAACACATACAAATTTCTATTTTTCCTATTTTTTGCATAAAATCAAACAATGAAGTCTAACACCTTCAAAAATATCCATTATCATTTTTTCTAAAAAAGACCAAAATAGTTCTCTAAAATGAGGAAAATACTTCATTTTTCATGTTTTTCTCAAAAAACTCCGGGATTGAAGACTAACACATACAAATTTCTATTTTTCCTATTTTTTGCAATAAATAAAAAACAGAGTCTAACACCTTCAAAAATATCAATTATCATTTTTTCTGAAAGAGACCAAAATAGTTCTGTAAAATGAGCAAAATACTTCATTTTTCATGTTTTTCACAAAAAACTCCGGGATTGAAGACTAACACATACAAATTTCTATTTTTCCTATTTTTTGCATAAAATCAAAAACTGAAGTCTAACACCTTCAAAAATATCCATTTCTTTTTTTCTAATAAAGACCAAAATAGTTCTAAAAAATGAGCAAAATACTTCATTTTTCATGTTTTTCTCAAAAAACTCCGGGATTGAAGACTAACACATACAAATTTCTTTTTTTCCTATTTTTTGCATAAAATCAAAAACTGAAGTCTAACACCTTCAAAAATATCAATTATCATTTTTTCTAAAAAAGACAAAAATAGTTCTCTAAAATGAGCAAAATACTTCATTTTTCATGTTTTTCTCAATAAATTCCGTGATTGAAGACTAACACATACAAATTTCTATTTTCCCAATTTTTTGCAAAAAATCAAAAACTGAATTTTAACACCTTCAAAAATATCCATTATCATTTTTTCTAAAAAAGACAAAAATAGTTCTCTAAAATGAGCAAAATACTTCATTTTTCATGATTTTTTCAAAAAATTCCGTGATTGAAGACTAACACATACAAATTTCTATTTTCCCAATTTTTTGCAAAAAATCAAAAACTGAAGTCTAACACCTTAAAAAATATCCATTATCATTTTTTCTAAAAAAGACCAAAATAGTTCTCTAAAATGAGCAAAATACTTCATTTTTCATGTTTTTCTCAATAAATTCCGTGATTGAAGACTAACACATACAAATTTCTATTTTTCCTATTTTTTGCAAAAAATAAAAAACTGAAGTCTAACACCTTAAAAAATATCAATTATCATTTTTTCTGAAAAAGACAAAAATAGTTCTCTAAAATGAGCAAAATACTTCATTTTTCATGTTTTTCTCAATAAATTCCGTGATTGAAGACTAACACATACAAATTTCTATTTTCCCAATTTTTTGAAAAAAATCAAAAACTTAATTTTAACACTTTCAAAAATATCAATTATCATTTTTTCTAAAAAAGACCAAAATAGTTCTCTAAAATGAGCAAAATACTTCATTTTTCATGTTTTTCTCAATAAATTCCGTGATTGAAGACTAACACATACAAATTTCTATTTTTCCTATTTTTTGCAAAAAATAAAAAACTGAAGTCTAACACCTTAAAAAATGTCAATTATCATTTTTTCTGAAAAAGACCAAAATAGTTCTCTAAAATGAGCAAAATACTTTATTTTTCATGTTTTTCTCAATAAATTCCGTGATTGAAGACTAACACATACAAATTTTTATTTTCCCAATTTTTTGCAAAAAATCAAAAACTTAATTTTAACACCTTCAAAAATATCAATTATCATTTTTTCTGAAAAAGACCAAAATAGTTCTCTAAAATGGGCAAAATACTTCATTTTTCATGTTTTTCTCAAAAAACTCCGGTATTGAAGACTAACACATACAAATTTCTATTTTTCCTATTTTTTTCATAAAATAAAAAACTGAAGTCTAACACCTTCAAAAATGTCCATTATCTTTTTTTCTAAAAAAGACCAAAATAGTTCTCTAAAATGAGCAAAATACTTCATTTTTTATGATTTTCTCGAAAAACTCCGTGATTGAAGACTAACACATACAAATTTCTATTTTTCCTATTTTTTGCATAAAATAAAAAACTGAAGTCTAACACCTTAAAAAATATCAATTATCATTTTTTCTGAAAAAGACCAAAATAGTTCTCTAAAATGAGCAAAATACTTCATTTTTCATGTTTTTCTCAATAAATTCCGTGATTGAAGACTAACACATACAAATTTATATTTTTCCTATTTTTTGCAAAAAATAAAAAACTGAAGTCTAACACCTTAAAAAATATCAATTATCATTTTTTCTGAAAAAGACCAAAATAGTTCTCTAAAATGAGCAAAATACTTTATTTTTCATGTTTTTCTCAATAAATTCCGTGATTGAAGACTAACACATACAAATTTCTATTTTCCCAATTTTTTGCAAAAAATCAAAAACTTAATTTTAACACCTTCTAAAATATCAATTATCATTTTTTCTGAAAAAGACCAAAATAGTTCTCTAAAATGAGCAAAATACTTCATTTTTCTTGTTTTTCTCAAAAAACTCCGGTATTGAAGACTAACACATACAAATTTCTATTTTTCCTATTTTTTGCATAAAATAAAAAACTGAAGTCTAACACCTTCAAAAATGTCCATTATCTTTTTTTCAAAAAAAGACCAAAATAGTTCTCTAAAATGAGCAAAATACTTCATTTTTCATGTTTTTCTCAAAAAACTCCGGGATTGAAGACTAACACATACAAATTTCTATTTTTCCTATTTTTTGCATAAAATCAAAAACTGAAGTCTAACACCTTAAAAAATATCCATAATCATTTTTTCTAAAAAAGACAAAAATAGTTCTCTAAAATGAGCAAAATACTTCATTTTTCATGTTTTTCTCAATAAATTCCGTTATTGAAGCCTAACACATACAAATTTCTATTTTCCCAATTTTTTGCAAAAAATCAAAAACTGAATTTTAACACCTTCAAAAATATCAATTATCATTTTTTCTAAAAAAGACCAAAATAGTTCTCTGAAATGAGCAAAATACTTCATTTTTCATGATTTTCTCAAAAAATTCCGTGATTGAAGACTAACACATACAAATTTCAATTTTTCCAATTTTTTGCAAAAAATAAAAAACTTAAGTCTAACACCTTCAATAATATCAATTGTCATTTTTTCTGAAAAAGACCAAAATAGTTCTCTAAAATGAGCAAAATACTTCATTTTTCATGTTTTTCTCAAAAAACTCCGGGATTGAAGACTAACACATACAAATTTCTATTTTTCCTATTTTTTTCATAAAATCAAACACTGAAGTCTAACACCTTCAAAAATATCAATTATCATTTTTTCTAAAAAAGATCAAAATAGTTCTCTAAAATGAGCAAAATACTTCATTTTTCATGATTTTCTCAAAAAACGCCGGGATTGAAGACTAACACATACAAATTTCTATTTTTCCTATTTTTTGCATAAAATCAAAAACTGAAGTCTAACACCTTCAAAAATATCCATTTTCTTTTTTTTCTAATAAAGACCAAAATAGTTCTCTAAAATGAGCAAAATACTTCATTTTTCATGTTTTTCTCAAAAAACTCCGGGATTGAAGACTAACACATACAAATTTCTATTTTTCCTATTTTTTGCATAAAATCAAAAACTGAAGTCTAACACCTTCAAAAATATCCATTTTCTTTTTTTTCTAATAAAGACCAAAATAGTTCTAAAAAATGAGCAAAATACTTCATTTTTCATGTTTTTCTCAAAAAACTCCGGGATTGAAGACTAACACATACAAATTTCTTTTTTTCCTATTTTTTGCATAAAATCAAAAACTGAAGTCTAACACCTTCAAAAATATCAATTATCATTTTTTCTAAAAAAGACAAAAATAGTTCTCTAAAATGAGCAAAATACTTCATTTTTCATGTTTTTCTCAATAAATTCCGTGATTGAAGACTAACACATACAAATTTCTATTTTCGCAATTTTTTGCAAAAAATCAAAAACTGAATTTTAACACCTTCAAAAATATCCATTATCATTTTTTCTAAAAAAGACCAAAATAGTTCTCTAAAATGAGCAAAATACTTCATTTTTCATGATTTTCTCAAAAAATTCCGTGATTGAAGACAAATACATACAAATTTCTATTTTCCCAATTTTTTGCAAAAAATCAAAAACTGAAGTCTAACACCTTAAAAAATATCCATTATCATTTTTTCTAAAAAAGACCAAAATAGTTCTCTAAAATGAGCAAAATACTTCATTTTTCATGTTTTTCTCAATAAATTCCGTGATTGAAGACTAACACATACAAATTTCTATTTTTCCTATTTTTTGCAAAAAATAAAAAACTGAAGTCTAACACCTTAAAAAATATCAATTATCATTTTTTCTGAAAAAGACCAAAATAGTTCTCTAAAATGAGCAAAATACTTTATTTTTCATGTTTTTCTCAATAAATTCCGTGATTGAAGACTAACACATACAAATTTCTATTTTCCCAATTTTTTGCAAAAAATCAAAAACTTAATTTTAACACCTTCAAAAATATCAATTATCATTTTTTCTGAAAAAGACCAAAATAGTTCTCTAAAATGAGCAAAATACTTCATTTTTCATGTTTTTCTCAAAAAACTCCGGTATTGAAGACTAACACATACAAATTTCTATTTTTCCTATTTTTTGCATAAAATAAAAAACTGAAGTCTAACACCTTCAAAAATGTCCATTATCTTTTTTTCTAAAAAAGACCAAAATAGTTCTCTAAAATGAGCAAAATACTTCATTTTTCATGTTTTTCTCAAAAAACTCCGGGATTGAAGACTAACATATACAAATTTCTATTTGTCCTATTTTTTGCAAAAAATAAAAAATTGAATTCTAGCACCTTAAAAAATATCAATTATCATTTTTTCTAAAAAAGACCAAAATAGTTCTCTAAAATGAGCAAAATACTTCATTTTTCATGTTTTTCTCAAAAAACTCCGGGATTGAAGACTAACACATACAAATTTCTATTTTTCCTATTTTTTGCATAAAATCAAAAACTGAAGTCTAACACCTTCAAAAATATCCATAATCATTTTTTCTAAAAAAGACAAAAATAGTTCTCTAAAATGAGCAAAATACTTCATTTTTCATGTTTTTCTCAATAAATTCCGTTATTGAAGCCTAACACATACAAATTTCTATTTTCCCAATTTTTTGCAAAAATTCAAAAACTGAATTTTACCACCTTCAAAAATATCAATTATCATTTTTTCTAAAAAAGACCAAAATAGTTCTCTAAAATGAGCAAAATACTTCATTTTTCATGATTTTCTCAAAATATTCCGTTATTGAAGCCTAACACATACAAATTTCTATTTTCCCAATTTTTTGCAAAAAATCAAAAACTGAATTTTAACACCTTCAAAAATATCCATTATCATTTTTTCTAAAAAAGACCAAAATAGTTCTCTAAAATGAGCAAAATACTTCATTTTTCATGTTTTTCTCAAAAAACTCCGGGATTGAAGACTAACACATACAAATTTCTATTTTTCCTATTTTTTGCAATAAATAAAAAACAGAAGTCTAACACCTTCAAAAATATCAATTATCATTTTTTCTGAAAGAGACCAAAATAGTTCTCTAAAATGAGCAAAATACTTCATTTTTCATGTTTTTCACAAAAAACTCCGGGATTGAAGACTAACACATACAAATTTCTATTTTTTCTATTTTTTGCATAAAATCAAAAACTGAAGTCTAACACCTTCAAAAATATCCATTTCTTTTTTTCTAATAAAGACCAAAATAGTTCTCAAAAATGAGCAAAATACTTCATTTTTCATGTTTTTCTCAAAAAACTCCGGGATTGAAGACTAACACATACAAATTTCTTTCTTTCCTATTTTTTGCATAAAATCAAAAACTGAAGTCTAACACCTTCAAAAATATCAATTATCATTTTTTCTAAAAAAGACAAAAATAGTTCTCTAAAATGAGCAAAATACTTCATTTTTCATGTTTTTCTCAATAAATTCCATGATTGAAGGCTAACACATACAAATTTCTATTTTCCCAATTTTTTGCAAAAAATCAAAAACTGAATTTTAACACCTTCAAAAATATCAATTATCATTTTTTCTAAAAAAGACCAAAATAGTTCTCCAAAATGAGCAAAATACTTCATTTTTCATGATTTTCTCAAAAAATTCCGTGATTGAAGACTAACACATATAAATTTCTATTTTTCCTATTTTTTGCAAAAAATAAAAAGCTGAAGTCTAACACCTTCAAAAATATCAATTATCATTTTTTCTGAAAAAGACCAAAATAGTTCTCTAAAATGAGCAAAATACTTCATTTTTCATGTTTTTCTCAAAAAACTCTGGGATTGAAGACTAACACATACGAATTTCTATTTTTCCAAGTTTTTGCATAAAATCAAAAACTGAAGTCTAACACCTTCAAAAATTTCAATTATCATTTTTTCTAAAAAAGACCAAAATATTTCTCTAAAATGAGCAAAATACTTCATTATTCATGTTTTTCTCAAAAAATTCCGTGATTGAAGACTAACACATACAAATTTCTATTTTCCCATTTTTTTGCAAAAAATCAAAAACTGAAGTCTAACACCTTCAAAAATATCAATTATCATTTTTTCTAAAAAAGACCAAAATAGTTCTCTAAAATGAGCAATATACTTCATTTTTCATGTTTTTCTCGAAAAACTCCGTGATTGAAGACTAACACATACAAATTTCTATTTTTCCTATTTTTTGCATTAAATCAAAAACTGAAGTCTAACACCTTCAAAAATATCAATTATCATTTTTTCTAAAAAAGACCAAAATAGTTCTAAAAAATGAGCAAAATACTTCATTTTTTATGATATTCTCAAAAAATTCCGTGATTGAAGACAAACACATACGAATTTCTATTTTCCCATTTTTTTGCTAAAAATAAAAAACTGAAGTCTAACACCTTCGAAAATATCAATTATCATATTTTCTAAAAAAGACCAAAATAGTTCTCCAAAATGAGCAAAATACTTCATTTTTCATGTTTTTCTCGAAAAACTCCGTGATTGAAGACTAACACATACAAATTTCTATTTTCCCAATTTTTTGCAAAAAATAAAAAACTTAATTTTAACACCATAAAAAATAGCAATTATCATTTTTTCTAAAAAAGACCAAAATAGTTCCCAAAAATGAGCAAAATACTTCATTTTTCATGATTTTCTCAAAAAATTCCGTGATTGAAGACTAACACATACAAATTTGTATTTTTCCTATTTTTTGCAAAAAATAAAAAACTGAAGTCTAACACCTTCAATAATATCAATTATCATTTTTTCTGAAAAAGACCAAAATAGTTCTCTAAAATGAGCAAAATACTTCATTTTTCATGTTTTTCTCAAAAAACTCCGGTATTGAAGACTAACACATACAAATTTCTATTTTTACTATTTTTTGCATAAAATCAAAAACTGAAGTCTAACACCTTCAAAAATGTCCATTATCGTTTTTTCTAAAAAAGACCAAAATAGTTCTCTAAAATGAGCAAAATACTTCATTTTTCATGTTTTCCTCAAAAAACTCCGGGATTGAAGACTAACATATACAAATTTCTATTTTTCCTATTTTTTGCAAAAAATCAAAAACTGAAGTCTAACACCTTCAAAAATATCAATTATCATTTTTTCTAAAAAATACCAAAATAGTTCTCTAAAATGAGTAAAATACTTCATTTTTCATGTTTTTCTCAAAAAACTCCGGGATTGAAGACTAACACATACAAATTTCTATTTTTCCTATTTTTTGCATAAAATCAAAAACTGAAGTCTAACACCTTCAAAAATATCAATTATCATTTTTTCTAAAAAAGACAAAAATAGTTCTCTAAAATGAGCAAAATACTTCATTTTTCATGTTTTTCTCAATAAATTCCGTGATTGAAGACTAACACATACAAATTTCTATTTTCCCAATTGTTTGCAAAAAATCAAAAACTGAATTTTAACACCTTCAAAAATATCAATTATCATTTTTTCTAAAAAAGACCAAAATAGTTCTCTAAATTGAGCACAATACTTCATTTCTCATGATTTTCTCAAAAAATTCCGTGATTGAAGACTAACACATACAAATTTCAATTTTTCCAATTTTTTGCAAAAAATAAAAAACTGAAGTCTAACACCTTCAATAATATCAATTGTAATTTTTTCTGAAAAAGACCAAAATAGTTCTCTAAAATGAGCAAAATCCTTCATTTTTCATGATTTTCTCAAAAAACTCCGGGATTGAAGACTAACACATACAAATTTCTATTTTTCCTATTTTTTGAATAAAATCAAACACTGAAGTCTAACACCTTCAAAAATATCCATTATCATTTTTTCTAAAAAAGACCAAAATAGTTCTCTAAAATGAGCAAAATACTTCATTTTTCATGTTTTTCTCAAAAAACTCCGGGATTGAAGACTAACACATACAAATTTCTATTTTTCCCATTTTTTGCAAAAAATAAAAAACTGAAGTCTAACACCTTCAAAAATATCAATTATAATTTTTTCTGAAAAAGACCAAAATAGTTCTCTAAAATTAGCAAAATACTTCATTTTTCATGTTTTTCACAAAAAATTCCGTGATTGAAGACTAACACATACAAATTTCTATTTTTCCAATTTTTTGCAAAAAATCAAAAACTGAAGTCTAACACCTTCCAAAATATCAATTATCATTTTTTCTAAAAAAGACCAAAATAGTTCTCTAAAATGAGCAAAATACTTCATTTTTCATGTTTTTCTAGAAAAATTCCGGGATTGAAGACTAACACATACAAATTTCTATTTTAACTATTTTTTGCATAAAATCAAAAACTGAAGTCTAACACCTTCAAAAATATCAATTATCATTTTTTCTAAAAAAGACAAAAATAGTTCTCTAAAATGAGCAAAATACTTCATTTTTCATGTTTTTCTCAATAAATTCCATGATTGAAGACTAAAACATACAAATTTCTATTTTCCCAATTTTTTGCAAAAAATAAAAAACTGAATTTTAACACCTTCAAAAATATCCATTATCATTTTTTCTAAAAAAGACCAAAATATTCTCTAAAATGAGCAAAATACTTCATTTTTCATGATTTTCTCAAAAAATTCCGTGATTGAAGACTAACACATACAAATTTCTATTTTTCCTTTTTTTTGCAAAAAATAAAAAGCTGAAGTCTAACACCTTCAAAAATATCAATTATCATTTTTTCTGAAAAATACCAAAATAGTTCTCTAAAATGAGCAAAATACTTCATTTTTCATGTTTTTCTCAAAAAACTCCGGGATTGAAGACTAACACGTACAAATTTCTATTTTTCCAATTTTTTGCATAAAATCAAAAACTGAAGTCTAACACCTTCAAAAATATCAATTATCATTTTTTCTAAAAAACACCAAAATAGTTCTCTAAAATGACCAAATACTTCATTATTCATGTTTTTCTCAAAAAATTCCGTGATTGAAGACTAACACATACAAATTTCTATTTTACCAATTTTTTGCAAAAAATCAAAAACTGAAGTCTATCACCTTCAAAAATATCAATTATCATTTTTTCTAAAAAAGGCCAAAATAGTTCTCTAAAATGAGCAATATACTTCATTTTTCATGTTTTTCTCGAAAAACTCCGTGATTGAAGACTAACACATACAAATTTCTATTTTTCCTATTTTTTGCATTAAATCAAAAATTGAAGTCTAACACCTTCAAAAATATCAATTATAATTTTTTCTAAAAATGACCAAAATAGTTCTCTAAAATGAGCAAAATACTTCATTTTTTTATGATATTCTCAAAGAATTCCGTGATTGAAGACTAACACATACAAAAACTGAAGTCTAACACCTTCAGAAATATCAATTATCATTTTTTCAAAAAAAGACCAAAATAGTTCTCTAAAATGAGCAAAATACTTCATTTTTCATGTTTTTCTCGAAAAACTCCGTGATTGAAGACTAACACACACAAATTTCTATTTTTCTATTTTTTGCATAAAATCAAAAACTGAAGTCTAACACCTTCAAAAATATCAACTATCATTTTTTCTAAAAAAGACCAAAATAGTTCTCTAAAATGAGCAAAATACTTCATGTTTTATGATTTTCTCGAAAAAATCCGTGATCGAAGACTAACACATACAAATTTCTATTTTTCCTATTTTTTGCATAAAATCAAAAACTGAAGTCTAACACCTTAAAAAATATCCATTATCGTTTTTTCTGAAAAAGACCAAAATAGTTCTCTAAAATGAGCAAAATACTTCATTTTTCATGTTTTTCTCAATAAATTCCATGATTGAAGACTAAAACATACAAATTTCTATTTTCCCAATTTTTTGCAAAAAATAAAAAACTGAATTTTAACACCTTCAAAAATATCCATTATCATTTTTTCTAAAAAAGACCAAAATATTCTCTAAAATGAGCAAAATACTTCATTTTTCATGATTTTCTCAAAAAATTCCGTGATTGAAGACTAACACATACAAATTTCTATTTTTCCTTTTTTTTGCAAAAAATAAAAAGCTGAAGTCTAACACCTTCAAAAATATCAATTATCATTTTTTCTGAAAAAGACCAAAATAGTTCTCTAAAATGAGCAAAATACTTCATTTTTCATGTTTTTCTCAAAAAACTCCGGGATTGAAGACTAACACGTACAAATTTCTATTTTTCCAATTTTTTGCATAAAATCAAAAACTGAAGTCTAACACCTTCAAAAATATCAATTATCATTTTTTCTAAAAAACACCAAAATAGTTCTCTAAAATGACCAAATACTTCATTATTCATGTTTTTCTCAAAAAATTCCGTGATTGAAGACTAACACATACAAATTTCTATTTTCCCAATTTTTTGCAAAAAATCAAAAACTGAAGTCTATCACCTTCAAAAATATCAATTATCATTTTTTCTAAAAAAGGCCAAAATAGTTCTCTAAAATGAGCAATATACTTCATTTTTCATGTTTTTCTCGAAAAACTCCGTGATTGAAGACTAACACATACAAATTTCTATTTTTCCTATTTTTTGCATTAAATCAAAAATTGAAGTCTAACACCTTCAAAAATATCAATTATAATTTTTTCTAAAAATGACCAAAATAGTTCTCTAAAATGAGCAAAATACTTCATTTTTTTATGATATTCTCAAAGAATTCCGTGATTGAAGACTAACACATACAAATTTCTATTTTCCCATTTTTTTTGCAAAAAATCAAAAACTTAATTTTAACACCTTCAAAAATATCAATTATCATTTTTTCTAAAAAATACCAAAATAGTTATCTAAAATGAGCAAAATACTTCATTTTTCATGATTTTCTCAAAAAAATTCCGTGATTGAAGACTAACACATACAAATTTCAATTTTTCCAATTTTTTGCAAAAAATAAAAAACTGAAGTCTAACACCTTCAATAATATCAATTGTAATTTTTTCTGAAAAAGACCAAAATAGTTCTCTAAAATGAGCAAAATACTTCATTTTTCATGATTTTCTCAAAAAACTCCGGGATTGAAGACTAACACATACAAATTTCTATTTTTCCTATTTTTTGAATAAAATCAAACACTGAAGTCTAACACCTTCAAAAATATCCATTATCATTTTTTCTAAAAAAGACCAAAATAGTTCTCTAAAATGAGCAAAATACTTCATTTTTCATGTTTTTCTCAAAAAACTCCGGGATTGAAGACTAACACATACAAATTTCTATTTTTTCTATTTTTTGCAAAAAATAAAAAACTGAAGTCTAACACCTTCCAAAATATCAATTATCATTTTTTCTAAAAAAGACCAAAATAGTTCTCTAAAATGAGCAAAATACTTCATTTTTCATGTTTTTCTAGAAAAATTCCGGGATTGAAGACTAACACATACAAATTTCTATTTTAACTATTTTTTTCATAAAATCAAAAACTGAAGTCTAACACCTTCAAAAATATCAATTATCATTTTTTCTAAAAAAGAAAAAAATAGTTCTCTAAAATGAGCAAAATACTTCATTTTTCATGTTTTTCTCAATAAATTCCATGATTGAAGACTAAAACATACAAATTTCTATTTTCCCAATTTTTTGCAAAAAATCAAAAACTGAATTTTAACACCTTCAAAAATATCCATTATCATTTTTTCTAAAAAAGACCAAAATATTCTCTAAAATGAGCAAAATACTTCATTTTTCATGATTTTCTCAAAAAATTCCGTGATTGAAGACTAACACATACAAATTTCTATTTTTCCTTTTTTTTGCAAAAAATAAAAAGCTGAAGTCTAACACCTTCAAAAATATCAATTATCATTTTTTCTGAAAAAGACCAAAATAGTTCTCTAAAATGAGCAAAATACTTCATTTTTCATGTTTTTCTCAAAAAACTCCGGGATTGAAGACTAACACGTACAAATTTCTATTTTTCCAATTTTTTGCATAAAATCAAAAACTGAAGTCTAACACCTTCAAAAATATCAATTATCATTTTTTCTAAAAAACACCAAAATAGTTCTCTAAAATGACCAAATACTTCATTATTCATGTTTTTCTCAAAAAATTCCGTGATTGAAGACTAACACATACAAATTTCTATTTTCCCAATTTTTTGCAAAAAATCAAAAACTGAAGTCTAACACCTTCAAAAATATCAATTATCATTCTTTCTAAAAAAGGCCAAAATAGTTCTCTAAAATGAGCAATATACTTCATTTTCATGTTTTTCTCGAAAAACTCCGTGATTGAAGACTAACACATACAAATTTCTATTTTTCCTATTTTTTGCATTAAATCAAAAATTGAAGTCTAACACCTTCAAAAATATCAATTATAATTTTTTCTAAAAATGACCAAAATAGTTCTCTAAAATGAGCAAAATACTTCATTTTTTTATGATATTCTCAAAGAATTCCGTGATTGAAGACTAACACATACAAATTTCAATTTTCCCATTTTTTTGCAAAAAATCAAAAACTGAAGTCTAACTCCTTCAGAAATATCAATTATCATTTTTTCAAAAAAAGACCAAAATAGTTCTCTAAAATGAGCAAAATACTTCATTTTTCATGTTTTTCTCGAAAAACTCCGTGATTAAAGACTAACACATACAAATTTCTATTTTTCTATTTTTTGCATAAAATCAAAAACTGAAGTCTAACACCTTCAAAAATATCAATTATCATTTTTTCTAAAAAAGACCAAAATAGTTCTCTAAAATGAGCAAAATACTTCATGTTTTATGATTTTCTCGAAAAAATCCGTGATCGAAGACTAACACATACAAATTTCTATTTTTCCTATTTTTTGCATAAAATCAAAAACTGAAGTCTAACACCTTAAAAAATATCCATTATCGTTTTTTCTGAAAAAGACCAAAATAGTTCTCTAAAATGAGCAAAATACTTCATTTTTCATGTTTTTCTCAATAAATTCCGTGAATGAAGACTAACACATACAAATTTCTATTTTCCCATTTTTTTGCAAAAAATCAAAAACTTAATTTTAACACCTTCAAAAATATCAATTATCATTTTTTCTAAAAAAGACCAAAATAGTTCTCTAAAATGAGCAAAATACTTCATTTTTCATGATTTTCTCAAAAAATTCCGTGATTGAAGACTAACACATACAAATTTCTATTTTTCCTAATTTTTGTAAAAAATAAAAAACTGAAGTCTAACACCTTCAAAAATATCAATTATCATTTTTTCTGAAAAAGACCAAAATAGTTCTTTAAAATGAGCAAAATACTACATTTTTATTGTTTTTCTCGAAAAACTCCGGTATTGAAGACTAACACATACAAATTTCTATTTTTCCTATTTTTTGAATAAAATCAAAAACTGAAGTCTAACACCTTCAAAAATATCAATTATCATTTTTTCTAAAAAAGACAAAAATAGTTCTCTAAAATGAGCAAAATACTTTATTTTTCATGTTTTTCTCAAAAAACTCCGGGATTGAAGACTAACATATACAAATTTCTATTTTTCCTATTTTTTGCATAAAATCAAAAACTGAAGTCTAACACCATCAAAAATATCAATTATCATTTTTTCTAAGAAAGACAAAAATAGTTCTCTAAAATGAGCAAAATACTTCATTTTTCATGTTTTTCTCAATAAATTCCGTGATTGAAGACTAACACATACAAATTTCTATTTTCCCATTTTTTTTGCAAAAAATCAAAAACTTAATTTTAACACCTTCAAAAATATCAATTATCATTTTTTCTAAAAAATACCAAAATAGTTATCTAAAATGAGCAAAATACTTCATTTTTCATGATTTTCTCAAAAAATTCCGTGATTGAAGACTAACACATACAAATTTCAATTTTTCCAATTTTTTGCAAAAAATAGAAAACTGAAGTCTAACACCTTCAATAATATCAATTGTAATTTTTTCTGAAAAAGACCAAAATAGTTCTCTAAAATGAGCAAAATACTTCATTTTTCATTATTTTCTCAAAAAACTCCGGGATTGAAGACTAACACATACAAATTTCTATTTTTCCTATTTTTTGAATAAAATCAAACACTGAAGTCTAACACCTTCAAAAATATCCATTATCATTTTTTCTAAAAAAGACCAAAATAGTTCTCTAAAATGAGCAAAATACTTCATTTTTCATGTTTTTCTCAAAAAACTCCGGGATTGAAGACTAACACATACAAATTTCTATTTTTCCTATTTTTTGCAAAAAATAAAAAACTGAAGTCTAACACCTTCCAAAATATCAATTATCATTTTTTCTAAAAAAGACCAAAATAGTTCTCTAAAATGAGCAAAATACTTCATTTTTCATGTTTTTCTAGAAAAATTCCGGGATTGAAGACTAACACATACAAATTTCTATTTTAACTATTTTTTGCATAAAATCAAAAACTGAAGTCTAACACCTTCAAAAATATCAATTATCATTTTTTCTAAAAAAGACAAAAATAGTTCTCTAAAATGAGCAAAATACTTCATTTTTCATGTTTTTCTCAATAAATTCCATGATTGAAGACTAAAACATACAAATTTCTATTTTCCCAATTTTTTGCAAAAAATCAAAAACTGAATTTTAACACCTTCAAAAATATCCATTATCATTTTTTCTAAAAAAGACCAAAATATTCTCTAAAATGAGCAAAATACTTCATTTTTCATGATTTTCTCAAAAAATTCCGTGATTGAAGACTAACACATACAAATTTCTATTTTTCCTTTTTTTTGCAAAAAATAAAAAGCTGAAGTCTAACACCTTCAAAAATATCAATTATCATTTTTTCTGAAAAAGACCAAAATAGTTCTCTAAAATGAGCAAAATACTTCATTTTTCATGTTTTTCTCAAAAAACTCCGGGATTGAAGACTAACACATACAAATTTCTATTTTTCCAATTTTTTGCATAAAATCAAAAACTGAAGTCTAACACCTTCAAAAATATCGATTATCATTTTTTCTTAAAAACACCAAAATAGTTCTCTAAAATGACCAAATACTTCATTATTCATGTTTTTCTCAAAAAATTCCGTGATTGAAGACTAACACATACAAATTTCTATTTTCCCAATTTTTTGCAAAAAATCAAAAACTGAAGTCTAACACCTTCAAAAATATCAATTATCATTTTTTCTAAAAAAGGCCAAAATAGTTCTCTAAAATGAGCAATATACTTCATTTTTCATGTTTTTCTCAAAAAACTCCGTGATTGAAGACTAACACATACAAATTTCTATTTTTCCTATTTTTTGCATTAAATCAAAAATTGAAGTCTAACACCTTCAAAAATATCAATTATAATTTTTTCTAAAAATGACCAAAATAGTTCTCTAAAATGAGCAAAATACTTCATTTTTTTATGATATTCTCAAAGAATTCCGTGATTGAAGACTAACACATACAAATTTCAATTTTCCCATTTTTTTGCAAAAAATCAAAAACTGAAGTCTAACACCTTCAGAAATATCAATTATCATTTTTTCAAAAAAAGACCAAAATAGTTCTCTAAAATGAGCAAAATACTTCATTTTTCATGTTTTTCTCGAAAAACTCCGTGATTGAAGACTAACACATACAAATTTCTATTTTTCCTATTTTTTGCATAAAATCAAAAACTCAAGTCTAACACCTTCAAAAATATCAATTATCATTTTTTCTAAAAAAGACCAAAATAGTTCTCTAAAATGAGCAAAATACTTCATGTTTTATGATTTTCTCGAAAAAATCCGTGATCGAAGACTAACACATACAAATTTCTATTTTTCCTATTTTTTGCATAAAATCAAAAACTGAAGTCTAACACCTTAAAAAATATCCATTATCGTTTTGTCTGAAAAAGACCAAAATAGTTCTCTAAAATGAGCAAAATACTTCATTTTTCATGTTTTTCTCAATAAATTCCGTGAATGAAGACTAACACATACAAATTTCTATTTTCCCATTTTTTTGCAAAAAATCAAAAACTTAATTTTAACACCTTCAAAAATATCAATTATCATTTTTTCTAAAAAAGACCAAAATAGTTCTCTAAAATGAGCAAAATACTTCATTTTTCATGATTTTCTCAAAAAATTCCGTGATTGAAGACTAACACATACAAATTTCTATTTTTCCTATTTTTTGCATAAAATCAAAAACTGAAGTCTAACACCTTAAAAAATATCCATTATCGTTTTTTCTGAAAAAGACCAAAATAGTTCTCTAAAATGAGCAAAATACTTCATTTTTCATGTTTTTCTCAATAAATTCCGTGAATGAAGACTAACACATACAAATTTCTATTTTCCCATTTTTTTGCAAAAAATTAAAAACTTAATTTTAACACCTTCAAAAATATCAATTATCATTTTTTCTAAAAAATACCAAAATAGTTATCTAAAATGAGCAAAATACTTCATTTTTCATGATTTTCTCAAAAAATTCCGTGATTGAAGACTAACACATACAAATTTCAATTTTTCCAATTTTTTGCAAAAAATAAAAAACTGAAGTCTAACACCTTCAATAATATCAATTGTCATTTTTTCTGAAAAAGACCAATATAGTTCTCTAAAATGAGGAAAATACTTCATTTTTCATGTTTTTCTGAAAAAATTCCGTGATTGAAGACTAACACATACAAATTTCTATTTTTCCTATTTTTTGCATAAAATCAAAAACTGAAGTCTTAACACCTTCAAAAATATCCATTATCATTTTTTCTAAAAAAGACCAAAATATTTCTCTAAAATGAGCAAAATACTTCATTTTTCATGTTTTTCTCAAAAAACTCCGGGATTGAAGACTAACACATACAAATTTCTATTTTTCCTATTTTTTGCAAAAAATAAAAAACTGAAGTCTAACACCTTCAAAAATATCAATTATCATTTTATCTCAAAAAGACAAAAATAGTTCTCTAAAATTAGCAAAATACTTCATTTTTCATGTTTTTCTCAAAAAATTCCGTTATTGAAGACTAACACATACAAATTTCTATTTTTCCAATTTTTTGCTAAAAATCAAAAACTGAAGTCTAACACCTTCAAAAATATCAATTATCATTTTTTCTAAAAAAGACCAAAATAGTTCTCTAAAATGAGAAAAATACTTCATTTTTCATGTTTTTCTCAAAAAACTCCGGGATTGAAGACTAACACGTACAAATTTCTATTTTTCCTATTTTTTGCATAAAATCATAAACTGAAGTCTAACACCTTCAAAAATATCAATTATCATTTTTTCTAAAAAAGACAAAAATAGTTCTCTAAAATAAGCAAAATACTTCATTTTTCATGTTTTTCTCAATAAATTCCATGATTGAAGACTAACACATACAAATTTCTATTTTCCCAATTTTTTGCAAAAAATCAAAAACTGAATTTTGACACCTTCAAAAATATCAATTATAATTTTTTCTAAAAAAGACCAAAATAGTTCTCTAAAATGAGCAAAATACTTCATTTTTCATGTTTTTCTCAAAAAACTCCGGGATTGAAGACTAACATATACAAATTTCTATTTTTCTTATTTTTTGCAAAAAATAAAAAACTGAAGACTAACACCTTCAAAAATATCAATTATCATTTTTTCTAAAAAAGACCAAAATAGTTCTCTAAAATGAGCAAAATAATTCATTTTTCATGTTTTTCTCAAAAAACTCCGGGATTGAAGACTAACACGTACAAATTTCTATTTTTCCTATTTTTTGCATAAAATCAAAAACTGAAGTCTAACACCTTCAAAAATATCAATTATCATTTTTTCTAAAAAAGACAAAAATAGTTCTCTAAAATGTGCAAAATACTTCATTTTTCATGTTTTTCTCAATAAATTCCGTGATTGAAGACTAAAACATACAAATTTCTATTTTCCCAATTTTTTTGCAAAAAATCAAAAACTGAATTTTAACACCTTCAAAAATATCAATTATGATTTTTTCCGAAAAAGACCAAAATAGTTCTCTAAAATGAGCAAAATACTTCATTTTTCATGTTTTTCTCAAAAAACTCCGGGATTGAAGACTAACACATACAAATTTCTATTTTTCCTATTTTTTGCATAAAATCAAAAACTGAAGTCTAACACCTTCAAAAATATCCATTACCATTTTTTCTAAAAAAGACCAAAATAGTTCTCAAAAATGAGCAAAATACTTCATTTTTCATGATTTTCTCAAAAAATTCCGTGATTGAAGACTAACACATACAAATTTCAATTTTTCCAATTTTTTGCAAAAAATCAAACCTGAAGTCTAACACCTTTAAAAATATCAATTATCATTTTTTCTAAAAGAGTCCAAAATAGTTCTCTAAAATGTGCAAAATACTTCATTTTTCATGTTTTTCTCAAAAAACTCCGTGATTGAAGACTAACACATACAAATTTCTATTTTTCCTATTTTTTGCATTAAATCAAAAACTGAAGTCTAACACCTTCAAAAATATCAATTATCATTTTTCCTAAAAAAGACCAAAATAGTTCTCTAAAATGAGCAAAATACTTCATTTTTCATGATTTTCTCAAAAAATTCCGTGATTTAAGACTAACACATACAAATTTCAATTTTTCCAATTTTTTGCAAAAAATCAAACCTGAAGTCTAACACCTTTAAAAATATCAATTATCATTTTTTCTAAAAGAGTCCATAATAGTTCTCTAAAATGTGCAAAATACTTCATTTTTCATGTTTTTCTCAAAAAACTCCGTGATTGAAGACTAACACATACAAATTTCTATTTTTCCTATTTTTTGCATTAAATCAAAAACTGAAGTCTAACACCTTCAAAAATATCAATTATCATTTTTCCTAAAAAAGACCAAAATAGTTCTCTAAAATGAGCAAAATACTTAATTTTTCATGATTTTCTCAAAAAATTCCGTGATTGAAGACTAACACATACAAATTTCAATTTTTCCAATTTTTTGCAAAAAATCAAACCTGAAGTCTAACACCTTCAAAAATATCAATTATCATTTTTTCTAAAAGAGTCCAAAATAGTTCTCTAAAATGAGCAAAATACTTCAGTTTTCATGTTTTTCTCAAAAAACTCCGTGATTGAAGACTAACACATACAAATTTCTATTTTTCCTTTTTTTGCATTAAATCAAAAACTGAAGTCTAACACCTTCAAAAATATCAATTATCATTTTTTCTAAAAAAGACCAAAAATAGTTCTCTAAAATGAGCAAAATACTTCATTTTTCATGATTTTCTCAAAAAAATCCGTGATTGAAGACTAACACATACAAATTTCAATTTTCCCATTTTTTTTGCAAAAAATCAAAAACTGAAGTCTAACACCTTCAAAAATATCAATTATAATTTTTTCTAAAAAAGACCCAAATAGTTCTCTAAAATGAGCAAAATACTTCATTTTTCATGTTTATCTCAAAAAACTCCGGGATTGAAGACTAACACATACAAATTTCTATTTTTCCAATTTTTTGCATAAAATCAAAAACTAAAGTCTAACACCTTCAAAAACATCAATTATCATTTTTTCTAAAAAAGACAAAAATAGTTCTCTAAAATAAGCAAAATACTTCATTATTCTTGTTTTTCTCAATAAATTCCGTGATTGAAGACTAACACATACAAATTTCTATTTTCCCAATTTTTTGCAAAAAATCAAAAACTGAAGTCTAACACCTTCAAAAATATCAATTATCATTTTTTCTAAAAAAGACCAAAATAGTTCTCTAAAATGACCCAAATTCTTCATTTTTCATGTTTTTCTCGAAAAACTCCGTGATTGAAGACTAACACATACAAATTTCTATTTTTCCTTTTTTTTGCATAAAATGAAAAACTGAAGTCTAACACCTTCAAAAATATCCATTATCATTTTTTCTAAAAAAGACCAAAATAGTTCTCTAAAATGAGCAATATACTTCATTTTTCTTGTTTTACTCAAAAAACTCCGGGATTGAAGACTAACACATACAAATTTCTATTTTTCCTATTTTTTGGAAAAAATAAAAAACTGAATTTTAACACCTTCATAAATATCAATTATCATTTTTTCGAAAAAAGACAAAAATAGTTCTCTAAAATGAGCCAAATTCTTCATTTTTCATGTTTTTCTCGAAAAACTCCGTGATTGAAGACTAACACATACAAATTTCTATTTTTCCTATTTTTTGCAAAAAATAAAAAACTGAAGTCTAACACCTTCAAAAATATCAATTATAATTTTTTCTCAAAAAAACCAAAATAGTTCTCTAAAATGAGCAAAATACTTCATTTTTCATGTTTTTCTCAAAAAACTCCGGGATTGAAGACTAACACATACAAATTTCAATTTTTCCATTTTTTTGCAAAAAATCAAAAACTGAAGTCTAACACCTTAAAAAATATCAATTATCATTTTTTCTAAATGAGTCCCAAATAGCTCTCTAAAATGTGCGAAATACTTCATTTTTCATGTTTTTCTCAAAAAACTTCGTGATTGAAGACTAACACATACAAATTTCTATTTTTCCTCTTTTTTGCAAAAAATAAAAAACTGAATTTTAACACCTTCATAAATATCAATTATCATTTTTTCGAAAAAAGACCAAAATAGTTCTCTAAAATGAGAAAAAATACTTCATTTTTCATGTTTTTTCTCAAAAAATTCCGGGATTGAAGACTAACACATACAAATTTCTATTTTTCCTATTTTTTGCATAAAATCAAAAACTGAAGTCTACCTTCAAAAATATCAATTATCATTTTTTCTAAAAAAGACCAAAATAGTTCTCTAAAATGAGCAAAATACTTCATTTTTCTTGTTTTTCTCAAAAAACTCCGGGATTGAAGACTAACACGTACAAATTTCTATTTTTCCTATTTTTTGCAAAAAATAAAAAACTGAAGTCTAACACCTTCAAAAATATCAATTATCATTTTTTCTAAAAAAGACTAAAATAGTTCTCTAAAATGAGCAAAATACTTCAATTTTCTTGTTTTTCTCAAAAAACTCCGAGATTGAAGACTAACACATACAAATTTCTATTTTTCCTATTTTTTGCAAAAAATAAAAAACAGAAGTCTAACACCTTCAAAAATATCAATTATCATTTTTTCTAAAAAAGACCAAAATAGTTCTCTAAAATGACCCAAATTCTTCATTTTTCATGTTTTTCTCGAAAAACTCCGTGATTGAAGACTAACACATACAAATTTCTATTTTTCCTATTTTTTGCATTAAATCAAAAACTAAAGTCTAACACCTTCAAAAATATCAATTATCATTTTTTCTAAAACGGCCAAAATAGTTCTCTAAAATTTGCAAAATACTTCATTTTTCATGATTTTCTCAAAAAATTCCGTGATTGAAGACTAACACATACAAATTTCAATTTTTCCAATTTTTTGCAAAAAATCAAACCTGAAGTCTAACACCTTCAAAAATATCAATTATCATTTTTTCTAAAAGAGTCCAAAATAGTTCTCTAAAATGAGCAAAATACTTCATTTTTCATGTTTTTTCTCAAAAAATTCCGGGATTGAAGACTAACACATACAAATTTCTATTTTTCCTATTTTTTGCATAAAATCAAAAACTGAAGTCTAACACCTTCAAAAATATCAATTATCATTTTTTCTAAAAAAGACCAAAATAGTTCTCTAAAATGAGCAAAATACTTCATTTTTCTTGTTTTTCTAAAAAAACTCCAGTATTGAAGACTAACACGTACAAATTTCTATTTTTCCTATTTTTTGCAAAAAATAAAAAACTGAAGTCTAACACCTTCAAAAATATCAATTATAATTTTTTCTCAAAAAAACCAAAATAGTTCTCTAAAATGAGCAAAATACTTCATTTTTCATGTTTTTCTCAAAAAACTCCGTGATTGAAGACTAACACATACAAATTTCAATTTTTCCATTTTTTTGCAAAAAATCAAAAACTGAAGTCTAACACCTTAAAAAAAATCAATTATCATTTTTTCTAAATGAGTCCAAAATAGTTCTCTAAAATGAGCAAAATACTTCATTTTTCATGTTTTTCTCAAAAAACTTCGTGATTGAAGACTAACACATACAAATTTCTATTTTTCCTATTTTTTGCAAAAAATAAAAAACTGAATTTTAACAACTTCATAAATATCAATTATCATTTTTTTGAAAAAAGACCAAAATAGTTCTCTAAAATGAGCAAAATACTTCATTTTTCATGTTTTTCTCAAAAAATTCCGGGATTGAAGACTAACACATACAAATTTCTATTTTTCCTATTTTTTGCATAAAATCAAAAACTGAAGTCTACCTTCAAAAATATCAATTATAATTTTTTCTAAAAAAGACCAAAATAGTTCTCTAAAATGAGCAAAATACTTCATTTTTGTTGTTTTTCTCAAAAAACTCCGGGATTGAAGACTAACACATACAAATATCTATTTTTCCTATTTTTTGCAAAAAATAAAAAACAGAAGTCTAACACCTTCAAAAATATCAATTATCATTTTTTCTAAAAAAGACCAAAATAGTTCTCTAAAATGAGCAAAATAATTCATTTTTCATGTTTTTCTCGAAAAACTCCGTGATTGAAGACTAACACATACAAATTTCTATTTTTCCTATTTTTTGCAAAAAATAAAAAACAGAAGTCTAACACCTTCAAAAATATCAATTATCATTTTTTCTAAAAAAGACCAAAATAGTTCTCTAAAATGACCCAAATTCTTCATTTTTCATGTTTTTCTCGAAAAACTCCGTGATTGAAGACTAACACATACAAATTTCTATTTTTCCTATTTTTTGCATTAAATCAAAAACTAAAGTCTAACACCTTCAAAAATATCAATTATCATTTTTTCTAAAACGGCCAAAATAGTTCTCTAAAATATGCAAAATACTTCATTTTTCATGATTTTCTCAAAAAATTCCGTGATTGAAGACTAACACATACAAATTTCAATTTTTCCAATTTTTTGCAAAAAATCAAACCTGAAGTCTAACACCTTCAAAAATATCAATTATCATTTTTTCTAAAAGAGTCCAAAATAGTTCTCTAAAATGAGCAAAATACTTCATTTTTCATGTTTTTTCTCAAAAAATTCCGGGATTGAAGACTAACACATACAAATTTCTATTTTTCCAATTTTTTGCATAAAATCAAAAACTGAAGTCTAACACCTTCAAAAATATCAATTATCATTTTTTCTAAAAAAGACCAAAATAGTTCTCTAAAATGAGCAAAATACTTCATTTTTCTTGTTTTTCTAAAAAAACTCCAGTATTGAAGACTAACACGTACAAATTTCTATTTTTCCTATTTTTTGCATAAAATCAAAAACTGAAGTCTAACACCTTCAAAAATATCAATTATCATTTTTTCTTAAAAAGACAATAATAGTTCTCTAAAATGAGCAAAATACTTCATTTTTCATGTTTTTCTCAATAAATTCCGTGATTGAAGACTAACACATACAAATTTCTATTTTCCCAATTTTTTTGCAAAAAATCAAAAACTGAATTTTAACACCTTCAAAAATATCAATTATCATTTTTTCTAAAAAAGACCAAAATAGTTCTCTAAAATGAGCAAAATACTTCATTTTTCATGTTTTTCTCAAAAAATTCCGGGATTGAAGACTAACACATACAAATTTCTATTTTTCCTATTTTTTGCATAAAATCAAAAACTGAAGTCTACCTTCAAAAATATCAATTATAATTTTTTCTAAAAAAGACCAAAATAGTTCTCTAAAATGAGCAAAATACTTCATTTTTGTTGTTTTTCTCAAAAAACTCCGGGATTGAAGACTAACACATACAAATATCTATTTTTCCTATTTTTTGCAAAAAATAAAAAACAGAAGTCTAACACCTTCAAAAATATCAATTATCATTTTTTCTAAAAAAGACCAAAATAGTTCTCTAAAATGAGCAAAATAATTCATTTTTCATGTTTTTCTCGAAAAACTCCGTGATTGAAGACTAACACATACAAATTTCTATTTTTCCTATTTTTTGCAAAAAATAAAAAACAGAAGTCTAACACCTTCAAAAATATCAATTATCATTTTTTCTAAAAAAGACCAAAATAGTTCTCTAAAATGACCCAAATTCTTCATTTTTCATGTTTTTCTCGAAAAACTCCGTGATTGAAGACTAACACATACAAATTTCTATTTTTCCTATTTTTTGCATTAAATCAAAAACTAAAGTCTAACACCTTCAAAAATATCAATTATCATTTTTTCTAAAACGGCCAAAATAGTTCTCTAAAATATGCAAAATACTTCATTTTTCATGATTTTCTCAAAAAATTCCGTGATTGAAGACTAACACATACAAATTTCTATTTTTCCTATTTTTTGCAAAAAATAAAAAACTGAAGTCTAACACCTTCAAAAATATCAATTATCAATTTTTCTTAAAAAGACAATAATAGTTCTCTAAAATGAGCAAAATACTTCATTTTTCATGTTTTTCTCAATAAATTCCGTGATTGAAGACTAACACATACAAATTTCTATTTTCCCAATTTTTTTGCAAAAAATCAAAAACTGAATTTTAACACCTTCAAAAATATCAATTATCATTTTTTCTAAAAAAGACCAAAATAGTTCTCTAAAATGAGCAAAATACTTCATTTTTCATGATTTTCTCAAAAAATTCCGTGATTGAAGACTAACACATACAATTTTCAATTTTTCCAATTATTTGAAAAAAATAAAAAACTGAAGTCTAACACCTTCAAAAATATCAATTATCATTTTTTCGAAAAAAGACCAAAATAGTTCTCTAAAATGAGCAAAATACTTCATTTTTCATGTTTTTCTCAAAAAATTCCGGGATTGAAGACTAACACATACAAATTTCTATTTTTCCTATTTTTTGCATAAAATCAAAAACTGAAGTCTAACTCCTTCAAAAATATCAATTATCATTTTTTCTAAAAAAGACCAAAATAGTTCTCTAAAATGAGCAAAATACTTCATTTTTCATGATTTTCTCAAAAAATTCCGTGATTGAAGACTAACACATACAAATTTCTATTTTTCCTATTTTTTGCAAAAAATAAAAAACAGAAGTCTAACACCTTCAAAAATATCAATTATCATTTTTTCTAAAAAACACCAAAATAGTTCTCTAAAATGAGCAAAATACTTCATTTTTCTTGTTTTTCTAAAAAAACTCCAGTATTGAAGACTAACACGTACAAATTTCTATTTTTCCTATTTTTTGCAAAAAATAAAAAACTGAAGTCTAACACCTTCAAAAATATCAATTATAATTTTTTCTCAAAAAAACCAAAATAGTTCTCTAAAATGAGCAAAATACTTCAATTTTCTTGTTTTTCTCAAAAAACTCCGAGATTGAAGACTAACACATACAAATTTCTATTTTTCCTATTTTTTGCAAAAAATAAAAAACAGAAGTCTAACACCTTCAAAAATATCAATTATCATTTTTTCTAAAAAAGACCAAAATAGTTCTCTAAAATGACCCAAATTCTTCATTTTTCATGTTTTTCTCGAAAAACTCCGTGATTGAAGACTAACACATACAAATTTCTATTTTTCCTATTTTTTGCATTAAATCAAAAACTAAAGTCTAACACCTTCAAAAATATCAATTATCATTTTTTCTAAAACGGCCAAAATAGTTCTCTAAAATATGCAAAATACTTCATTTTTCATGATTTTCTCAAAAAATTCCGTGATTGAAGACTAACACATACAAATTTCAATTTTTCCAATTTTTTGCAAAAAATCAAACCTGAAGTCTAACACCTTCAAAAATATCAATTATCATTTTTTCTAAAAGAGTCCAAAATAGTTCTCTAAAATGAGCAAAATACTTCATTTTTCATGTTTTTTCTCAAAAAATTCCGGGATTGAAGACTAACACATACAAATTTCTATTTTTCCTATTTTTTGCATAAAATCAAAAACTGAAGTCTAACACCTTCAAAAATATCAATTATCATTTTTTCTAAAAAAGACCAAAATAGTTCTCTAAAATGAGCAAAATACTTCATTTTTCTTGTTTTTCTAAAAAAACTCCAGTATTGAAGACTAACACGTACAAATTTCTATTTTTCCTATTTTTTGCAAAAAATAAAAAACTGAAGTCTAACACCTTCAAAAATATCAATTATAATTTTTTCTCAAAAAAACCAAAATAGTTCTCTAAAATGAGCAAAATACTTCATTTTTCATGTTTTTCTCAAAAAACTCCGTGATTGAAGACTAACACATACAAATTTCAATTTTTCCATTTTTTTGCAAAAAATCAAAAACTGAAGTCTAACACCTTAAAAAAAATCAATTATCATTTTTTCTAAATGAGTCCAAAATAGTTCTCTAAAATGAGCAAAATACTTCATTTTTCATGTTTTTCTCAAAAAACTTCGTGATTGAAGACTAACACATACAAATTTCTATTTTTCCTATTTTTTGCAAAAAATAAAAAACTGAATTTTAACAACTTCATAAATATCAATTATCATTTTTTTGAAAAAAGACCAAAATAGTTCTCTAAAATGAGCAAAATACTTCATTTTTCATGTTTTTCTCAAAAAATTCCGGGATTGAAGACTAACACATACAAATTTCTATTTTTCCTATTTTTTGCATAAAATCAAAAACTGAAGTCTACCTTCAAAAATATCAATTATAATTTTTTCTAAAAAAGACCAAAATAGTTCTCTAAAATGAGCAAAATACTTCATTTTTGTTGTTTTTCTCAAAAAACTCCGGGATTGAAGACTAACACATACAAATATCTATTTTTCCTATTTTTTGCAAAAAATAAAAAACAGAAGTCTAACACCTTCAAAAATATCAATTATCATTTTTTCTAAAAAAGACCAAAATAGTTCTCTAAAATGAGCAAAATAATTCATTTTTCATGTTTTTCTCGAAAAACTCCGTGATTGAAGACTAACACATACAAATTTCTATTTTTCCTATTTTTTGCAAAAAATAAAAAACAGAAGTCTAACACCTTCAAAAATATCAATTATCATTTTTTCTAAAAAAGACCAAAATAGTTCTCTAAAATGACCCAAATTCTTCATTTTTCATGTTTTTCTCGAAAAACTCCGTGATTGAAGACTAACACATACAAATTTCTATTTTTCCTATTTTTTGCATTAAATCAAAAACTAAAGTCTAACACCTTCAAAAATATCAATTATCATTTTTTCTAAAACGGCCAAAATAGTTCTCTAAAATATGCAAAATACTTCATTTTTCATGATTTTCTCAAAAAATTCCGTGATTGAAGACTAACACATACAAATTTCAATTTTTCCAATTTTTTGCAAAAAATCAAACCTGAAGTCTAACACCTTCAAAAATATCAATTATCATTTTTTCTAAAAGAGTCCAAAATAGTTCTCTAAAATGAGCAAAATACTTCATTTTTCATGTTTTTTCTCAAAAAATTCCGGGATTGAAGACTAACACATACAAATTTCTATTTTTCCAATTTTTTGCATAAAATCAAAAACTGAAGTCTAACACCTTCAAAAATATCAATTATCATTTTTTCTAAAAAAGACCAAAATAGTTCTCTAAAATGAGCAAAATACTTCATTTTTCTTGTTTTTCTAAAAAAACTCCAGTATTGAAGACTAACACGTACAAATTTCTATTTTTCCTATTTTTTGCATAAAATCAAAAACTGAAGTCTAACACCTTCAAAAATATCAATTATCATTTTTTCTTAAAAAGACAATAATAGTTCTCTAAAATGAGCAAAATACTTCATTTTTCATGTTTTTCTCAATAAATTCCGTGATTGAAGACTAACACATACAAATTTCTATTTTCCCAATTTTTTTGCAAAAAATCAAAAACTGAATTTTAACACCTTCAAAAATATCAATTATCATTTTTTCTAAAAAAGACCAAAATAGTTCTCTAAAATGAGCAAAATACTTCATTTTTCATGTTTTTCTCAAAAAATTCCGGGATTGAAGACTAACACATACAAATTTCTATTTTTCCTATTTTTTGCATAAAATCAAAAACTGAAGTCTACCTTCAAAAATATCAATTATAATTTTTTCTAAAAAAGACCAAAATAGTTCTCTAAAATGAGCAAAATACTTCATTTTTGTTGTTTTTCTCAAAAAACTCCGGGATTGAAGACTAACACATACAAATATCTATTTTTCCTATTTTTTGCAAAAAATAAAAAACAGAAGTCTAACACCTTCAAAAATATCAATTATCATTTTTTCTAAAAAAGACCAAAATAGTTCTCTAAAATGAGCAAAATAATTCATTTTTCATGTTTTTCTCGAAAAACTCCGTGATTGAAGACTAACACATACAAATTTCTATTTTTCCTATTTTTTGCAAAAAATAAAAAACAGAAGTCTAACACCTTCAAAAATATCAATTATCATTTTTTCTAAAAAAGACCAAAATAGTTCTCTAAAATGACCCAAATTCTTCATTTTTCATGTTTTTCTCGAAAAACTCCGTGATTGAAGACTAACACATACAAATTTCTATTTTTCCTATTTTTTGCATTAAATCAAAAACTAAAGTCTAACACCTTCAAAAATATCAATTATCATTTTTTCTAAAACGGCCAAAATAGTTCTCTAAAATATGCAAAATACTTCATTTTTCATGATTTTCTCAAAAAATTCCGTGATTGAAGACTAACACATACAAATTTCTATTTTTCCTATTTTTTGCAAAAAATAAAAAACTGAAGTCTAACACCTTCAAAAATATCAATTATCAATTTTTCTTAAAAAGACAATAATAGTTCTCTAAAATGAGCAAAATACTTCATTTTTCATGTTTTTCTCAATAAATTCCGTGATTGAAGACTAACACATACAAATTTCTATTTTCCCAATTTTTTTGCAAAAAATCAAAAACTGAATTTTAACACCTTCAAAAATATCAATTATCATTTTTTCTAAAAAAGACCAAAATAGTTCTCTAAAATGAGCAAAATACTTCATTTTTCATGATTTTCTCAAAAAATTCCGTGATTGAAGACTAACACATACAATTTTCAATTTTTCCAATTATTTGAAAAAAATAAAAAACTGAAGTCTAACACCTTCAAAAATATCAATTATCATTTTTTCGAAAAAAGACCAAAATAGTTCTCTAAAATGAGCAAAATACTTCATTTTTCATGTTTTTCTCAAAAAATTCCGGGATTGAAGACTAACACATACAAATTTCTATTTTTCCTATTTTTTGCATAAAATCAAAAACTGAAGTCTAACTCCTTCAAAAATATCAATTATCATTTTTTCTAAAAAAGACCAAAATAGTTCTCTAAAATGAGCAAAATACTTCATTTTTCATGATTTTCTCAAAAAATTCCGTGATTGAAGACTAACACATACAAATTTCTATTTTTCCTATTTTTTGCAAAAAATAAAAAACAGAAGTCTAACACCTTCAAAAATATCAATTATCATTTTTTCTAAAAAACACCAAAATAGTTCTCTAAAATGAGCAAAATACTTCATTTTTCTTGTTTTTCTCAAAAAACTCCGGGATTGAAGACTAACACATACAAATTTCGATTTTTCCAATTTTTTGCATAAAATCAAAAACTGAAGTCTAACTCCTTCAAAAATATCAATTATCATTTTTTCTAAAAAAGATCAAAATAGTTCTCTAAAATGAGCAAAATACTTCATTTTTCATGATTTTCTCAAAAAATTCCGTGATTGAAGACTAACACATACAAATTTCTATTTTTCCTATTTTTTGCAAAAAATAAAAAACAGAAGTCTAACACCTTCAAAAATATCAATTATCATTTTTTCTAAAAAAGACCAAAATAGTTCTCTAAAATGACCCAAATTCTTCATTTTTCATGTTTTTCTCGAAAAACTCCGTGATTGAAGACTAACACATACAAATTTCTATTTTTCCTATTTTTTGCATTAAATCAAAAACTAAAGTCTAACACCTTCAAAAATATCAATTATCATTTTTTCTAAAACGGCCAAAATAGTTCTCTAAAATATGCAAAATACTTCATTGTTCATGATTTTCTCAAAAAATTCCGTGATTGAAGACTAACACATACAAATTTCAATTTTTCCAATTTTTTGCAAAAAATCAAACCTGAAGTCTAACACCTTCAAAAATATCAATTATCATTTTTTCTAAAAGAGTCCAAAATAGTTCTCTAAAATGAGCAAAATACTTCATTTTTCATGTTTTTTCTCAAAAAATTCCGGGATTGAAGACTAACACATACAAATTTCTATTTTTCCTATTTTTTGCATAAAATCAAAAACTGAAGTCTAACACCTTCAAAAATATCAATTATCATTTTTTCTAAAAAAGACCAAAATAGTTCTCTAAAATGAGCAAAATACTTCATTTTTCTTGTTTTTCTAAAAAAACTCCAGGATTGAAGACTAACACGTACAAATTTCTATTTTTCCTATTTTTTGCATAAAATCAAAAACTGAAGTCTAACACCTTCAAAAATATCAATTATCATTTTTTCTTAAAAAGACAATAATAGTTCTCTAAAATGAGCAAAATACTTCATTTTTCATGTTTTTCTCAATAAATTCCGTGATTGAAGACTAACACATACAAATTTCTATTTTCCCAATTTTTTTGCAAAAAATCAAAAACTGAATTTTAACACCTTCAAAAATATCAATTATCATTTTTTCTAAAAAAGACCAAAATAGTTCTCTAAAATGAGCAAAATACTTCATTTTTCATGATTTTCTCAAAAAATTCCGTGATTGAAGACTAACACATACAATTTTCAATTTTTCCAATTATTTGAAAAAAATAAAAAACTGAAGTCTAACACCTTCAAAAATATCAATTATCATTTTTTCGAAAAAAGACCAAAATAGTTCTCTAAAATGAGCAAAATACTTCATTTTTCATGTTTTTCTCAAAAAATTCCGGGATTGAAGACTAACACATACAAATTTCTATTTTTCCTATTTTTTGCATAAAATCAAAAACTGAAGTCTAACTCCTTCAAAAATATCAATTATCATTTTTTCTAAAAAAGACCAAAATAGTTCTCTAAAATGAGCAAAATACTTCATTTTTCATGATTTTCTCAAAAAATTCCGTGATTGAAGACTAACACATACAAATTTCTATTTTTCCTATTTTTTGCAAAAAATAAAAAACAGAAGTCTAACACCTTCAAAAATATCAATTATCATTTTTTCTAAAAAACACCAAAATAGTTCTCTAAAATGAGCAAAATACTTCATTTTTCTTGTTTTTCTCAAAAAACTCCGGGATTGAAGACTAACACATACAAATTTCGATTTTTCCAATTTTTTGCATAAAATCAAAAACTGAAGTCTAACTCCTTCAAAAATATCAATTATCATTTTTTCTAAAAAAGATCAAAATAGTTCTCTAAAATGAGCAAAATACTTCATTTTTCATGATTTTCTCAAAAAATTCCGTGATTGAAGACTAACACATACAAATTTCTATTTTTCCTATTTTTTGCAAAAAATAAAAAACAGAAGTCTAACACCTTCAAAAATATCAATTATCATTTTTTCTAAAAAAGACCAAAATAGTTCTCTAAAATGACCCAAATTCTTCATTTTTCATGTTTTTCTCGAAAAACTCCGTGATTGAAGACTAACACATACAAATTTCTATTTTTCCTATTTTTTGCATTAAATCAAAAACTAAAGTCTAACACCTTCAAAAATATCAATTATCATTTTTTCTAAAACGGCCAAAATAGTTCTCTAAAATATGCAAAATACTTCATTGTTCATGATTTTCTCAAAAAATTCCGTGATTGAAGACTAACACATACAAATTTCAATTTTTCCAATTTTTTGCAAAAAATCAAACCTGAAGTCTAACACCTTCAAAAATATCAATTATCATTTTTTCTAAAAGAGTCCAAAATAGTTCTCTAAAATGAGCAAAATACTTCATTTTTCATGTTTTTTCTCAAAAAATTCCGGGATTGAAGACTAACACATACAAATTTCTATTTTTCCTATTTTTTGCATAAAATCAAAAACTGAAGTCTAACACCTTCAAAAATATCAATTATCATTTTTTCTAAAAAAGACCAAAATAGTTCTCTAAAATGAGCAAAATACTTCATTTTTCTTGTTTTTCTAAAAAAACTCCAGGATTGAAGACTAACACGTACAAATTTCTATTTTTCCTATTTTTTGCATAAAATC
The DNA here is from genome assembly GCA_946800325.1 of Luzula sylvatica. Lineage (NCBI taxonomy): Eukaryota > Viridiplantae > Streptophyta > Magnoliopsida > Poales > Juncaceae > Luzula > Luzula sylvatica. The sequence continues at coordinate 66,245,209 of OX326959.1, read as the reverse complement.
AAAAACTGAAGTCTAACACCTTCAAAAATATCAATTATCATTTTTTCTTAAAAAGACAATAATAGTTCTCTAAAATGAGCAAAATACTTCATTTTTCATGTTTTTCTCAATAAATTCCGTGATTGAAGACTAACACATACAAATTTCTATTTTCCCAATTTTTTTGCAAAAAATCAAAAACTGAATTTTAACACCTTCAAAAATATCAATTATCATTTTTTCTAAAAAAGACCAAAATAGTTCTCTAAAATGAGCAAAATACTTCATTTTTCATGATTTTCTCAAAAAATTCCGTGATTGAAGACTAACACATACAATTTTCAATTTTTCCAATTATTTGAAAAAAATAAAAAACTGAAGTCTAACACCTTCAAAAATATCAATTATCATTTTTTCGAAAAAAGACCAAAATAGTTCTCTAAAATGAGCAAAATACTTCATTTTTCATGTTTTTCTCAAAAAATTCCGGGATTGAAGACTAACACATACAAATTTCTATTTTTCCTATTTTTTGCATAAAATCAAAAACTGAAGTCTAACACCTTCAAAAATATCAATTATCATTTTTTCTAAAAAACACCAAAATAGTTCTCTAAAATGAGCAAAATACTTCATTTTTCTTGTTTTTCTCAAAAAACTCCGGGATTGAAGACTAACACATACAAATTTCGATTTTTCCAATTTTTTGCATAAAATCAAAAACTGAAGTCTAACTCCTTCAAAAATATCAATTATCATTTTTTCTAAAAAAGACCAAAATAGTTCTCTAAAATGAGCAAAATACTTCATTTTTCATGATTTTCTCAAAAAATTCCGTGATTGAAGACTAACACATACAAATTTCAATTTTTCCAATTTTTTGCAAAAAATCAAACCTGAAGTCTAACACCTTCAAAAATATCAATTATCATTTTTTCTAAAAGTGTCCAAAATAGTTCTCTAAAATGATCAAAATATTTCATTTTTCATGTTTTTCTCAAAAAACTCCGTGATTGAAGACTAACACATACAAATTTTTATTTTTCCTATTTTTTGCATTAAATCAAAAACTAAATTCTAACACCTTCAAAAATATCAATTATCATTTTTTCTAAAACGACCAAAATAGTTCTCTAAAATATGCAAAATACTTCATTTTGCATGATTTTCTCAAAAAATTCCGTGATTGAAGACTAACACATACAAATTTCAATTTTTCCAATTTTTTGCAAAAAATCAAACCTGAAGTCTAACACCTTCAAAAATATCAATTATCAGTTTTTCTAAAAGAGTCCAAAATAGTTCTCTAAAATGAGCAAAATACTTCATTTTTCATGTTTTTTCTCAAAAAATTAAGGGATTGAAGACTAACACATAAAAATTTCTATTTTTCCTATTTTTTGCATAAAATCAAAAACTGAAGTCCAACACCTTCAAAAATATCAATTATCATTTTTTCTAAAAAAGACCAAAATAGTTCTCTAAAATGAGAAAAATACTTCATTTTTCTTGTTTTTCTAAAAAAACTCCAGGATTGAAGACTAACACGTACAAATTTCTATTTTTCCTATTTTTTGCATAAAATCAAAAACTGAAGTCTAACACCTTCAAAAATATCAATTATCATTTTTTCTTAAAAAGACAATAATAGTTCTCTAAAATGAGCAAAATACTTCATTTTTCATGTTTTTCTCAATAAATTCCGTGATTGAAGACTAACACATACAAATTTCTATTTTCCCAATTTTTTTGCAAAAAATCAAAAACAGAAGTCTAACACCTTCAAAAATATCAATTATCATTTTTTCTAAAAAAGACCAAAATAGTTCTCTAAAATGAGCAAAATACTTCATTTTTCATGATTTTCTCAAAAAATTCCGTGATTGAAGACTAACACATACAATTTTCAATTTTTCCAATTTTTTGAAAAAAATAAAAAACTGAAGTCTAACACCTTCAAAAATATCAATTATCATTTTTTCTAAAAAAGACCAAAATAGTTCTCTAAAATGAGCAAAATACTTCATTTTTCATGTTTTTCTCAAAAAACTCCGGGATTGAAGACTAACACATACAAATTTCTATTTTTCCTATTTTTTGCATAAAATCAAAAACTGAAGTCTAACACCTTAAAAAATATCCATTATCATTTTTTCTAAAAAAGGCTAAAATAGTTCTCTAAAATGAGCAAACTACTTCAATTTTCTTGTTTTCCCAAAAAACTCCGGGATTGAAGACTAACACATACAAATTTCTATTTTTCCTATTTTTTGCAAAAAATAAAAAACAGAAGTCTAACACCTTCAAAAATATCAATTATAATTTTTTCTAAAAAAGATCAAAATAGTTCTCTAAAATGAGCAAAATAATTCATTTTTCATGTTTTTCTCGAAAAACTCCGTGATTGAAGACTAACACAAACAAATTTCTATTTTTCCTATTTTTTGCAAAAAATAAAAAACAGAAGTCTAACACCTTCAAAAATATCAATTATCATTTTTTCTAAAAAAGACCAAAATGGTTCTCTAAAATGACCCAAATTCTTCATTTTTCATGTTTTTCTCGAAAAACTTCGTGATTGAAGACTAACACATACAAATTTCTATTTTTCCTAATTTTTGCAAAAAATAAAAAACTGAAGTCTAACACCTTCAAAAATATCAATTATAATTTTTTCTCAAAAAAACCAAAATAGTTCTCTAAAATGAGCAAAATACTTCATTTTTCATGTTTTTCTCAAAAAACTCCGGGATTGAAGACTAACACATACATATTTCAATTTTTCCATTTTTTTGCAAAAAATCAAAAACTGAAGTCTAACAACTTAAAAAATATCAATTATCATTTTTTCTAAATGAGTCCAAAATAGTTCTCTAAAATGTGCGAAATACTTCATTTTTCATGTTTTTCTCAAAAAACTTCGTGATTGAAGACTAACACATACAAATTTCTATTTTTCCTCTTTTTTGCAAAAAATAAAAAACTGAATTTTAACACCTTCATAAATATCAATTATCATTTTTTCGAAAAAAGACCAAAATAGTTCTCTAAAATGAGCAAAATACTTCATTTTTCATGTTTTTTCTCAAAAAATTCCGGGATCGAAGACTAACACATACAAATTTCTATTTTTCCTATTTTTTGCATAAAATAAAAAACTGAAGTCTAACACCTTCAAAAATATCAATTATCATTTTTTCTAAAAAAGACCAAAATAGTTCTCTAAAATGAGCAAAATACTTCATTTTTCATGTTTTTCTCAAAAAACTCCGGGATTGAAGACTAACACATACAAATTTCTATTTTTCCTATTTTTTGCATAAAATCAAAAACTGAAGTCTAACACCTTAAAAAATATCCATTATCATTTTTTCTAAAAAAGGCTAAAATAGTTCTATAAAATGAGCAAAATACTTCAATTTTCTTGTTTTCCCAAAAAACTCCGGGATTGAAGACTAACACATACAAATTTCTATTTTTCCTATTTTTTGCAAAAAATAAAAAACAGAAGTCTAACACCTTCAAAAATATCAATTATAATTTTTTCTAAAAAAGATCAAAATAGTTCTCTAAAATGAGCAAAATAATTCATTTTTCATGTTTTTCTCGAAAAACTCCGTGATTGAAGACTAACACATACAAATTTCTATTTTTCCTATTTTTTGCAAAAAATAAAAAACAGAAGTCTAACACCTTCAAAAATATCAATTATCATTTTTTCTAAAAAAGACCAAAATGGTTCTCTAAAATGACCCAAATTCTTCATTTTTCATGTTTTTCTCGAAAAACTCCGTGATTGAAGACTAACACATACAAATTTCTATTTTTCCTAATTTTTGCAAAAAATAAAAAACTGAAGTCTAACACCTTCAAAAATATCAATTATAATTTTTTCTCAAAAAAACCAAAATAGTTCTCTAAAATGAGCAAAATACTTCATTTTTCATGTTTTTCTCAAAAAACTCCGGGATTGAAGACTAACACATACATATTTCAATTTTTCCATTTTTTTGCAAAAAATCAAAAACTGAAGTCTAACAACTTAAAAAATATCAATTATCATTTTTTCTAAATGAGTCCAAAATAGTTCTCTAAAATGTGCGAAATACTTCATTTTTCATGTTTTTCTCAAAAAACTTCGTGATTGAAGACTAACACATACAAATTTCTATTTTTCCTCTTTTTTGCAAAAAATAAAAAACTGAATTTTAACACCTTCATAAATATCAATTATCATTTTTTCGAAAAAAGACCAAAATAGTTCTCTAAAATGAGCAAAATACTTCATTTTTCATGTTTTTTCTCAAAAAATTCCGGGATCGAAGACTAACACATACAAATTTCTATTTTTCCTATTTTTTGCATAAAATAAAAAACTGAAGTCTAACACCTTCAAAAATATCAATTATCAATTTTTCTAAAAAAGACCAAAATAGTTCTCTAAAATGAGCAAAATACTTCATTTTTCATGTTTTTCTCAAAAAACTCCGGGATTGAAGACTAACACATACAAATTTGTATTTTTCCTATTTTTTGCATAAAATCAAAAACTGAAGTCTAACACCTTAAAAAATATCCATTATCATTTTTTCTAAAAAAGGCTCAAATAGTTCTATAAAATGAGCAAAATACTTCAATTTTCTTGTTTTCCCAAAAAACTCCGGGATTGAAGACTAACACATACAAATTTCTATTTTTCCTATTTTTTGCAAAAAATAAAAAACAGAAGTCTAACACCTTCAAAAATATCAATTATAATTTTTTCTAAAAAAGATCAAAATAGTTCTCTAAAATGAGCAAAATAATTCATTTTTCATGTTTTTCTCGAAAAACTCCGTGATTGAAGACTAACACATACAAATTTCTATTTTTCCTATTTTTTGCAAAAAATAAAAAACAGAAGTCTAACACCTTCAAAAATATCAATTATCATTTTTTCTAAAAAAGACCAAAATGGTTCTCTAAAATGACCCAAATTCTTCATTTTTCATGTTTTTCTCGAAAAACTCCATGATTGAAGACTAACACATACAAATTTCTATTTTTCCTAATTTTTGCAAAAAATAAAAAACTGAAGTCTAACACCTTCAAAAATATCAATTATAATTTTTTCTCAAAAAAACCAAAATAGTTCTCTAAAATGAGCAAAATACTTCATTTTTCATGTTTTTGTCAAAAAACTCCGGGATTGAAGACTAACACATACATATTTCAATTTTTCCATTTTTTTGCAAAAAATCAAAAACTGAAGTCTAACAACTTAAAAAATATCAATTATCATTTTTTCTAAATGAGTCCAAAATAGTTCTCTAAAATGTGCGAAATACTTCATTTTTCATGTTTTTCTCAAAAAACTTCGTGATTGAAGACTAACACATACAAATTTCTATTTTTCCTCTTTTTTGCAAAAAATAAAAAACTGAATTTTAACACCTTCATAAATATCAATTATCATTTTTTCGAAAAAAGACCAAAATAGTTCTCTAAAATGAGCAAAATACTTCATTTTTCATGTTTTTTCTCAAAAAATTCCGGGATCGAAGACTAACACATACAAATTTCTATTTTTCCTATTTTTTGCATAAAATAAAAAACTGAAGTCTAACACCTTCAAAAATATCAATTATCATTTTTTCTAAAAAAGACCAAAATAGTTCTCTAAAATGAGCAAAATACTTCATTTTTCATGTTTTTCTCAAAAAACTCCGGGATTGAAGACTAACACATACAAATTTCTATTTTTCCTATTTTTTGCATAAAATCAAAAACTGAAGTCTAACACCTTAAAAAATATCCATTATCATTTTTTCTAAAAAAGGCTAAAATAGTTCTATAAAATGAGCAAAATACTTCAATTTTCTTGTTTTCCCAAAAAACTCCGGGATTGAAGACTAACACATACAAATTTCTATTTTTCCTATTTTTTGCAAAAAATAAAAAACAGAAGTCTAACACCTTCAAAAATATCAATTATAATTTTTTCTAAAAAAGATCAAAATAGTTCTCTAAAATGAGCAAAATAATTCATTTTTCATGTTTTTCTCGAAAAACTCCGTGATTGAAGACTAACACATACAAATTTCTATTTTTCCTATTTTTTGCAAAAAATAAAAAACAGAAGTCTAACACCTTCAAAAATATCAATTATAATTTTTTCTAAAAAAGATCAAAATAGTTCTCTAAAATGAGCAAAATAATTCATTTTTCATGTTTTTCTCGAAAAACTCCGTGATTGAAGACTAACACATACAAATTTCTATTTTTCCTATTTTTTGCAAAAAATAAAAAACAGAAGTCTAACACCTTCAAAAATATCAATTATCATTTTTTCTAAAAAAGACCAAAATGGTTCTCTAAAATGACCCAAATTCTTCATTTTTCATATTTTTCTCGAAAAACTCCGTGATTGAAGACTAACACATACAAATTTCTATTTTTCCTAATTTTTGCAAAAAATATAAAACTGAAGTCTAACACCTTCAAAAATATCAATTATAATTTTTTCTCAAAAAAACCAAAATAGTTCTCTAAAATGAGCAAAATACTTCATTTTTCATGTTTTTCTCAAAAAACTCCGGGATTGAAGACTAACACATACATATTTCAATTTTTCCATTTTTTTGCAAAAAATCAAAAACTGAAGTCTAACAACTTAAAAAATATCAATTATCATTTTTTCTAAATGAGTCCAAAATAGTTCTCTAAAATATGCGAAATACTTCATTTTTCATGTTTTTCTCAAAAAACTTCGTGATTGAAGACTAACACATACAAATTTCTATTTTTCCTCCTTTTTGCAAAAAATAAAAAACTGCATTTTAACACCTTCATAAATATCAATTATCATTTTTTCGAAAAAAGACCAAAATAGTTCTCTAAAATGAGCAAAATACTTCATTTTTCATGTTTTTTTCTCAAAAAATTCCGGGATCGAAGACTAACACATACAAATTTCTATTTTTCCTATTTTTTGCATAAAATAAAAAACTGAAGTCTAACACCTTCAAAAATATCAATTATCATTTTTTCTAAAAAAGACCAAAATAGTTCTCTAAAATGAGCAAAATACTTCATTTTTCATGTTTTTCTCAAAAAACTCCGGGATTGAAGACTAACACATACAAATTTCTATTTTTCCTATTTTTTGCATAAAATCAAAAACTGAAGTCTAACACCTTAAAAAATATCCATTATCATTTTTTCTAAAAAAGGCTAAAATAGTTCTATAAAATGAGCAAAATACTTCAATTTTCTTGTTTTCCCAAAAAACTCCGGGATTGAAGACTAACACATACAAATTTCTATTTTTCCTATTTTTTGCAAAAAATAAAAAACAGAAGTCTAACACCTTCAAAAATATCAATTATAATTTTTTCTAAAAAAGATCAAAATAGTTCTCTAAAATGAGCAAAATAATTCATTTTTCATGTTTTTCTCGAAAAACTCCGTGATTGAAGACTAACACATACAAATTTCTATTTTTCCTATTTTTTGCAAAAAATAAAAAACAGAAGTCTAACACCTTCAAAAATATCAATTATCATTTTTTCTAAAAAAGACCAAAATGGTTCTCTAAAATGACCCAAATTCTTCATTTTTCATGTTTTTCTCGAAAAACTCCGTGATTGAAGACTAACACATACAAATTTCTATTTTTCCTAATTTTTGCAAAAAATATAAAACTGAAGTCTAACACCTTCAAAAATATCAATTATAATTTTTTCTCAAAAAAACCAAAATAGTTCTCTAAAATGAGCAAAATACTTCATTTTTCATGTTTTTCTCAAAAAACTCCGGGATTGAAGACTAACACATACATATTTCAATTTTTCCATTTTTTTGCAAAAAATCAAAAACTGAAGTCTAACAACTTAAAAAATATCAATTATCATTTTTTCTAAATGAGTCCAAAATAGTTCTCTAAAATGTGCGAAATACTTCATTTTTCATGTTTTTCTCAAAAAACTTCGTGATTGAAGACTAACACATACAAATTTCTATTTTTCCTCCTTTTTGCAAAAAATAAAAAACTGAATTTTAACACCTTCATAAATATCAATTATCATTTTTTCGAAAAAAGACCAAAATAGTTCTCTAAAATGAGCAAAATACTTCATTTTTCATGTTTTTTTCTCAAAAAATTCCGGGATCGAAGACTAACACATACAAATTTCTATTTTTCCTATTTTTTGCATAAAATTAAAAACTGAAGTCTAACACCTTCAAAAATATCAATTATCATTTTTTCTAAAAAAGACCAAAATAGTTCTCTAAAATGAGCAAAATACTTCATTTTTCATGTTTTTCTCAATAAATTCCATGATTGAAGACTAACACATACAAATTTCTAATTTCCCAATTTTTTTGCAAAAAATCAAAAACTGAATTTTAACACCTTCAAAAATATCAATTATCATTTTTTCTAAAAAAGACCAAAATAGTTCTCTAAAATGAGCAAAATACTTCATTTTTCATGATTTCCTCAAAAAATTACGTGATTGAAGACTAACACATACAATTTTCAATTTTTCCAATTTTTTGAAAAAAATAAAAAACTGAAGTCCAACACCTTCAAAAATATCAATTATCATTTTTTCCGAAAAAGACCAAAATAGTTCTCTAAAATGAGCAAAATACTTCATTTTTCAAGTTTTTCTCAAAAAACTCCGGGATTGAAGACTAACACATACAAATTTCTATTTTTCCTATTTTTTGCATAAAGTCAAAAACTGAAGTCTAACACCTTCAAAAATATCCATTATCATTTTTTCTAAAAAAGACTAAAATAGTTCTCTAAAATGAGAAATATACTTCAATTTTCTTGTTTTTCTCAAAAAACTCCGGGATTGAAGACTAACACATACAAATTTCTATTTTTCCTATTTTTTGCAAAAAATAAAAAACAGAAGTCTAACACCTTCAAAAATATCAATTATCATTTTTTCTAAAAAAGACCAAAATAGTTCTCTAAAATGAGCAAAATACTTCATTTTTCATGTTTTTCTCAAAAAACTCCGGGATTGAAGACTAACACATACAAATTTCAATTTTTCCATTTTTTTGCAAAAAATCAAAAACTGAAGTCTAACACCTTAAAAAATATCAATTATCATTTTTTCTAAATGACTCCAAAATAGTTCTCTAAAATGAGCAGAATACTTCATTTTTCATGTTTTTCTCAAAAAACTTCGTGATTGAAGACTAACACATACAAATTTCTATTCTTCCTATTTTTTGCAAAAAATAAAAAACTGAATTTTAACACCCTCATAAATATCAATTATCATTTTTTCGAAAAAAGACCAAAATAGTTCTCTAAAATGAGCAAAATACTTCATTTTTCATGTTTTTCTCAAAAAATTCCGGGATTGAAGACTAACACATACAAATTTCTATTTTTCCTATATTTTGCATAAAATCAAAAACTGAAGTCTAACACCTTAAAAAATATCCATTATCATTTTTTCTAAAAAAGACTAAAATAGTTCTCTAAAATAAGCAAAATACTTCATTTTTCATGTTTTTCTCAAAAAACTCCGGCATTGAAGACTAACACATACAAATTTCGATTTTTCCAATTTTTTGCATAAAATCAAAAACTGAAGTCTAACTCCTTAAAAAATATCAATTATCATTTTTTCTAAAAAAGACCAAAATAGTTCTCTAAAATGAGCAAAATACTTCATTTTTCATGATTTTCTCAAAAAATTCCGTGATTGAAGACTAACACATACAAATTTCTATTTTTCCTATTTTTTGCAAAAAATCAAACCTGAAGTCTAACACCTTCAAAAATATCAATTATCATTTTTTCTAAAAAAGACCAAAATAGTTCTCTAAAATGAGCAAAATATTTCATTTTTCATGTTTTTCTCGAAAAACTCCGTGATTGAAGACTAACACATACAAATTTCTATTTTTCCAATTTTTTGAAAAAAATAAAAAACTGAAGTCTAACACCTTCAAAAATATCAATTATCATTTTTTCTAAAAAAGACCAAAATAGTTCTCTAAAATGAGCAAAATACTTCATTTTTCATGTTTTTCTCAAAAAACTCCGGGATTGAAGACTAACACATACAAATTTCTATTTTTCCTATTTTTTGCATAAAATCAAAAACTGAAGTCTAACACCTTAAAAAATATCCATTATCATTTTTTCTAAAAAAGGCTAAAATAGTTCTCTAAAATGAGCAAACTACTTCAATTTTCATGATTTTCTCAAAAAATTCCGTGATTGAAGACTAACACATACAAATTTCAATTTTTCCAATTTTTTGCAAAAAATCAAACCTGAAGTCTAACACCTTCAAAAATATCAATTATCATTTTTTCTAAAAAAGACCAAAATAGTTCTCTAAAATGAGCAAAATATTTCATTTTTCATGTTTTTCTCAAAAAACTCCGGGATTGAAGACTAACACATACATATTTCAATTTTTCCATTTTTTTGCAAAAAATCAAAAACTGAAGTCTAACAACTTAAAAAATATCAATTATCATTTTTTCTAAATGAGTCCAAAATAGTTCTCTAAAATGTGCGAAATACTTCATTTTTCATGTTTTTCTCAAAAAACTTCGTGATTGAAGACTAACACATACAAATTTCTATTTTTCCTCTTTTTTGCAAAAAATAAAAAACTGAATTTTAACACCTTCATAAATATCAATTATCATTTTTTCGAAAAAAGACCAAAATAGTTCTCTAAAATGAGCAAAATACTTCATTTTTCATGTTTTTTTCTCAAAAAATTCCGGGATCGAAGACTAACACATACAAATTTCTATTTTTCCTATTTTTTGCATAAAATCAAAAACTGAAGTCTAACACCTTCAAAAATATCAATTATCATTTTTTCTAAAAAAGACCAAAATAGTTCTCTAAAATGAGCAAAATACTTCATTTTTCATGTTTTTCTCAATAAATTCCATGATTGAAGACTAACACATACAAATTTCTAATTTCCCAATTTTTTTGCAAAAAATCAAAAACTGAATTTTAACACCTTCAAAAATATCAATTATCATTTTTTCTAAAAAAGACCAAAATAGTTCTCTAAAATGAGCAAAATACTTCATTTTTCATGATTTCCTCAAAAAATTACGTGATTGAAGACTAACACATACAATTTTCAATTTTTCCAATTTTTTGAAAAAAATAAAAAACTGAAGTCCAACACCTTCAAAAATATCAATTATCATTTTTTCCGAAAAAGACCAAAATAGTTCTCTAAAATGAGCAAAATACTTCATTTTTCAAGTTTTTCTCAAAAAACTCCGGGATTGAAGACTAACACATACAAATTTCTATTTTTCCCATTTTTTGCATAAAATAAAAAACTGAAGTCTAACACCTTCAAAAATATCAATTATCATTTTTTCTAAAAAAGACCAAAATAGTTCTCTAAAATGAGCAAAATACTTCATTTTTCATGTTTTTCTCAAAAAACTACGGGATTGAAGACTAACACATACAAATTTCTATTTTTCCTATTTTTTGCATAAAATCAAAAACTGAAGTTTAACACCTTAAAAAATATCCATTATCATTTTTTCTAAAAAAGACTAAAATAGTTCTCTAAAATGAGCAAAATACTTCAATTTTCTTGTTTTCCCAAAAAACTCCGGGATTGAAGACTAACACATACAAATTTCTATTTTTCCTATTTTTTGCAAAAAATAAAAAACAGAAGTCTAACACCTTCAAAAATATCAATTATAATTTTTTCTAAAAAAGATCAAAATAGTTCTCTAAAATGAGCAAAATAATTCATTTTTCATGTTTTTCTCGAAAAACTCCGTGATTGAAGACTAACACATACAAATTTCTATTTTTCCTATTTTTTGCAAAAAATAAAAAACAGAAGTCTAACACCTTCAAAAATATCAATTATCATTTTTTCTAAAAAAGACCAAAATGGTTCTCTAAAATGACCCAAATTCTTCATTTTTCATGTTTTTCTCGAAAAACTCCGTGATTGAAGACTAACACATACAAATTTCTATTTTTCCTAATTTTTGCAAAAAATAAAAAACTGAAGTCTAACACCTTCAAAAATATCAATTATAATTTTTTCTCAAAAAAATCAAAATAGTTCTCTAAAATGAGCAAAATACTTCATTTTTCATGATTTTCTCAAAAAACTCCGGGATTGAAGACTAACACATACATATTTCAATTTTTCCATTTTTTTGCAAAAAATCAAAAACTGAAGTCTAACAACTTAAAAAATATCAATTATCATTTTATCTAAATGAGTCCAAAATAGTTCTCTAAAATGTGCGAAATACTTCATTTTTCATGTTTTTCTCAAAAAACTTCGTGATTGAAGACTAACACATACAAATTTCTATTTTTCCTCTTTTTTGCAAAAAATAAAAAACTGAATTTTAACACCTTCATAAATATCAATTATCATTTTTTCGAAAAAAGACCAAAATAGTTCTCTAAAATGAGCAAAATACTTCATTTTTCATGTTTTTTTCTCAAAAAATTCCGGGATCGAAGACTAACATATACAAATTTCTATTTTTCCTATTTTTTGCATAAAATCAAAAACTGAAGTCTAACACCTTCAAAAATATCAATTATCATTTTTTCTAAAAAAGACCAAAATAGTTCTCTAAAATGAGCAAAATACTTCATTTTTCATGTTTTTCTCAATAAATTCCATGATTGAAGACTAACACATACAAATTTCTAATTTCCCAATTTTTTTGCAAAAAATCAAAAACTGAATTTTAACACCTTCAAAAATATCAATTATCATTTTTTCTAAAAAAGACCAAAATAGTTCTCTAAAATGAGCAAAATACTTCATTTTTCATGATTTCCTCAAAAAATTACGTGATTGAAGACTAACACATACAATTTTCAATTTTTCCAATTTTTTGAAAAAAATAAAAAACTGAAGTCCAACACCTTCAAAAATATCAATTATCATTTTTTCCGAAAAAGACCAAAATAGTTCTCTAAAATGAGCAAAATACTTCATTTTTCAAGTTTTTCTCAAAAAACTCCGGGATTGAAGACTAACACATACAAATTTCTATTTTTCCTATTTTTTGCATAAAATCAAAAACTGAAGTCTAACACCTTCAAAAATATCCATTATCATTTTTTCTAAAAAAGACTAAAATAGTTCTCTAAAATGAGAAATATACTTCAATTTTCTTGTTTTTCTCAAAAAACTCCGGGATTGAAGACTAACACATACAAATTTCTATTTTTCCTATTTTTTGCAAAAAATAAAAAACAGAAGTCTAACACCTTCAAAAATATCAATTATCATTTTTTCTAAAAAAGACCAAAATAGTTCTCTAAAATGAGCAAAATACTTCATTTTTCATGTTTTTCTCAAAAAACTCCGGGATTGAAGACTAACACATACAAATTTCAATTTTTCCATTTTTTTGCAAAAAATCAAAAACTGAAGTCTAACACCTTAAAAAATATCAATTATCATTTTTTCTAAATAAGTCCAAAATAGTTCTCTAAAATGAGCAGAATACTTCATTTTTCATGTTTTTCCAAAAAACTTCGTGATTGAAGACTAACACATACAAATTTCTATTCTTCCTATTTTTTGCAAAAAATAAAAAACTGAATTTTAACACCCTCATAAATATCAATTATCATTTTTTCGAAAAAAGACCAAAATAGTTCTCTAAAATGAGCAAAATACTTCATTTTTCATGTTTTTCTCAAAAAATTCCGGGATTGAAGACTAACACATACAAATTTCTATTTTTCCTATTTTTTGCATAAAATCAAAAACTGAAGTCTAACACCTTCAAAAATATCAATTATCATTTTTTCTAAAAAACACCAAAATAGTTCTCTAAAATGAGCAAAATACTTCATTTTTCATGTTTTTCTCAAAAAACTCCGGCATTGAAGACTAACACATACAAATTTCGATTTTTCCAATTTTTTGCATAAAATCAAAAACTGAAGTCTAACTCCTTAAAAAATATCAATTATCATTTTTTCTAAAAAAGACCAAAATAGTTCTCTAAAATGAGCAAAATACTTCATTTTTCATGATTTTCTCAAAAAATTCCGTGATTGAAGACTAACACATACAAATTTCAATTTTTCCAATTTTTTGCAAAAAATCAAACCTGAAGTCTAACACCTTCAAAAATATCAATTATCATTTTTTCTAAAAGTGTCCAAAATAGTTCTCTAAAATGAGCAAAATATTTCATTTTTCATGTTTTTCTCAAAAAACTCCGTGATTGAAGACTAACACATACAAATTTCTATTTTTCCTATTTTTTGCATTAAATCAAAAACTAAAGTCTAACACCTTCAAAAATATCAATTATCATTTTTTCTAAAAAATACCAAAATAGTTCTCTAAAATGAGCAAATTACTTCATTTTTCATGATTTTCTCAAAAAATTCCGTGATTGAAGACTAACACATACAAATTTCAATTTTTCCAATTTTTTGCAAAAAATCAAACCTGAAGTCTAACACCTTCAAAAATATCAATTATCATTTTTTCTAAAAGAGTCCAAAATAGTTCTCTAAAATGAGCAAAATACTTCATTTTTCATGTTTTTCTCAAAAAACTCCGTGATTGAAGACTAACACATACAAATTTCTATTTTTTCTATTTTTTGCAAAAAATCAAAAACTGAAGTCTAACACCTTCAAAAATATCAATTATCATTTTTTCTAAAAAAGACCAAAAATAGTTCTCTAAAATGAGCAAAATACTTCATTTTTCATGATTTTCTCAAAAAAATCCTTGATTGAAGACTAACACATACAAATTTCAATTTTCCCATTTTTTTTGCAAAAAATCAAAAACTGAAGTCTAACACCTTCAAAAATATCAATTATCATTTTTTCTAAAAAAGACCAAAATAGTTCTCTAAAATGAGCAAAATACTTCATTTTTCATGTTTATCTCAAAAAACACCGGGATTGAAGACTAACACATACAAATTTCTATTTTTCCAATTTTTTGCATAAAATCAAAAACTGAAGTCTAACACCTTCAAAAACATCAATTATCATTTTTTCTAAAAACGACAAAAATAGTTCTCTAAAATAAGCAAAATACTTCATTATTGATGTTTTTCTCAATAAATTCCGTGATTGAAGACTAACACATACAAATTTCTATTTTTCCTATTTTTTGCATAAATTCAAAAACTGAAGTCTAACACCTTCAAAAATATCCATTATCATTTTTTCTAAAAAAGACCAAAATAGTTCTCTAAAATGAGCAAAATACTTCATTTTTCTTGTTTTTCTCAAAAAACTCCGGGATTGAAGACTAACACATACAAATTTCTATTTTTCCTATTTTTTGCAAAAAATAAAAAACTGAATTTTAACACCTTCATAAATATCAATTATCATTTTTTCGAAAAAAGACAAAAATAGTTCTCTAAAATGAGCCAAATTCTTAATTTTTCATGTTTTTCTCGAAAAACTCCGTGATTGAAGACTAACACATACAAATTTCTATTTTTCCTATGTTTTGCAAAAAATAAAAAACTGAAGTCTAACACCTTCAAAAATATCAATTATAATTTTTTCTCAAAAAGACCAAAATAGTTCTCTAAAATGAGCAAAATACTTCATTTTTCATGTTTTTCTCAAAAAACTCCGGGATTGAAGACTAACACATACAAATTTCAATTTTTCCATTTTTTTGCAAAAAATCAAAAACTGAAGTCTAACACCTTAAAAAATATCGATTATCATTTTTTCTAAATGAGTCCAAAATAGTTCTCTAAAATGTGCGAAATACTTCATTTTTCATGTTTTTCTCAAAAAACTTCGTGATTGAAGACTAACACATACAAATTTCTATTTTTCCTCTTTTTTGCAAAAAATAAAAAACTGAATTTTAACACCTTCATAAATATCAATTATCATTTTTTCGAAAAAAGACCAAAATAGTTCTCTAAAATGAGCAAAATACTTCATTTTTCATGTTTTTTCACAAAAAATTCCGGGATTGAAGACTAACACATACAAATTTCTATTTTTCCTATTTTTTGCATAAAATCAAAAACTGAAGTCTAACACCTTCAAAAATATCAATTATCATTTTTTCTAAAAAAGACCAAAATAGTTCTCTAAAATGAGCAAAATACTTCATTTTTCTTGTTTTTCTCAAAAAACTCCGGGATTGATGACTAACACATACAAATTTCGATTTTTCCAATGTTTTGCATAAAATCAAAAACTGAAGTCTAACTCCTTCAAAAATATCAATTATCATTTTCTGTAAAAAAGACCAAAATAGTTCTCTAAAATGAGCAAAATACTTCATTTTTCATGTTTTTCTCGAAAAACTCCGTGATTGAAGACTAACACATACAAATTTCTATTTTTCCTATTTTTTGCATAAAATCAAAAACTAAAGTCTAACACCTTCAAAAATATCAATTATCATTTTTTCTAAAAAAGACAAAAATAGTTCTCTAATATAAGCAAAATACTTCATTATTCATGTTTTTCTCAATAAATTCCGTGATTGAAGACTAACACATACAAATTTCTATTTTCCCATTTTTTTACAAAAAATCAAAAACTGAAGTCTAACACTTTCAAAAATATCAATTATCATTTTTTCTAAAAAAAACCAAAATAGTTCTCTAAAATGAGCCAAATACTTCATTTTTCATGTTTTTCTCGAAAAACTCCGAGATTGAAGACTAACACATACAAATTTCTATTTTTCCTATTTTTTGCATAAAATAAAAAACTGAAGTCTAACACCTTCAAAAATATCCATTATCATTTTTTCTAAAAAAGACCATAATAGTTCTCTAAAATGAGCAAAATACTTCATTTTTCTTGTTTTTCTCAAAAAACTCCGGGATTGAAGACTAACACATACAAATTTCTATCTTTCCTATTTTTTGCAAAAAATAAAAAACTGAATTTTAACACCTTCAAAAATATCAATTATCATTTTTTCTAAAAAAGAACAAAATAGTTCTCTAAGATGAGCAAAATACTTCATTTTTCATGTTTTTCTCGAAAAATTCCGGGATTGAAGACTAACACATACAAATTTCTATTTTTCCTATTTTTTGCATAAAATCAAAAACTGAAGTCTAACACCTTCAAAAATATCAATTATCATTTTTTCTAAAAAGACCAAAATAGTTCTCTAAAATGAGCAAAATACTTCATTTTTCATGTTTTTCTGAAAAAACTCCGGGATTGAAGACTAACACATTCGAATTTCTATTTTTCCTATTTTTTGCATAAAATCAAAACCTGAAGTCTAACACCTTCAAAAATATCCATTATCATTTTTTCTAAAAAAGACCAAAATAGTTCTCTAAAATGAGCAAAATACTTCATATTTCATGTTTTTCTCAAAAAACTCCGGGATTGAAGACTAACATATACAAATTTCTATTTTTCCTATTTTTTGCAAAACATAAAAAACTGAAGTCTAACACCTTCAAAAATATCAATTATCATTTCTTCTAAAAAAGACCAAAATAGTTCTCTAAAATGAGCAAAATACTTCATATTTCATGTTTTTCTCAAAAAACTCCGGGATTGAAGACTAACATATACAAATTTCTATTTTTCCTATTTTTTGCAAAACATAAAAAACTGAAGTCTAACACCTTCAAAAATATCAATTATCATTTCTTCTAAAAAAGACCAAAATAGTTCTCTAAAATGAGCAAAATACTTCATATTTCATGTTTTTCTCAAAAAACTCCGGGATTGAAGACTAACATATACAAATTTCTATTTTTCCTATTTTTTGCAAAACATAAAAAACTGAAGTCTAACACCTTCAAAAATATCAATTATCATTTTTTCTAAAAAAGACCAAAATAGTTCTCTAAAATGAGCAAAATACTTCATTTTTCATGTTTTTCTCGAAAAACTCCGTGATTGAAGACTAACACATACAAATTTCTATTTTTCCTATTTTTTGCATAAAATTAAAAACTGAAGTCTAACACCTTCAAAAATATCAATTATCATTTTTTCTAAAAAAGGCCAAAATAGTTCTCTAAAATGAGCAAAATACTTCATTTTTTATGATTTTCTCGAAAAACTACGTGATTGAAGACTAACACATACAAATTTCATTTTTCCAATTTTTTGCAAAAAATAAAAAACTGAAGTCTAACACCTTCAAAAATATCAATTATCATTTTTTCTGAAAAAGACCAAAATTGTTCTCTAATATGAGCAAAATACTTCATTTTTCATGTTTTTCTCAAAAAACTCCAGGATTGAAGACTAACACATACAAATTTCAATTTTCCCATTTTTTTGCAAAAAATCAAAAACTGAAGTCTAACACCTTCAAAAATATCAATTATAATTTTTTCTAAAAAAGACCAAAATAGTTCTCTAAAATGAGCAAAATACTTCATTTTTCATGTTTATCTCAAAAAACTCCGGGATTGAAGACTAACACATACAAATTTATAATTTTCTTATTTTTTGCATAAAATCAAAAACTGAAGTCTAACACCTTCAAAAATTTCAATTATCATTTTTTCTAAAAAAGACAAAAATAGTTCTCTAAAATGAGCCAAATACTTCATTTTTCATGTTTTTCTTGAAAAACTCCGAGATTGAAGACTAACACATACAAATTTCTATTTTTCCTATTTTTGGCATAAAATCAAAAACTGAAGTCTAACACCTTCAAAAATATCCATTATCATTTTTACTAAAAAAGACCAAAATAGTTCTCTAAAATGAGCAAAATACTTCATTTTTCATGTTTTTCTCAAAAAACTCCGGGATTGAAGACTAACACATACAAATATCTATTTTTCCTATTTTTTGCAAAAAATAAAAAACTGAAGTCTAACACCTTCAAAAATATCAATTATCATTTTATCTAAAAAAGACCAAAATAGTTCTCTAAAATTAGCAAAATACTTAATTTTTCATGTTTTTCTCAAAAAATTCCGTTATCGAAGACTAACACATACAAATTTCTATTTTTCCAATTTTTTGCAAAAAATAAAAAACTGAATTCTAACACCTTCAAAAATATCAATTATCATTTTTTCTAAAAAAGACCAAAATAGTTCTCTAAAATGAGCAAAATACTTCATTTTTCATGTTTTTCTCAAAAAACTCCGGTATTGAAGACTAACACATACAAATTTCTATTTTTCCTATTTTTTGCATAAAATCAAAAACTGAATTCTAACACCTTCAAAAATATCCATTATAATTTTTTATAAAAAAGACCAAAATAGTTCTCTAAAATGAGCAAAATACTTCATTTTTCTTGTTTTTCTCAAAAAACTCCAGGATTGAAGACTAACACATCCAAATTTCTATTTTTCCAATTTTTTGCAAAAAAAAAAAAACTGAAGTCTAACACCTCCAAAAATATCAATTATCATTTTTTCTAAAAAAGACTAAAATAGTTCTCTAACATGAGCAAAATACTTCATTTTTCATGTTTTTCTCAAACAATTTCGTGATTGAAGACTAACACATACAAATTTCGATTTTTCCTATTTTTGCAAAAAATAAAAAACTGAATTTTAACACCTTCAAAAATATCAATCATCATTTTTTCGAAAAAAGACCAAAATAGTTCTCTAAAATGAGCAAAATACATCATTTTTCATGTTTTTCTCAAAAAATTCCGGGATTGAAGACTAACAAATACAAATTTCTATTTTTCCTATTTTTTGCATAAAATAAAATACTGAAGTCCAACACCTTCAAAAATATCCATTATCATTTTTTCTAAAAAAGCCCAAAATAGTTCTCTAAAATGGGCAAAATACTTCATTTTTCTTGTTTTTCTAAAAAAACTCCGGGATTGAAGACTAACACATACAAATTTCTATTTTTCCAATTTTTTGCATAAAATCAAAAACTGAAGCCTAACTCCTTAAAAAATATCAATTATCATTTTTTCTAAAAAAGACCAAAATAGTTCTCTAAAATGAGCAAAATACTTCATTTTTCATGTTTTTCTCAAAAAATTCCGGGATTGAAGACTTACACATACAAATTTCTATTTTCCCAATTTTTTGCAAAAAATGAAAAACTGAAGTCTTACACCTTCAAAAATATCAATTATCATTTTTTCTAAAAAAGACCAAAATAGTTCTCTAAAATGAGCAAAATACTTCATTTTTCATGTTTTTCTCAAAAAATTCCGTGATTGAAGACTAACACATACAAATTTCAATTTTTCCAATTTTTTCCAAAAAATCAAAACTGAAGTCTAACACCTTCAAAAATATCAATTATCATTTTTTCTAAAAAAGACAAAAATAGTTCTCTAAAATAAGTAAAATACTTCATTATTCATGTTTTTCTCAATAAATTCCGTGATTGAAGACTAACACATACAAATTTATATTTTCCCAATTTTTTGCAAAAAATCAAAAACTGAAGTCTAACACCTTCAAAAATATCAATTATAATTTTTTCTAAAAAAGACCAAAATAGTTCTCTAAAATGTGCCAAATACTTCATTTTTCATGTTTTTCTCGAAAAACTCCGTGATTGAAGACTAACACATACAAATTTCAATTTTTCCTATTTTTTTGCATAAAATAAAAAACTGAAGTCTAACACCTTCATAAATATCAATTATCATTTTTTCGAAAAAAGACCAAAATAGTTCCCTAAAATGAGCTAAATACTTCATTTTTCATGTTTTTTCTCAAAAAATTCCGGGATTGAAGACTAACACATACAAATTTCTATTTTTCCTATTTTTTGCATAAAATCAAAAACTGAAGTCTAACACCTTCAAAAATATCAATTATCATTTTTTCTAAAAAAGACTAAAATAGTTCTATAAAATGAGCAAAATACTTCATTTTTCTTGTTTTTCTCCAAAAACTCCGGGATTGAAAACTGACACATACAAATTTCTATTTTTCCTATTTTTTGCAAAAAATAAAAAACTGAAGTCTAACACCTTCAAAAATATCAATTATCATTTTTTCTCAAAAAGACCAAAATAGTTCTCTAAAATGAGCAAAATACTTCATTTTTCATGTTTTTCTCAAAAAATTCCGGGATTGAAGACTAACACATACAAATTTCTATTTTTCCTATTTTTTGCATAAAATAAAAAACTGAAGTCTAACACCTTCAAAAATATCAATTATCATTTTTTCTAAAAAAGACCAAAATAGTTCTCTAAAATGAGCAAAATACTTCATTTTTCATGTTTTTCTCAAAAAAATCCGTGATTGAAGACTAACACATACAAATTTCTATTTTTCCTATTTTTTGCAAAAAACAAAAAAACTGAAGTCTAACACCTTCAAAAATATCAATTATCATTTTTTATAAAAAGGACCAAAATAGTTCTCTAAAATGAGCAAAATACTTCATTTGTCTTGTTTTTCTCAAAAAAGTCCGGGATTGAAGACTAACACATACAAATTTCTATTTTTCCTATTTTTTGCAAAAAATAAAAAACTGAAGTCTAACACCTTCAAAAATATCAATTATCATTTTTTCTAAAAAATTCCAAAATAGTTCTCTAAAATGAGCAAAATACTTCATTTTTCATGTTTTTCTCAAAAAACTCCGTGATTGAAGACTAACCCATACAAATTTCAATTTTTCCAATTTTTTGCAAAAAATCAAAACTGATGTCTAACACCTTCAAAAATATCAATTATCATTTTTTCTAAAAAAGACTAAAATAGTTCTCTAAAATGAGCAAAATACTTCATTTTTCATGTTTTTCTCAAAAAATTCCGGGATTGAAGACTAACACATACAAATTTCTATTTTTCTATTTTTTGCACAAAATCAAAAACTGAATTCTAACACCTTCAAAAATATCAATTATCATTTTTTCTCAAAAAGACCAAAATAGTTCTCTAAAATGAGCAAAACACTTAATTTTTCATGTTTTTCTCAAAAAACTCCGTGATTGAAGACTAACACATACAAATTTCTATTTTCCCATTTTTTTGCAAAAAATCAAAAACTGAAGTCTAACACCTTAAAAAATATCAATTATCATTTTTTTCTAAATGAGTCCAAAATAGTTCTCTAAAATGTGCAAAATACTTCATTTTTCATGTTTTTCTCAAAAAACTTCGTGATTGAAGACTAACACATACAAATTTCTATTTTTCCTATTTTTTGCAAAAAATAAATAACTCAATTTTAACACCTTCATAAATATCAATTATCATTTTTTCGAAAAAAGACCAAAATAGTTCTCTAAAATGAGCAAAATACTTCATTTTTCATGTTTTTCTAAAAAAATTCCGGGATTGAAGACTAACAAATACATATTTCTATTTTTCCTATTTTTTTCAAAAAATCAAAAACTGAAGTCCAACACCTTCAAAAATATCCATTATCATTTTTTCTAAAAAAGACCAAAATAGTTCTCTAAAATGAGCAAAATACTTCATTTTTATTGTTTTTCTCAAAAAACTCCGGGATTGAAGACTAACACATACAAATTTCTATTTTTCCTATTTTTTGCAAAAAATAAAATACTGAATTTTAACACCTTCATAAATATCAATTATCATTTTTTCGAAAAAAGACCAAAATAGTTCTCTAAAATGAGCAAAATACTTCATTTTTCATGTTTTTCTCAAAAAATTCCGGGATTGAAGACTAACACATACAAATTTCTATTTTTCCTATTTTTTGCATAAAATCAAAAACTGAAGTCTAACACCTTCAAAAATATCAATTATAATTTTTTCTAAAAAAGACCAAAATAGTTCTATAAAATGAGCAAAATACTTCATTTTTCATGTTTATCTCAAAAAACTCCGGGATTGAAGACTAACACATACAAATTTCTATTTTTCCAATTTTTTGCATAAAATAAAAAACTGAAGTCTAACACCTTCAAAAATATCAATTATCATTTTTTCATAAAAAGACAAAAAGAGTTCTCTAAAATAAGCAAAATACTTCATTATTCATGTTTTTCTCAATAAATTCCGTGATTGAAGACTAACACATACAAATTTCTATTTTTCCTATTTTTTGCATAAAATAAAAAACTGAAGTCCAACACCTTCAAAAATATCAATTATTAGTTTTTCAAAAAATGACCAAAATAGTTCTCTAAAATGAGCAAAATACTTCATTTTTCTTGTTTTTCTCAAAAAACTTAGGGATTGAAGACTAACACATACAAATTTCTATTTTTCCTATTTTTTGCATAAAATCAAAAACTGAAGTCCAACACCTTCAAAAATATCAATTATAATTTTTTCTAAAAAAGACCAAAATAGTTCTCTAAAATGAGCAAAATACTTCATTTTTCATGTTTATCTCAAAAAACTCCGTGATTGAAGACTAACACATACAAATTTCTATTTTCCCATTTTTTTGCAAAAAATCAAAAACTGAAGTCTAACACCTTCAAAAATATCAATTATCATTTTTTCTAAAAAAGACAAAAATAGTTCTCTAAAATATGCAAAATACTTCATTATTAATGTTTTTCTCAATAAATTCCGTGATTGAAGACTAACACATGCAAAGTTCTATTTTCCCAATTTTTTGCAAAAAATCAAAAACTGAAGTCTAACACCTTCAAAAATATCAATTATCATTTTTTCTAAAAAAGACCAAAATGGTTCTCTAAAATGAGCCAAATACTTCATTTTTCATGTTTTTCTCGAAAAACTCCGTAATTGAAGACTAACACATACAAATTTCTATTTTTCCAATTTTTTGCATAAAATCAAAAACTGAAGTCTAACACCTTCAAAAATATCCATTATCATTTTTTCTAAAAAATACCAAAATAGTTCTCTAAAATGAGCAAAATACTTCATTTTTCATGATTTTCTCAAAGAATTCAGTGATTGAAGACTAACACATACAAATTTCAATTTTGCCATTTTTTTGCAAAAAATCAAAAACTGAAGTCTAACACCTTCAAAAATATCAATTATAATTTTTTCTAAAAAAGACCAAAATAGTTCTCTAAAATGAGCAAAATACTTCATTTTTCATGTTTATCTCAAAAAACTCCGGGATTGAAGACTAACACATACAAATTTATAATTTTCTTATTTTTTGCATAAAATCAAAAACTGAAGTCTAACACCTTCAAAAATTTCAATTATCATTTTTTCTAAAAAAGACAAAAATAGTTCTCTAAAATGAGCCAAATACTTCATTTTTCATGTTTTTCTTGAAAAACTCCGAGATTGAAGACTAACACATACAAATTTCTATTTTTCCTATTTTTGGCATAAAATCAAAAACTGAAGTCTAACACCTTCAAAAATATCCATTATCATTTTTTCTAAAAAAGACCAAAATAGTTCTCTAAAATGAGCAAAATACTTCATTTTTCATGTTTTTCTCAAAAAACTCCGGGATTGAAGACTAACACATACAAATATCTATTTTTCCTATTTTTTGCAAAAAATAAAAAACTGAAGTCTAACACCTTCAAAAATATCAATTATCATTTTATCTAAAAAAGACCAAAATAGTTCTCTAAAATTAGCAAAATACTTAATTTTTCATGCTTTTCTCAAAAAATTCCGTTATCGAAGACTAACACATACAAATTTCTATTTTCCCAATTTTTTGCAAAAAATAAAAAACTGAATTCTAACACCTTCAAAAATATCAATTATCATTTTTTCTAAAAAAGACCAAAATAGTTCTCTAAAATGAGCAAAATACTTCATTTTTCATGTTTTTCTCAAAAAACTCCGGTATTGAAGACTAACACATACAAATTTCTATTTTTCCTATTTTTTGCATAAAATCAAAAACTGAAGTCTAACACCTTCAAAAATATCCATTATAATTTTTTATAAAAAAGACCAAAATAGTTCTCTAAAATGAGCAAAATACTTCATTTTTCTTGTTTTTCTCAAAAAACTCCAGGATTGAAGACTAACACATCCAAATTTCTATTTTTCCAATTTTTTGCAAAAAAAAAAAAAACTGAAGTCTAACACCTCCAAAAATATCAATTATCATTTTTTCTAAAAAAGACTAAAATAGTTCTCTAAAATGAGCAAAATACTTCATTTTTCATGTTTTTCTCAAAAAATTTCGTGATTGAAGACTAACACATACAAATTTCGATTTTTCCTATTTTTGCAAAAAATAAAAAACTGAATTTTAACACCTTCAAAAATATCAATCATCATTTTTTCGAAAAAAGACCAAAATAGTTCTCTAAAATGAGCAAAATACTTCATTTTTCATGTTTTTCTCAAAAAATTCCGGGATTGAAGACTAACAAATACAAATTTCTATTTTTCCTATTTTTTGCATAAAATAAAATACTGAAGTCCAACACCTTCAAAAATATCCATTATCATTTTTTCTAAAAAAGCCCAAAATAGTTCTCTAAAATGGGCAAAATACTTCATTTTTCTTGTTTTTCTAAAAAAACTCCGGGATTGAAGACTAACACATACAAATTTCTATTTTTCCAATTTTTTGCATAAAATCAAAAACTGAAGCCTAACTCCTTAAAAAATATCAATTATCATTTTTTCTAAAAAAGACCAAAATAGTTCTCTAAAATGAGCAAAATACTTCATTTTTCATGTTTTTCTCAAAAAATTCCGGGATTGAAGACTTACACATACAAATTTCTATTTTCCCAATTTTTTGCAAAAAATGAAAAACTGAAGTCTAACACCTTCAAAAATATCAATTATCATTTTTTCTAAAAAAGACCAAAATAGTTCTCTAAAATGAGCAAAATACTTCATTTTTCATGTTTTTCTCAAAAAATTCCGTGATTGAAGACTAACACATACAAATTTCAATTTTTCCAATTTTTTCCAAAAAATCAAAACTGAAGTCTAACACCTTCAAAAATATCAATTATCATTTTTTCTAAAAAAGACAAAAATAGTTCTCTAAAATAAGTAAAATACTTCATTATTCATGTTTTTCTCAATAAATTCCGTGATTGAAGACTAACACATACAAATTTATAATTTCCCAATTTTTTGCAAAAAATCAAAAACTGAAGTCTAACACCTTCAAAAATATCAATTATAATTTTTTCTAAAAAAGACCAAAATAGTTCTCTAAAATGTGCCAAATACTTCATTTTTCACGTTTTTCTCGAAAAACTCCGTGATTGAAGACTAACACATACAAATTTCAATTTTTCCTATTTTTTTGCATAAAATAAAAAACTGAAGTCTAACACCTTCATAAATATCAATTATCATTTTTTCGAAAAAAGACCAAAATAGTTCCCTAAAATGAGCTAAATACTTCATTTTTCATGTTTTTTCTCAAAAAATTCCGGGATTGAAGACTAACACATACAAATTTCTATTTTTCCTATTTTTTGCATAAAATCAAAAACTGAAGTCTAACACCTTCAAAAATATCAATTATCATTTTTTCTAAAAAAGACTAAAATAGTTCTCTAAAATGAGCAAAATACTTCATTTTTCTTGTTTTTCTCCAAAAACTCCGGGATTGAAAACTGACACATACAAATTTCTATTTTTCCTATTTTTTGCAAAAAATAAAAAACTGAAGTCTAACACCTTCAAAAATATCAATTATCATTTTTTCTCAAAAAGACCAAAATAGTTCTCTAAAATGAGCAAAATACTTCATTTTTCATGTTTTTCTCAAAAAATTCCGGGATTGAAGACTAACAAATACAAATTTCTATTTTTCCTATTTTTTGCATAAAATAAAATACTGAAGTCCAACACCTTCAAAAATATCCATTATCATTTTTTCTAAAAAAGCCCAAAATAGTTCTCTAAAATGGGCAAAATACTTCATTTTTCTTGTTTTTCTAAAAAAACTCCGGGATTGAAGACTAACACATACAAATTTCTATTTTTCCAATTTTTTGCATAAAATCAAAAACTGAAGCCTAACTCCTTAAAAAATATCAATTATCATTTTTTCTAAAAAAGACCAAAATAGTTCTCTAAAATGAGCAAAATACTTCATTTTTCATGTTTTTCTCAAAAAATTCCGGGATTGAAGACTTACACATACAAATTTCTATTTTCCCAATTTTTTGCAAAAAATGAAAAACTGAAGTCTAACACCTTCAAAAATATCAATTATCATTTTTTCTAAAAAAGACCAAAATAGTTCTCTAAAATGAGCAAAATACTTCATTTTTCATGTTTTTCTCAAAAAATTCCGTGATTGAAGACTAACACATACAAATTTCAATTTTTCCAATTTTTTCCAAAAAATCAAAACTGAAGTCTAACACCTTCAAAAATATCAATTATCATTTTTTCTAAAAAAGACAAAAATAGTTCTCTAAAATAAGTAAAATACTTCATTATTCATGTTTTTCTCAATAAATTCCGTGATTGAAGACTAACACATACAAATTTATAATTTCCCAATTTTTTGCAAAAAATCAAAAACTGAAGTCTAACACCTTCAAAAATATCAATTATAATTTTTTCTAAAAAAGACCAAAATAGTTCTCTAAAATGTGCCAAATACTTCATTTTTCATGTTTTTCTCGAAAAACTCCGTGATTGAAGACTAACACATACAAATTTCAATTTTTCCTATTTTTTTGCATAAAATAAAAAACTGAAGTCTAACACCTTCATAAATATCAATTATCATTTTTTCGAAAAAAGACCAAAATAGTTCCCTAAAATGAGCTAAATACTTCATTTTTCATGTTTTTTCTCAAAAAATTCCGGGATTGAAGACTAACACATACAAATTTCTATTTTTCCTATTTTTTGCATAAAATCAAAAACTGAAGTCTAACACCTTCAAAAATATCAATTATCATTTTTTCTAAAAAAGACTAAAATAGTTCTCTAAAATGAGCAAAATACTTCATTTTTCTTGTTTTTCTCCAAAAACTCCGGGATTGAAAACTGACACATACAAATTTCTATTTTTCCTATTTTTTGCAAAAAATAAAAAACTGAAGTCTAACACCTTCAAAAATATCAATTATCATTTTTTCTCAAAAAGACCAAAATAGTTCTCTAAAATGAGCAAAATACTTCATTTTTCATGTTTTTCTCAAAAAATTCCGGGATTGAAGACTAACAAATACAAATTTCTATTTTTCCTATTTTTTGCATAAAATAAAATACTGAAGTCCAACACCTTCAAAAATATCCATTATCATTTTTTCTAAAAAAGCCCAAAATAGTTCTCTAAAATGGGCAAAATACTTCATTTTTCTTGTTTTTCTAAAAAAACTCCGGGATTGAAGACTAACACATACAAATTTCTATTTTTCCAATTTTTTGCATAAAATCAAAAACTGAAGCCTAACTCCTTAAAAAATATCAATTATCATTTTTTCTAAAAAAGACCAAAATAGTTCTCTAAAATGAGCAAAATACTTCATTTTTCATGTTTTTCTCAAAAAATTCCGGGATTGAAGACTTACACATACAAATTTCTATTTTCCCAATTTTTTGCAAAAAATGAAAAACTGAAGTCTAACACCTTCAAAAATATCAATTATCATTTTTTCTAAAAAAGACCAAAATAGTTCTCTAAAATGAGCAAAATACTTCATTTTTCATGTTTTTCTCAAAAAATTCCGTGATTGAAGACTAACACATACAAATTTCAATTTTTCCAATTTTTTCCAAAAAATCAAAACTGAAGTCTAACACCTTCAAAAATATCAATTATCATTTTTTCTAAAAAAGACAAAAATAGTTCTCTAAAATAAGTAAAATACTTCATTATTCATGTTTTTCTCAATAAATTCCGTGATTGAAGACTAACACATACAAATTTATAATTTCCCAATTTTTTGCAAAAAATCAAAAACTGAAGTCTAACACCTTCAAAAATATCAATTATAATTTTTTCTAAAAAAGACCAAAATAGTTCTCTAAAATGTGCCAAATACTTCATTTTTCATGTTTTTCTCGAAAAACTCCGTGATTGAAGACTAACACATACAAATTTCAATTTTTCCTATTTTTTTGCATAAAATAAAAAACTGAAGTCTAACACCTTCATAAATATCAATTATCATTTTTTCGAAAAAAGACCAAAATAGTTCCCTAAAATGAGCTAAATACTTCATTTTTCATGTTTTTTCTCAAAAAATTCCGGGATTGAAGACTAACACATACAAATTTCTATTTTTCATATTTTTTGCATAAAATCAAAAACTGAAGTCTAACACCTTCAAAAATATCAATTATCATTTTTTCTAAAAAAGACTAAAATAGTTCTCTAAAATGAGCAAAATACTTCATTTTTCTTGTTTTTCTCCAAAAACTCCGGGATTGAAAACTGACACATACAAATTTCTATTTTTCCTATTTTTTGCAAAAAATAAAAAACTGAAGTCTAACACCTTCAAAAATATCAATTATCATTTTTTCTCAAAAAGACCAAAATAGTTCTCTAAAATGAGCAAAATACTTCATTTTTCATGTTTTTCTCAAAAAATTCCGGGATTGAAGACTAACACATACAAATTTCTATTTTTCCTATTTTTTGCATAAAATAAAAAACTGAAGTCTAACACCTTCAAAAATATCAATTATCATTTTTTCTAAAAAAGACCAAAATAGTTCTCTAAAATGAGCAAAATACTTCATTTTTCATGTTTTTCTCAAAAAAATCCGTGATTGAAGACTAACACATACAAATTTCTATTTTTCCTATTTTTTGCAAAAAACAAAAAAACTGAAGTCTAACACCTTCAAAAATATCAATTATCATTTTTTATAAAAAGGACCAAAATAGTTCTCTAAAATGAGCAAAATACTTCATTTGTCTTGTTTTTCTCAAAAAAGTCCGGGATTGAAGACTAACACATACAAATTTCTATTTTTCCTATTTTTTGCAAAAAATAAAAAACTGAAGTCTAACACCTTCAAAAATATCAATTATCATTTTTTCTAAAAAATTCCAAAATAGTTCTCTAAAATGAGCAAAATACTTCATTTTTCATGTTTTTCTCAAAAAACTCCGTGATTGAAGACTAACCCATACAAATTTCAATTTTTCCAATTTTTTGCAAAAAACCAAAACTTATGTCTAACACCTTCAAAAATATCAATTATCATTTTTTCTAAAAAAGACTAAAATAGTTCTCTAAAATGAGCAAAATACTTCATTTTTCTTGTTTTTCTCAAAAAACTCCGGGATTGAAAACTAACACATACAAATTTCTATTTTTCCTATTTTTGCAAAAAATAAAAAACTGAAGTCTAACACCTTCAAAAATATCAATTATAATTTTTTCTCAAAAAGACAAAAATAGTTCTCTAAAATGAGCAAAATACTTCATTTTTCATGTTTTTCTCAAAAAATTCCGGGATTGAAGACTAACACATACAAATTTCTATTTTTCTATTTTTTGCACAAAATCAAAAACTGAAGTCTAACACCTTCAAAAATATCAATTATCATTTTTTCTCAAAAAGACCAAAATAGTTCTCTAAAATGAGCAAAACACTTCATTTTTCATGTTTTTCTCAA
The DNA here is from genome assembly GCA_946800325.1 of Luzula sylvatica. NCBI lineage: Eukaryota > Viridiplantae > Streptophyta > Magnoliopsida > Poales > Juncaceae > Luzula > Luzula sylvatica. The sequence continues at coordinate 66,214,818 of OX326959.1, read as the reverse complement.
AAAACTCCGTGATTGAAGACTAACACATACAAATTTCTATTTTCCCATTTTTTTGCAAAAAATCAAAAACTGAAGTCTAACACCTTAAAAAATATCAATTATCATTTTTTTCTAAATGAGTCCAAAATAGTTCTCTAAAATGTGCAAAATACTTCATTTTTCATGTTTTTCTCAAAAAACTTCGTGATTGAAGACTAACACATACAAATTTCTATTTTTCCTATTTTTTGCAAAAAATAAATAACTCAATTTTAACACCTTCATAAATATCAATTATCATTTTTTCGAAAAAAGACCAAAATAGTTCTCTAAAATGAGCAAAATACTTCATTTTTCATGTTTTTCTAAAAAAATTCCGGGATTGAAGACTAACAAATACAAATTTCTATTTTTCCTATTTTTTGCAAAAAATCAAAAACTGAAGTCCAACACCTTCAAAAATATCCATTATCATTTTTTCTAAAAAAGACCAAAATAGTTCTCTAAAATGAGCAAAATACTTCATTTTTATTGTTTTTCTCAAAAAACTCCGGGATTGAAGACTAACACATACAAATTTCTATTTTTCCTATTTTTTGCAAAAAATAAAATACTGAATTTTAACACCTTCATAAATATCAATTATCATTTTTTCGAAAAAAGACCAAAATAGTTCTCTAAAATGAGCAAAATACTTCATTTTTCATGTTTTTCTCAAAAAATTCCGGGATTGAAGACTAACACATACAAATTTCTATTTTTCCTATTTTTTGCATAAAATCAAAAACTGAAGTCTAACACCTTCAAAAATATCAATTATAATTTTTTCTAAAAAAGACCAAAATAGTTCTATAAAATGAGCAAAATACTTCATTTTTCATGTTTATCTCAAAAAACTCCGGGATTGAAGACTAACACATACAAATTTCTATTTTTCCAATTTTTTGCATAAAATAAAAAACTGAAGTCTAACACCTTCAAAAATATCAATTATCATTTTTTCTTAAAAAGACAAAAAGAGTTCTCTAAAATAAGCAAAATACTTCATTATTCATGTTTTTCTAAATAAATTCCGTGATTGAAGACTAACACATACAAATTTCTATTTTTCCTATTTTTTGCATAAAATAAAAAACTGAAGTCCAACACCTTCAAAAATATCAATTATTAGTTTTTCAAAAAATGACCAAAATAGTTCTCTAAAATGAGCAAAATACTTCATTTTTCTTGTTTTTCTCAAAAAACTCCGGGATTGAAGACTAACACATACAAATTTCTATTTTTTCTATTTTTTGCAAAAAATCAAAAAATGAAGTCTAACACCTGCAAAAATATCAATTATAATTTTTTCTAAAAAATATCAAAATAGTTCTCTATAATGAGCAAAATACTTCATTTTTCCTGTTTTTCTCAAAAAACTCCGGGATTGAAGACTAACATATTCAAATTTCTATTTTTCCTATTTTTTGCAAAACATAAAAAACTGAAGTCTAACACCTTCAAAAATATCAATTATCATTTCTTCTAAAAAAGACCAAAATAGTTCTCTAAAATGAGCAAAATACTTCATATTTCATGTTTTTCTCAAAAAACTCCGGGATTGAAGACTAACATATACAAATTTCTATTTTTCCTATTTTTTGCAAAACATAAAAAACTGAAGTCTAACACCTTCAAAAATATCAATTATCATTTTTTCTAAAAAAGACCAAAATAGTTCTCTAAAATGAGCAAAATACTTCATTTTTCATGTTTTTCTCGAAAAACTCCGTGATTGAAGACTAACACATACAAATTTCTATTTTTCCTATTTTTTGCATAAAATTAAAAACTGAAGTCTAACACCTTCAAAAATATCAATTATCATTTTTTCTAAAAAAGGCCAAAATAGTTCTCTAAAATGAGCAAAATACTTCATTTTTTATGATTTTCTCGAAAAACTACGTGATTGAAGACTGACACATACAAATTTCATTTTTCCAATTTTTTGCAAAAAATAAAAAACTAAAGTCTAACACCTTCAAAAATATCAATTATCATTTTTTCTGAAAAAGACCAAAATAGTTCTCTAATATGAGCAAAATACTTCATTTTTCATGTTTTTCTCAAAAAACTCCAGGATTGAAGACTAACACATACAAATTTCTATTTTTCCAATTTTTTGCATAAAATCAAAAACTGAAGTCTAACACCTTCAAAAATATCCATTATCATTTTTTCTAAAAAATACCAAAATAGTTCTCTAAAATGAGCAAAATACTTCATTTTTCATGATTTTCTCAAAGAATTCAGTGATTGAAGACTAACACATACAAATTTCAATTTTCCCATTTTTTTGCAAAAAATCAAAAACTGAAGTCTAACACCTTCAAAAATATCAATTATAATTTTTTCTAAAAAAGACCAAAATAGTTCTCTAAAATGAGCAAAATACTTCATTTTTCATGTTTATCTCAAAAAACTCCGGGATTGAAGACTAACACATACAAATTTATAATTTTCTTATTTTTTGCATAAAATAAAAAACTGAAGTCTAACACCTTCAAAAATTTCAATTATCATTTTTTCTAAAAAAGACAAAAATAGTTCTCTAAAATGAGCCAAATACTTCATTTTTCATGTTTTTCTTGAAAAACTCCGAGATTGAAGACTAACACATACAAATTTCTATTTTTCCTATTTTTGGCATAAAATCAAAAACTGAAGTCTAACACCTTCAAAAATATCCATTATCATTTTTACTAAAAAAGACCAAAATAGTTCTCTAAAATGAGCAAAATACTTCATTTTTCATGTTTTTCTCAAAAAACTCCGGGATTGAAGACTAACACATACAAATATCTATTTTTCCTATTTTTTGCAAAAAATAAAAAACTGAAGTCTAACACCTTCAAAAATATCAATTATCATTTTATCTAAAAAAGACCAAAATAGTTCCCTAAAATTAGCAAAATACTTAATTTTTCATGTTTTTCTCAAAAAATTCCGTTATCGAAGACTAACACATACAAATTTCTATTTTTCCAATTTTTTGCAAAAAATAAAAAACTGAATTCTAACACCTTCAAAAATATCAATTATCATTTTTTCTAAAAAAGACCAAAATAGTTCTCTAAAATGAGCAAAATACTTCATTTTTCATGTTTTTCTCAAAAAACTCCGGTATTGAAGACTAACACATACAAATTTCTATTTTTCCTATTTTTTCCATAAAATCAAAAACTGAAGTCTAACACCTTCAAAAATATCCATTATAATTTTTTATAAAAAAGACCAAAATAGTTCTCTAAAATGAGCAAAATACTTCATTTTTCTTGTTTTTCTCAAAAAACTCCAGGATTGAAGACTAACACATCCAAATTTCTATTTTTCCAATTTTTTGCAAAAAAAAAAAAACTGAAGTCTAACACCTCCAAAAATATCAATTATCATTTTTTCTAAAAAAGACTAAAATAGTTCTCTAAAATGAGCAAAATACTTCATTTTTCATGTTTTTCTCAAAAAATTTCGTGATTGAAGACTAACACATACAAATTTCGATTTTTCCTATTTTTGCAAAAAATAAAAAACTGAATTTTAACACCTTCAAAAATATCAATCATCATTTTTTCGAAAAAAGACCAAAATAGTTCTCTAAAATGAGCAAAATACTTCATTTTTCATGTTTTTCTCAAAAAACTCCGGTATTGAAGACTAACACATACAAATTTCTATTTTTCCTATTTTTTCCATAAAATCAAAAACTGAAGTCTAACACCTTCAAAAATATCCATTATAATTTTTTATAAAAAAGACCAAAATAGTTCTCTAAAATGAGCAAAATACTTCATTTTTCTTGTTTTTCTCAAAAAACTCCAGGATTGAAGACTAACACATCCAAATTTCTATTTTTCCAATTTTTTGCAAAAAAAAAAAAACTGAAGTCTAACACCTCCAAAAATATCAATTATCATTTTTTCTAAAAAAGACTAAAATAGTTCTCTAAAATGAGCAAAATACTTCATTTTTCATGTTTTTCTCAAAAAATTTCGTGATTGAAGACTAACACATACAAATTTCGATTTTTCCTATTTTTGCAAAAAATAAAAAACTGAATTTTAACACCTTCAAAAATATCAATCATCATTTTTTCGAAAAAAGACCAAAATAGTTCTCTAAAATGAGCAAAATACTTCATTTTTCATGTTTTTCTCAAAAAATTCCGGGATTGAAGACTAACAAATACAAATTTCTATTTTTCCTATTTTTTGCATAAAATAAAATACTGAAGTCCAACACCTTCAAAAATATCCATTATCATTTTTTCTAAAAAAGCCCAAAATAGTTCTCTAAAATGGGCAAAATACTTCATTTTTCTTGTTTTTCTAAAAAAACTCCGGGATTGAAGACTAACACATACAAATTTCTATTTTTCCAATTTTTTGCATAAAATCAAAAACTGAAGCCTAACTCCTTAAAAAATATCAATTATCATTTTTTCTAAAAAAGACCAAAATAGTTCTCTAAAATGAGCAAAATACTTCATTTTTCATGTTTTTCTCAAAAAATTCCGGGATTGAAGACTTACACATACAAATTTCTATTTTCCCAATTTTTTGCAAAAAATGAAAAACTGAAGTCTAACACCTTCAAAAATATCAATTATCATTTTTTCTAAAAAAGACCAAAATAGTTCTCTAAAATGAGCAAAATACTTCATTTTTCATGTTTTTCTCAAAAAATTCCGTGATTGAAGACTAACACATACAAATTTCAATTTTTCCAATTTTTTCCAAAAAATCAAAACTGAAGTCTAACACCTTCAAAAATATCAATTATCATTTTTTCTAAAAAAGACAAAAATAGTTCTCTAAAATAAGTAAAATACTTCATTATTCATGTTTTTCTCAATAAATTCCGTGATTGAAGACTAACACATACAAATTTATATTTTCCCAATTTTTTGCAAAAAATCAAAAACTGAAGTCTAACACCTTCAAAAATATCAATTATAATTTTTTCTAAAAAAGACCAAAATAGTTCTCTAAAATGTGCCAAATACTTCATTTTTCATTTTTTCTCGAAAAACTCCGTGATTGAAGACTAACATATACAAATTTCAATTTTTCCTATTTTTTTGCATAAAATAAAAAACTGAAGTCTAACACCTTCATAAATATCAATTATCATTTTTTCGAAAAAAGACCAAAATAGTTCCCTAAAATGAGCTAAATACTTCATTTTTCATGTTTTTTCTCAAAAAATTCCGGGATTGAAGACTAACACATACAAATTTCTATTTTTCCTATTTTTTGCATAAAATCAAAAACTGAAGTCTAACACCTTCAAAATTATCAATTATCATTTTTTCTAAAAAAGACTAAAATAGTTCTCTAAAATGAGCAAAATACTTCATTTTTCTTGTTTTTCTCCAAAAACTCCGGGATTGAAAACTGACACATACAAATTTCTATTTTTCCTATTTTTTGCAAAAAATAAAAAACTGAAGTCTAACACCTTCAAAAATATCAATTATCATTTTTTCTCAAAAAGACCAAAATAGTTCTCTAAAATGAGCAAAATACTTCATTTTTCATGTTTTTCTCAAAAAATTCCGGGATTGAAGACTAACACATACAAATTTCTATTTTTCCTATTTTTTGCATAAAATAAAAAACTGAAGTCTAACACCTTCAAAAATATCAATTATCATTTTTTCTAAAAAAGACCAAAATAGTTCTCTAAAATGAGCAAAATACTTCATTTTTCATGTTTTTCTCAAAAAAATCCGTGATTGAAGACTAACACATACAAATTTCTATTTTTCCTATTTTTTGCAAAAAACAAAAAAACTGAAGTCTAACACCCTCAAAAATATCAATTATCATTTTTTATAAAAAGGACCAAAATAGTTCTCTAAAATGAGCAAAATACTTCATTTGTCTTGTTTTTCTCAAAAAAGTCCGGGATTGAAGACTAACACATACAAATTTCTATTTTTCCTATTTTTTGCAAAAAATAAAAAACTGAAGTCTAACACCTTCAAAAATATCAATTATCATTTTTTCTAAAAAATTCCAAAATAGTTCTCTAAAATGAGCAAAATACTTCATTTTTCATGTTTTTCTCAAAAAACTCCGTGATTGAAGACTAACCCATACAAATTTCAATTTTTCCAATTTTTTGCAAAAAATCAAAACTGATGTCTAACACCTTCAAAAATATCAATTATCATTTTTTCTAAAAAAGACTAAAATAGTTCTCTAAAATGAGCAAAATACTTCATTTTTCTTGTTTTTCTCAAAAAACTCCGGGATTGAAAACTAACACATACAAATTTCTATTTTTCCTATTTTTTGCAAAAAATAAAAAACTGAAGTCTAACACCTTCAAAAATATCAATTATAATTTTTTCTCAAAAAGACAAAAATAGTTCTCTAAAATGAGCAAAATACTTCATTTTTCATGTTTTTCTCAAAAAATTCCGGGATTGAAGACTAACACATACAAATTTCTATTTTTCTATTTTTTGCACAAAATCAAAAACTGAAGTCTAACACCTTCAAAAATATCAATTATCATTTTTTCTCAAAAAGACCAAAATAGTTCTCTAAAATGAGCAAAACACTTCATTTTTCATGTTTTTCTCAAAAAACTCCGTGATTGAAGACTAACACATACAAATTTCTATTTTCCCATTTTTTTGCAAAAAATCAAAAACTGAAGTCTAACACCTTAAAAAATATCAATTATCATTTTTTTCTATATGAGTCCAAAATAGTTCTCTAAAATGTGCAAAATACTTCATTTTTCATGTTTTTCTCAAAAAACTTCGTGATTGAAGACTAACACATACAAATTTCTATTTTTCCTATTTTTTGCAAAAAATAAATAACTCAATTTTAACACCTTCATAAATATCAATTATCATTTTTTCGAAAAAAGACCAAAATAGTTCTCTAAAATGAGCAAAATACTTCATTTTTCATGTTTTTCTAAAAAAATTCCGGGATTGAAGACTAACAAATACAAATTTCAATTTTTCCTATTTTTTGCAAAAAATCAAAAACTGAAGTCCAACACCTTCAAAAATATCCATTATCATTTTTTCTAAAAAAGACCAAAATAGTTCTCTAAAATGAGCAAAATACTTCATTTTTATTGTTTTTCTCAAAAAACTCCGGGATTGAAGACTAACACATACAAATTTCTATTTTTCCTATTTTTTGCAAAAAATAAAATACTGAAGTCTAACACCTTCAAAAATATCAATTATCATTTTTTCTAAAAAATTCCTAAATAGTTCTCTAAAATGAGCAAAATACTTCATTTTTCATGTTTTTCTCAAAAAACTCCGTGATTGAAGACTAACCCATACAAATTTCAATTTTTCCAATTTTTTGCAAAAAATCAAAACTGATGTCTAACACCTTCAAAAATATCAATTATCATTTTTTCTAAAAAAGACTAAAATAGTTCTCTAAAATGAGCAAAATACTTCATTTTTCTTGTTTTTCTCAAAAAACTCCGGGATTGAAAACTAACACATACAAATTTCTATTTTTCCTATTTTTTGCAAAAAATAAAAAACTGAAGTCTAACACCTTCAAAAATATCAATTATAATTTTTTCTCAAAAAGACAAAAATAGTTCTCTAAAATGAGCAAAATACTTCATTTTTCATGTTTTTCTCAAAAAATTCCGGGATTGAAGACTAACACATACAAATTTCTATTTTTCTATTTTTTGCACAAAATCAAAAACTGAAGTCTAACACCTTCAAAAATATCAATTATCATTTTTTCTCAAAAAGACCAAAATAGTTCTCTAAAATGAGCAAAACACTTCATTTTTCATGTTTTTCTCAAAAAACTCCGTGATTGAAGACTAACACATACAAATTTCTATTTTCCCATTTTTTTGCAAAAAATCAAAAACTGAAGTCTAACACCTTAAAAAATATCAATTATCATTTTTTTCTATATGAGTCCAAAATAGTTCTCTAAAATGTGCAAAATACTTCATTTTTCATGTTTTTCTCAAAAAACTTCGTGATTGAAGACTAACACATACAAATTTCTATTTTTCCTATTTTTTGCAAAAAATAAATAACTCAATTTTAACACCTTCATAAATATCAATTATCATTTTTTCGAAAAAAGACCAAAATAGTTCTCTAAAATGAGCAAAATACTTCATTTTTCATGTTTTTCTAAAAAAATTCCGGGATTGAAGACTAACAAATACAAATTTCTATTTTTCCTATTTTTTGCAAAAAATCAAAAACTGAAGTCCAACACCTTCAAAAATATCCATTATCATTTTTTCTAAAAAAGACCAAAATAGTTCTCTAAAATGAGCAAAATACTTCATTTTTATTGTTTTTCTCAAAAAACTCCGGGATTGAAGACTAACACATACAAATTTCTATTTTTCCTATTTTTTGCAAAAAATAAAATACTGAATTTTAACACCTTCATAAATATAAATTATCATTTTTTCGAAAAAAGACCAAAATAGTTCTCTAAAATGAGCAAAATACTTCATTTTTCATGTGTTTCTCAAAAAATTCCGGGATTGAAGACTAACACATACAAATTTCTATTTTTCCTATTTTTTGCATAAAATCAAAAACTGAAGTCTAACACCTTCAAAAATATCAATTATAATTTTTTCTAAAAAAGACCAAAATAGTTCTATAAAATGAGCAAAATACTTCATTTTTCATGTTTTTCTCAATAAATTCCGTGATTGAAGACTAACACATACAAATTTCTATTTTTCCTATTTTTTGCATAAAATAAAAAACTGAAGTCCAACACCTTCAAAAATATCAATTATTAGTTTTTCAAAAAATGACCAAAATAGTTCTCTAAAATGAGCAAAATACTTCATTTTTCTTGTTTTTCTCAAAAAACTCCGGGATTGAAGACTAACACATACAAATTTCTATTTTTCCTATTTTTTGCATAAAATCAAAAACTGAAGTCCAACACCTTCAAAAATATCAATTATCATTTTTTCTAAAAAAGACCAAAATAGTTCTCTAAAATGAGCAAAATACTTCATTTTTCATGTTTATCTCAAAAAACTCCGTGATTGAAGACTAACACATACAAATTTCTATTTTCCCATTTTTTTGCAAAAAATCAAAAACTGAAGTCTAACACCTTCAAAAATATCAATTATCATTTTTTCTAAAAAAGACAAAAATAGTTCTCTAAAATATGCAAAATACTTCATTATTAATGTTTTTCTCAATAAATTCCGTGATTGAAGACTAACACATGCAAATTTCTATTTTCCCAATTTTTTGCAAAAAATCAAAAACTGAAGTCTAACACCTTCAAAAATATCAATTATCATTTTTTCTAAAAAAGACCAAAATGGTTCTCTAAAATGAGCCAAATACTTCATTTTTCATGTTTTTCTCGAAAAACTCCGTAATTGAAGACTAACACATACAAATTTCTATTTTTCCAATTTTTTGCATAAAATCAAAAACTGAAGTCTAACACCTTCAAAAATATCCATTATCATTTTTTCTAAAAAATACCAAAATAGTTCTCTAAAATGAGCAAAATACTTCATTTTTCATGATTTTCTCAAAGAATTCAGTGATTGAAGACTAACACATACAAATTTCAATTTTCCCATTTTTTTGCAAAAAATCAAAAACTGAAGTCTAACACCTTCAAAAATATCAATTATAATTTTTTCTAAAAAACACCAAAATAGTTCTCTAAAATGAGCAAAATACTTCATTTTTCATGTTTATCTCAAAAAACTCCGGGATTGAAGACTAACACATACAAATTTATAATTTTCTTATTTTTTGCATAAAATCAAAAACTGAAGTCTAACACCTTCAAAAATTTCAATTATCATTTTTTCTAAAAAAGACAAAAATAGTTCTCTAAAATGAGCCAAATACTTCATTTTTCATGTTTTTCTTGAAAAACTCCGAGATTGAAGACTAACACATACAAATTTCTATTTTTCCTATTTTTGGCATAAAATCAAAAACTGAAGTCTAACACCTTCAAAAATATCCATTATCATTTTTTCTAAAAAAGACCAAAATAGTTCTCTAAAATGAGCAAAATACTTCATTTTTCATGTTTTTCTCAAAAAACTCCGGGATTGAAGACTAACACATACAAATATCTATTTTTCCTATTTTTTGCAAAAAATAAAAAACTGAAGTCTAACACCTTCAAAAATATCAATTATCATTTTATCTAAAAAAGACCAAAATAGTTCTCTAAAATTAGCAAAATACTTAATTTTTCATGTTTTTCTCAAAAAATTCCGTTATCGAAGACTAACACATACAAATTTCTATTTTTCCAATTTTTTGCAAAAAATAAAAAACTGAATTCTAACACCTTCAAAAATATCAATTATCATTTTTTCTAAAAAAGACCAAAATAGTTCTCTAAAATGAGCAAAATACTTCATTTTTCATGTTTTTCTCAAAAAACTCCGGTATTGAAGACTAACACATACAAATTTCTATTTTTCCTATTTTTTGCATAAAATCAAAAACTGAAGTCTAACACCTTCAAAAATATCCATTATAATTTTTTATAAAAAAGACCAAAATAGTTCTCTAAAATGAGCAAAATACTTCATTTTTCTTGTTTTTCTCAAAAAACTCCAGGATTGAAGACTAACACATCCAAATTTCTATTTTTCCAATTTTTTGCAAAAAAAAAAAAACTGAAGTCTAACACCTCCAAAAATATCAATTATCATTTTTTCTAAAAAAGACTAAAATAGTTCTCTAAAATGAGCAAAATACTTCATTTTTCTTGTTTTTCTCCAAAAACTCCGGGATTGAAAACTGACACATACAAATTTCTATTTTTCCTATTTTTTGCAAAAAATAAAAAACTGAAGTCTAACACCTTCAAAAATATCAATTATCATTTTTTCTCAAAAAGACCAAAATAGTTCTCTAAAATGAGCAAAATACTTCATTTTTCATGTTTTTCTCAAAAAATTCCGGGATTGAAGACTAACACATACAAATTTCTATTTTTCCTATTTTTTGCATAAAATAAAAAACTGAAGTCTAACACCTTCAAAAATATCAATTATCATTTTTTCTAAAAAAGACCAAAATTGTTCTCTAAAATGAGCAAAATACTTCATTTTTCATGTTTTTCTCAAAAAAATCCGTGATTGAAGACTAACACATACAAATTTCTATTTTTCCTATTTTTTGCAAAAAACAAAAAAACTGAAGTCTAACACCTTCAAAAATATCAATTATCATTTTTTATAAAAAGGACCAAAATAGTTCTCTAAAATGAGCAAAATACTTCATTTGTCTTGTTTTTCTCAAAAAAGTCCGGGATTGAAGACTAACACATACAAATTTCTATTTTTCCTATTTTTTGCAAAAAATAAAAAACTGAAGTCTAACACCTTCAAAAATATCAATTATCATTTTTTCTAAAAAATTCCAAAATAGTTCTCTAAAATGAGCAAAATACTTCATTTTTCATGTTTTTCTCAAAAAACTCCGTGATTGAAGACTAACCCATACAAATTTCAATTTTTCCAATTTTTTGCAAAAAATCAAAACTGATGTCTAACACCTTCAAAAATATCAATTATCATTTTTTCTAAAAAAGACTAAAATAGTTCTCTAAAATGAGCAAAATACTTCATTTTTCTTGTTTTTCTCAAAAAACTCCGGGATTGAAAACTAACACATACAAATTTCTATTTTTCCTATTTTTTGCAAAAAATAAAAAACTGAAGTCTAACACCTTCAAAAATATCAATTATAATTTTTTCTCAAAAAGACAAAAATAGTTCTCTAAAATGAGCAAAATACTTCATTTTTCATGTTTTTCTCAAAAAATTCCGGGATTGAAGACTAACACATACAAATTTCTATTTTTCTATTTTTTGCACAAAATCAAAAACTGAAGTCTAACACCTTCAAAAATATCAATTATCATTTTTTCTCAAAAAGACCAAAATAGTTCTCTAAAATGAGCAAAACACTTCATTTTTCATGTTTTTCTCAAAAAACTCCGTGATTGAAGACTAACACATACAAATTTCTATTTTCCCATTTTTTTGCAAAAAATCAAAAACTGAAGTCTAACACCTTAAAAAATATCAATTATCATTTTTTTCTAAATGAGTCCAAAATAGTTCTCTAAAATGTGCAAAATACTTCATTTTTCATGTTTTTCTCAAAAAACTTCGTGATTGAAGACTAACACATACAAATTTCTATTTTTCCTATTTTTTGCAAAAAATAAATAACTCAATTTTAACACCTTCATAAATATCAATTATCATTTTTTCGAAAAAAGACCAAAATAGTTCTCTAAAATGAGCAAAATACTTCATTTTTCATGTTTTTCTAAAAAAATTCCGGGATTGAAGACTAACAAATACAAATTTCTATTTTTCCTATTTTTTGCAAAAAATCAAAAACTGAAGTCCAACACCTTCAAAAATATCCATTATCATTTTTTCTAAAAAAGACCAAAATAGTTCTCTAAAATGAGCAAAATACTTCATTTTTATTGTTTTTCTCAAAAAACTCCGGGATTGAAGACTAACACATACAAATTTCTATTTTTCCTATTTTTTGCAAAAAATAAAATACTGAATTTTAACACCTTCATAAATATAAATTATCATTTTTTCGAAAAAAGACCAAAATAGTTCTCTAAAATGAGCAAAATACTTCATTTTTCATGTTTTTCTCAAAAAATTCCGGGATTGAAGACTAACACATACAAATTTCTATTTTTCCTATTTTTTGCATAAAATCAAAAACTGAAGTCTAACACCTTCAAAAATATCAATTATAATTTTTTCTAAAAAAGACCAAAATAGTTCTATAAAATGAGCAAAATACTTCATTTTTCATGTTTATCTCAAAAAACTCCGGGATTGAAGACTAACACATACAAATTTCTATTTTTCCAATTTTTTGCATAAAATAAAAAACTGAAGTCTAACACCTTCAAAAATATCAATTATCATTTTTTCTTAAAAAGACAAAAAGAGTTCTCTAAAATAAGCAAAATACTTCATTATTCATGTTTTTCTCAATAAATTCCGTGATTGAAGACTAACACATACAAATTTCTATTTTTCCTATTTTTTGCATAAAATAAAAAACTGAAGTCCAACACCTTCAAAAATATCAATTATTAGTTTTTCAAAAAATGACCAAAATAGTTCTCTAAAATGAGCAAAATACTTCATTTTTCTTGTTTTTCTCAAAAAACTCCGGGATTGAAGACTAACACATACAAATTTCTATTTTTCCTATTTTTTGCATAAAATCAAAAACTGAAGTCCAACACCTTCAAAAATATCAATTATCATTTTTTCTAAAAAAGACCAAAATAGTTCTCTAAAATGAGCAAAATACTTCATTTTTCATGTTTATCTCAAAAAACTCCGTGATTGAAGACTAACACATACAAATTTCTATTTTCCCATTTTTTTGCAAAAAATCAAAAACTGAAGTCTAACACCTTCAAAAATATCAATTATCATTTTTTCTAAAAAAGACAAAAATAGTTCTCTAAAATATGCAAAATACTTCATTATTAATGTTTTTCTCAATAAATTCCGTGATTGAAGACTAACACATGCAAATTTCTATTTTCCCAATTTTTTGCAAAAAATCAAAAACTGAAGTCTAACACCTTCAAAAATATCAATTATCATTTTTTCTAAAAAAGACCAAAATGGTTCTCTAAAATGAGCCAAATACTTTATTTTTCATGTTTTTCTCGAAAAACTCCGTAATTGAAGACTAACACATACAAATTTCTATTTTTCCAATTTTTTGCATAAAATCAAAAACTGAAGTCTAACACCTTCAAAAATATCCATTATCATTTTTTCTAAAAAATACCAAAATAGTTCTCTAAAATGAGCAAAATACTTCATTTTTCATGATTTTCTCAAAGAATTCAGTGATTGAAGACTAACACATACAAATTTCAATTTTCCCATTTTTTTGCAAAAAATCAAAAACTGAAGTCTAACACCTTCAAAAATATCAATTATAATTTTTTCTAAAAAAGACCAAAATAGTTCTCTAAAATGAGCAAAATACTTCATTTTTCATGTTTATCTCAAAAAACTCCGGGATTGAAGACTAACACATACAAATTTATAATTTTCTTATTTTTTGCATAAAATCAAAAACTGAAGTCTAACACCTTCAAAAATTTCAATTATCATTTTTTCTAAAAAAGACAAAAATAGTTCTCTAAAATGAGCCAAATACTTCATTTTTCATGTTTTTCTTGAAAAACTCCGAGATTGAAGACTAACACATACAAATTTCTATTTTTCCTATTTTTGGCATAAAATCAAAAACTGAAGTCTAACACCTTCAAAAATATCCATTATCATTTTTTCTAAAAAAGACCAAAATAGTTCTCTAAAATGAGCAAAATACTTCATTTTTCATGTTTTTCTCAAAAAACTCCGGGATTGAAGACTAACACATACAAATATCTATTTTTCCTATTTTTTGCAAAAAATAAAAAACTGAAGTCTAACACCTTCAAAAATATCAATTATCATTTTATCTAAAAAAGACCAAAATAGTTCTCTAAAATTAGCAAAATACTTAATTTTTCATGTTTTTCTCAAAAAATTCCGTTATCGAAGACTAACACATACAAATTTCTATTTTTCCAATTTTTTGCAAAAAATAAAAAACTGAATTCTAACACCTTCAAAAATATCAATTATCATTTTTTCTAAAAAAGACCAAAATAGTTCTCTAAAATGAGCAAAATACTTCATTTTTCATGTTTTTCTCAAAAAACTCCGGTATTGAAGACTAACACATACAAATTTCTATTTTTCCTATTTTTTGCATAAAATCAAAAACTGAAGTCTAACACCTTCAAAAATATCCATTATAATTTTTTATAAAAAAGACCAAAATAGTTCTCTAAAATGAGCAAAATACTTCATTTTTCTTGTTTTTCTCAAAAAACTCCAGGATTGAAGACTAACACATCCAAATTTCTATTTTTCCAATTTTTTGCAAAAAAAAAAAAACTGAAGTCTAACACCTCCAAAAATATCAATTATCATTTTTTCTAAAAAAGACTAAAATAGTTCTCTAAAATGAGCAAAATACTTCATTTTTCATGTTTTTCTCAAAAAATTTCGTGATTGAAGACTAAGACATACAAATTTCGATTTTTCCTATTTTTGCAAAAAATAAAAAACTGAATTTTAACACCTTCAAAAATATCAATCATCATTTTTTCGAAAAAAGACCAAAATAGTTCTCTAAAATGAGCAAAATACTTCATTTTTCATGTTTTTCTCAAAAAATTCCGGGATTGAAGACTAACAAATACAAATTTCTATTTTTCCTATTTTTTGCATAAAATAAAATACTGAAGTCCAACACCTTCAAAAATATCCATTATCATTTTTTCTAAAAAAGCCCAAAATAGTTCTCTAAAATGGGCAAAATACTTCATTTTTCTTGTTTTTCTAAAAAAACTCCGGGATTGAAGACTAACACATACAAATTTCTATTTTTCCAATTTTTTGCATAAAATCAAAAACTGAAGCCTAACTCCTTAAAAAATATCAATTATCATTTTTTCTAAAAAAGACCAAAATAGTTCTCTAAAATGAGCAAAATACTTCATTTTTCATGTTTTTCTCAAAAAATTCCGGGATTGAAGACTTACACATACAAATTTCTATTTTCCCAATTTTTTGCAAAAAATGAAAAACTGAAGTCTAACACCTTCAAAAATATCAATTATCATTTTTTCTAAAAAAGACCAAAATAGTTCTCTAAAATGAGCAAAATACTTCATTTTTCATGTTTTTCTCAAAAAATTCCGTGATTGAAGACTAACACATACAAATTTCAATTTTTCCAATTTTTTCCAAAAAATCAAAACTGAAGTCTAACACCTTCAAAAATATCAATTATCATTTTTTCTAAAAAAGACAAAAATAGTTCTCTAAAATAAGTAAAATACTTCATTATTCATGTTTTTCTCAATAAATTCCGTGATTGAAGACTAACACATACAAATTTATAATTTCCCAATTTTTTGCAAAAAATCAAAAACTGAAGTCTAACACCTTCAAAAATATCAATTATAATTTTTTCTAAAAAAGACCAAAATAGTTCTCTAAAATGTGCCAAATACTTCATTTTTCATGTTTTTCTCGAAAAACTCCGTGATTGAAGACTAACACATACAAATTTCAATTTTTCCTATTTTTTTGCATAAAATAAAAAACTGAAGTCTAACACCTTCATAAATATCAATTATCATTTTTTCGAAAAAAGACCAAAATAGTTCCCTAAAATGAGCTAAATACTTCATTTTTCATGTTTTTTCTCAAAAAATTCCGGGATTGAAGACTAACACATACAAATTTCTATTTTTCCTATTTTTTGCATAAAATCAAAAACTGAAGTCTAACACCTTCAAAAATATCAATTATCATTTTTTCTAAAAAAGACTAAAATAGTTCTCTAAAATGAGCAAAATACTTCATTTTTCTTGTTTTTCTCCAAAAACTCCGGGATTGAAAACTGACACATACAAATTTCTATTTTTCCTATTTTTTGCAAAAAATAAAAAACTGAAGTCTAACACCTTCAAAAATATCAATTATCATTTTTTCTCAAAAAGACCAAAATAGTTCTCTAAAATGAGCAAAATACTTCATTTTTCATGTTTTTCTCAAAAAATTCCGGGATTGAAGACTAACACATACAAATTTCTATTTTTCCTATTTTTTGCATAAAATAAAAAACTGAAGTCTAACACCTTCAAAAATATCAATTATCATTTTTTCTAAAAAAGACCAAAATAGTTCTCTAAAATGAGCAAAATACTTCATTTTTCATGTTTTTCTCAAAAAAATCCGTGATTGAAGACTAACACATACAAATTTCTATTTTTCCTATTTTTTGCAAAAAACAAAAAAACTGAAGTCTAACACCTTCAAAAATATCAATTATCATTTTTTATAAAAAGGACCAAAATAGTTCTCTAAAATGAGCAAAATACTTCATTTGTCTTGTTTTTCTCAAAAAAGTCCGGGATTGAAGACTAACACATACAAATTTCTATTTTTCCTATTTTTTGCAAAAAATAAAAAACTGAAGTCTAACACCTTCAAAAATATCAATTATCATTTTTTCTAAAAAATTCCAAAATAGTTCTCTAAAATGAGCAAAATACTTCATTTTTCATGTTTTTCTCAAAAAACTCCGTGATTGAAGACTAACCCATACAAATTTCAATTTTTCCAATTTTTTGCAAAAAATCAAAACTGATGTCTAACACCTTCAAAAATATCAATTATCATTTTTTCTAAAAAAGACTAAAATAGTTCTCTAAAATGAGCAAAATACTTCATTTTTCTTGTTTTTCTCAAAAAACTCCGGGATTGAAAACTAACACATACAAATTTCTATTTTTCCTATTTTTTGCAAAAAATAAAAAACTGAAGTCTAACACCTTCAAAAATATCAATTATAATTTTTTCTCAAAAAGACAAAAATAGTTCTCTAAAATGAGCAAAATACTTCATTTTTCATGTTTTTCTCAAAAAATTCCGGGATTGAAGACTAACACATACAAATTTCTATTTTTCTATTTTTTGCACAAAATCAAAAACTGAAGTCTAACACCTTCAAAAATATCAATTATCATTTTTTCTCAAAAAGACCAAAATAGTTCTCTAAAATGAGCAAAACACTTCATTTTTCATGTTTTTCTCAAAAAACTCCGTGATTGAAGACTAACACATACAAATTTCTATTTTCCCATTTTTTTGCAAAAAATCAAAAACTGAAGTCTAACACCTTAAAAAATATCAATTATCATTTTTTTCTAAATGAGTCCAAAATAGTTCTCTAAAATGTGCAAAATACTTCATTTTTCATGTTTTTCTCAAAAAACTTCGTGATTGAAGACTAACACATACAAATTTCTATTTTTCCTATTTTTTGCAAAAAATAAATAACTCAATTTTAACACCTTCATAAATATCAATTATCATTTTTTCGAAAAAAGACCAAAATAGTTCTCTAAAATGAGCAAAATACTTCATTTTTCATGTTTTTCTAAAAAAATTCCGGGATTGAAGACTAACAAATACAAATTTCTATTTTTCCTATTTTTTGCAAAAAATCAAAAACTGAAGTCCAACACCTTCAAAAGTATCCATTATCATTTTTTCTAAAAAAGACCAAAATAGTTCTCTAAAATGAGCAAAATACTTCATTTTTATTGTTTTTCTCAAAAAACTCCGGGATTGAAGACTAACACATACAAATTTCTATTTTTCCTATTTTTTGCAAAAAATAAAATACTGAATTTTAACACCTTCATAAATATCAATTATCATTTTTTCGAAAAAAGACCAAAATAGTTCTCTAAAATGAGCAAAATACTTCATTTTTCATGTTTTTCTCAAAAAATTCCGGGATTGAAGACTAACACATACAAATTTCTATTTTTCCTATTTTTTGCATAAAATCAAAAACTGAAGTCTAACACCTTCAAAAATATCAATTATAATTTTTTCTAAAAAAGACCAAAATAGTTCTATAAAATGAGCAAAATACTTCATTTTTCATGTTTATCTCAAAAAACTCCGGGATTGAAGACTAACACATACAAATTTCTATTTTTCCAATTTTTTGCATAAAATAAAAAACTGAAGTCTAACACCTTCAAAAATATCAATTATCATTTTTTCTTAAAAAGACAAAAAGAGTTCTCTAAAATAAGCAAAATACTTCATTATTCATGTTTTTCTCAATAAATTCCGTGATTGAAGACTAACACATACAAATTTCTATTTTTCCTATTTTTTGCATAAAATAAAAAACTGAAGTCCAACACCTTCAAAAATATCAATTATTAGTTTTTCAAAAAATGACCAAAATAGTTCTCTAAAATGAGCAAAATACTTCATTTTTCTTGTTTTTCTCAAAAAACTCCGGGATTGAAGACTAACACATACAAATTTCTATTTTTCCTATTTTTTGCATAAAATCAAAAACTGAAGTCCAACACCTTCAAAAATATCAATTATCATTTTTTCTAAAAAAGACCAAAATAGTTCTCTAAAATGAGCAAAATACTTCATTTTTCATGTTTATCTCAAAAAACTCCGTGATTGAAGACTAACACATACAAATTTCTATTTTCCCATTTTTTTGCAAAAAATCAAAAACTGAAGTCTAACACCTTCAAAAATATCAATTATCATTTTTTCTAAAAAAGACAAAAATAGTTCTCTAAAATATGCAAAATACTTCATTATTAATGTTTTTCTCAATAAATTCCGTGATTGAAGACTAACACATGCAAATTTCTATTTTCCCAATTTTTTGCAAAAAATCAAAAACTGAAGTCTAACACCTTCAAAAATATCAATTATCATTTTTTCTAAAAAAGACCAAAATGGTTCTCTAAAATGAGCCAAATACTTCATTTTTCATGTTTTTCTCGAAAAACTCCGTAATTGAAGACTAACACATACAAATTTCTATTTTTCCAATTTTTTGCATAAAATCAAAAACTGAAGTCTAACACCTTCAAAAATATCCATTATCATTTTTTCTAAAAAAGACCAAAATAGTTCTCTAAAACGAGCAAAATACTTCATTTTTCTTGTTTTTCTCAAAAAACTCCGGGATTGAAGACTAACACATACAAATTTCTATTTTTCCTATTTTTTGCAAAAAATAAAATACTGAATTTTAAAACCTTCATAAATATCAATTATCATTTTTTCGAAAAAAGACCAAAATAGTTCTCTAAAATGAGCAAAATACTTCATTTTTCATGTTTTTCTCAAAAAACTCCGGGATTGAAGACTAACACATACAAATTTCTATTTTTTCTATTTTTTGCATAAAATCAAAAACTGAAGTCTAACACCTTCAAAAATATCCACTATCATTTTTTATAAAAAAAGACTAAAATAGTTCTCTAAAATGAGCAAAATACTTCATTTTTCATGTTTATCTCAAAAAACTCCGTGTTTGAAGACTAACACATACAAATTTCTATTTTCCCATTTTTTTTGCAAAAAATCAAAAACTGAAGTCTAACACCTTCAAAAATATCAATTATCATTTTTTCTAAAAAAGACAAAAATAGTTCTCTAAAATAAGCAAAATACTTCATTATTCATGTTTTTCTCAATAAATTCCGTGATTGAAGACTAACACATACAAATTTCTATTTTCCCAATTTTTTGCAAAAAATGAAAAACTGAAGTCTAACACCTTCAAAAATATCAATTATCATTTTTTCTAAAAAAGACCAAAATAGTTCTCTAAAATGAGCCAAATACTTCATTTTTCATGTTTTTCTCGAAAAACTCCGTAATTGAAGACTAACACGTACAAATTTCTATTTTTCCTATTTTTTGCATAAAATCAAAAACTGAAGTCTAACACCTTCAAAAATATCCATTATCATTTTTTCTAAAAAAGACCAAAATAGTTCTCTAAAATGACCAAAATACTTCATTTTTCTTGTTTTTCTCAAAAAACTCTGGGATTGAAGACTAACACATACAAATTTCTATTTTTCAAATTTTTAGCACCAAATAAAAAACTGAAGTCTAACTCCTTCAAAAATATCAATTATCATTTTTTCTAAAAAAGACAACAATAGTTCTCTAAAATAAGCAAAATACTTCATTATTCATGTTTTTCTCAATAAATTCCGTGATTGAAGACTAACACATACAAATTTCTATTTTCCCAATTTTTTGCAAAAAATCAAAAACTGAAGTCTAACACCTTCGAAAATATCAATTATCATTTTTTCTAAAAAAGACCAAAATAGTTCTCTAAAATGAGGCAAATACTTCATTTTTCATGTTTTTCTCGAAAAACTCCGTAATTGAAGACTAACACATACAAATTTCTATTTTTCCTATTTTTTTGCATAAATTAAAAAACTGAAGTCTAACACCTTCAAAAATATCCATTATCATTTTTTGTAAAAAAGACCAAAATAGTTCTCTAAAATGAGCAAAATACTTCATTTTTCTTGTTTTTCTCAAAAAACTCCGGGATTGAAGACTAACACATACAAATCTCTATTTTTCCTATTTTTTGCAAAAAATAAAATATTGAATTTTAACACCTTCATAAATATTAATTATCATTTTTTCGAAAAAAGACCAAAATAGTTCTCCAAAATGAGCAAAATACTTCATTTTTCATGTTTTTCTCAAAAAATTCCGGGATTGAAGACTAACACATACAAATTTCTATTTTTCCTATTTTTTTCCTAGAATAAAAAACTGAAGTCTAACACCTTCAAAAATATCAATTATCATTTTTTCTCCAAAAGACCAAAATAGTCCTCTAAAATGAGCAAAATACTTCATTTTTCATGTTTTTCTCAAAAAACTCCGGGATTGAAGACTAACACATACAAATTTCAATTTTTCCATTTTTTTGCAAAAAATCAAAAACTGAAGTCTAACGCCTTAGAAATATCAATTATCATTTTGTCTAAATGAGTCCAAAATAGTTCCCTAAAATGTGCAAAATACTTCATTTTTCATGTTTTTCTCAAAAAACTTCGTGATTGAAGACTAACACATACAAATTTCTATTTTTCCTATTTTTTGCAAAAAATAAAAAACTGAATTTTAACACCTTCGTAAATATCAATTATCATTTTTTCGAAAAAAGACCAAAATAGTTCTCTGAAATGAGCAAAATACTTCATTTTTCATGTTTTTCTCAAACAATTCCGGGATTGAAGACTAACAAATACAAATTTCTATTTTCCTATTTTTTTGCATAAAATCAAAAACTGAAGTCCAACACCTTCAAAAATATCAATTATCATTTTTTCTAAAAAAGACCAAAATAGTTCTCTAAAATGAGCAAAATACTTCATTTTTCATGATTTTCTCAAAAAATTCCATGATTGAAGACTAACACATACAAATTTCAATTTTTCCAATTTTTTGCAAAAAATCAAAACTGAAGTCTAACTACCTTCAAAAATATCAATTATCATTTTTTCTAAAAGAGTCCAAAATAGTTCTCTAAAATGAGCAAAATACTTCATTTTTCATGTTTTTCTCAAAAAACTCCGTGATTGAAGACTAACACATACAAATTTCTATTTTTCCTATTTTTTGCATGAAATCAAAAACAGAAGTCTAACACCTTCAAAAATGTCAATTATCATTTTTTCTAAAAAAGACCAAAATAGTTCTCTAAAATTAGCAAAATACATAATTTTGCATGATTTTCTCAAAAAATTCCGTGATTGAAGACTAACACATACAAATTTCAATTTTCCCATTTTTTTGCAAAAAATCAAAAACTGAAGTCTAACACCTTCAAAAATATCAATTATAATTTTTTCTAAAAAAGACCAAAATAGTTCTATAAAATGAGCAAAATACTTCATTTTTCATGTTTATCTCAAAAAACTCCGGGATTGAAGACTAACACATACAAATTTCTATTTTTCCATTTTTTTTGCATAAAATAAAAAACTGAAGTCTAACACCTTCAAAAATATCAATTATCATTTTTTCTTAAAAAGACAAAAATAGTTCTCTAAAATAAGCAAAATACTTCATTATTCATGTTTTTCTCAATAAATTCCGTGATTGAAGACTAACACATACAAATTTCTATTTTCCCAATTTTTTGCAAAAAATAAAAAACTGAAGTCTAACACCTTCAAACATATCAATTATCATATTTTCTAAAAAAGACCAAAATAGTTCTCTAAAATGAGCCAAATACTTCATTTTTCTTGTTTTTCTCGAAAAACTCCGTGATTGAAGACTAACACATACAAATTTCTATTTTTCCTATTTTTTGCATAAAATCAAAAACTGAAGTCCAACACCTTCAAAAATATCAATTATCATTTTTTCTAAAAAAGACCAAAATAGTTCTATAAAATGAGCAAAATACTTCATTTTTCATGTTTATCTCAAAAAACTCCGGGATTGAAGACTAACACATACAAATTTCTATTTTTCCATTTTTTTTGCATAAAATAAAAAACTGAAGTCTAACACCTTCAAAAATATCAATTATCATTTTTTCTTAAAAAGACAAAAATAGTTCTCTAAAATAAGCAAAATACTTCATTATTCATGTTTTTCTCAATAAATTCCGTGATTGAAGACTAACACATACAAATTTCTATTTTCCCAATTTTTTGCAAAAAATAAAAAACTGAAGTCTAACACCTTCAAACATATCAATTATCATATTTTCTAAAAAAGACCAAAATAGTTCTCTAAAATGAGCCAAATACTTCATTTTTCTTGTTTTTCTCGAAAAACTCCGTGATTGAAGACTAACACATACAAATTTCTATTTTTCCTATTTTTTGCATAAAATCAAAAACTGAAGTCCAACACCTTCAAAAATATCAATTATCATTTTTTCTAAAAAAGACCAAAATAGTTCTCTAAAATGAGCAAAATACTTCATATTTCTTGTTTTTCTCAAAAAACTCCGGGATTGAAGACTACCACATACAAATTTCGATTTTTCCAATTTTTTGCATAAAATCAAAAACTGAAGTCTAACTCCTTCAAAAATATCAATTATCATTTTTTCTAAAAAAGACCAAAATAGTTCTCTAAAATGAGCAAAATACTTCATTTTTCATGATTTTCTCAAAAAATTCCGTGATTGAAGACTAACACATACAAATTTCAATTTTTCCAATTTTTTGCAAAAAATCAAAACTGAAGTCAAACACCTTCAAAAATATCAATTATCATTTTTTCTAAAAGAGTCCAAAATAGTTCTCTAAAATGAGCAAAATACTTCATTTTTCATGTTTTTCTCAAAAAACTCCGTGATTGAAGACTAACACATACAAATTTCTATTTTTCCTATTTTTTGCATGAAATCAAAAACAGCAGTCTAACACCTTCAAAAATGTCCATTATCATTTTTTCTAAAAAAGACCAAAATAGTTCTCTAAAATTAGCAAAATACTTACTTTTTCATGATTTTCTCAAAAAATTCCGTGATTGAAGACTAACACATACAAATTTCAATTTTCCCATTTTTTTGCAAAAAATCAAAAACTGAAGTCTAACACCTTCAAAAATATCAATTATAATTTTTTCTAAAAAAGACCAAAATAGTTCTATAAAATGAGCAAAATACTTCATTTTTGATGTTTATCTCAAAAAACTCCGGTATTGAAGACTAACACATACAAATTTCTATTTTTCCATTTTTTTTGCGTAAAATAAAAAACTGAAGTCTAACACCTTCAAAAATATCAATTATCATTTTTTCTTAAAAAGACAAAAATAGTTCTCTAAAATAAGCAAAATACTTCATTATTCTTGTTTTTCTCAATAAATTCCGTGATTGAAGACTAACACATACAAATTTCTATTTTCCCAATTTTTTGCAAAAAATGAAAAACTGAAGTCTAACACCTTCAAACATATCAATTATGATATTTTCTAAAAAAGACCAAAATAGTTCTCTAAAATGAGCCAAATACTTCATTTTTCTTGTTTTTCTCGAAAAACTCCGTGATTGAAGACTAACACATACAAATTTCTATTTTTCCTATTTTTTGCATAAAATCAAAAACTGAAGTCTAACACCTTCAAAAATATCAATTATCAATTTTTCTGAAAAAGACCAAAATAGTTCTCTAAAATGAGCAAAATACTTCATTTTTCATGTTTTTCTCAAAAAACTCCGGGATTGAAGACTAACACATACAAATTTATATTTTTCCAATTTTTTGCAAAAAATCAAAAACTGAAGTCTAACACCTTCAAAAATATCCACTATCATTTTTTATAAAAAAAACCAAAATAGTTCTCTAAAATGAGCAAAATACTTCATTTTTCATGTTTATCTCAAAAAACTCCGTGATTGAAGACTAACACATACAAATTTCTATTTTCCCATTTTTTTGCAAAAAATCAAAAACTGAAGTCTAACACCTTCGAAAATATAAATTATCATTTTTTATAAAAAAAACCAAAATAGTTCTCTAAAATGAGCAAAATACTTCATTTTTTATGATTTTCTCGAAAAACTCCGTGATTGAAGACTAACACATAGAAATTTCTATTTTCCAATTTTTTGCAAAAAATAAAAAACTGAAGTCTAACACCTTCAAAAATATGAATTATCATTTTTTCTAAAAAAGACCAAAATAGTTCTCTAAAATGAGCCAAATACTTCATTTTTCATGTTTTTCTCGAAAAACTCCGTAATTGAAGACTAACACATACAAATTTCAATTTTTCCTATTTTTTGCATAAACTCAAAAACTGAAGTCTAACACCTTCAAAAATATCCATTATCATTTTGTCTAAAAAAGACCAAAATAGTTCTCTAAAATGAGCAAAATACTTCATTTTTCTTGTTTTTCTCAAAAAACTCCGGGATTGAAGACTAACACATACAAATTTCTATTTTCCCATTTTTTTGCAAAAAATAAAAAAATGAAGTCTAACACCTTCGAAAATATCAATTATCATTTTTTCTAAAAAAGACCAAAATAGTTCTCTAAAATGAGCAAAATACTTCATTTTTTATGATTTTCTCGAAAAACTCCGTGATTGAAGACTAACACATACAAATTTCATTTTTCCAATTTTTTGCAAAAAATAAAAAACTGAAGTCTAACACCTTAAAAAATATCAATTATCATTTTTTCTGAAAAAGATCAAAATAGTTCTGTAAAATGAGCAAAATACTTAATTTTTCATGTTTTTCTCAAAAAACTCCGTGATTGAAAACTAACACATACAAATTTCTATTTTCCCATTTTTTTGCAAAAAATCAAAAAATGAAGTCTAACACCTTCGAAAATATCAATTATCATTTTTTCTAAAAAAGACCAAAATAGTTCTCTAAAATGAGCAAAATACTTCATTTTTTATGATTTTCTCGAAAAACTCCGTGATTGAAGACTAACACATACAAATTTCATTTTTCCAATTTTTTGCAAAAAATAAAAAACTGAAGTCTAACACCTTCAAAAATATCAATTATCATTTTTTCTGAAAAAGACCAAAATAGTTCTCTAATATGAGCAAAATACTTCATTTTTCATGTTTTTCTCAAAAAACTCCGGGATTGAAGACTAACACATACAAATTTCTATTTTTCCAATTTTTGCATTAAATAAAAAACTGAAGTCTAACACCTTCAAAAATATCAATTATCATTTTTTCTAAAAAAGACCAAAATAGTTCTCTAAAATGAGCAAAATACTTCATTTTTCATGATTTTCTCAAAAAATTCCGTGATTGAAGACTAACCCATACAAATTTCTATTTTTCCTATTTTTTGCATAAAATCAAAAACTGAAGTCTAACACCTTCAAAAATATCCATTATCATTTTTTATAAAAAAGACCAAAATAGTTCACTAAAATGAGCGAAATACTTCATTTTTCTTGTTTTTCTCAAAAAACTCCGGGATTGAAGACTAACACATACAAATTTATATTTTTCCAATTTTTTGCAAAAAATCAAAAACTGAAGTCTAACACCTTCAAAAATATCCACTATCATTTTTTATAAAAAAAACCAAAATAGTTCTCTAAAATGAGCAAAATACTTCATTTTTCATGTTTATCTCAAAAAACTCCGTGATTGAAGACTAACACATACAAATTTCTATTTTCCCATTTTTTTGCAAAAAATCAAAAACTGAAGTCTAACACCTTCGAAAATATAAATTATCATTTTTTATAAAAAAAACCAAAATAGTTCTCTAAAATGAGCAAAATACTTCATTTTTTATGATTTTCTCGAAAAACTCCGTGATTGAAGACTAACACATAGAAATTTCTATTTTCCAATTTTTTGCAAAAAATAAAAAACTGAAGTCTAACACCTTCAAAAATATGAATTATCATTTTTTCTAAAAAAGACCAAAATAGTTCTCTAAAATGAGCCAAATACTTCATTTTTCATGTTTTTCTCGAAAAACTCCGTAATTGAAGACTAACACATACAAATTTCAATTTTTCCTATTTTTTGCATAAACTCAAAAACTGAAGTCTAACACCTTCAAAAATATCCATTATCATTTTGTCTAAAAAAGACCAAAATAGTTCTCTAAAATGAGCAAAATACTTCATTTTTCTTGTTTTTCTCAAAAAACTCCGGGATTGAAGACTAACACATACAAATTTCTATTTTCCCATTTTTTTGCAAAAAATAAAAAAATGAAGTCTAACACCTTCGAAAATATCAATTATCATTTTTTCTAAAAAAGACCAAAATAGTTCTCTAAAATGAGCAAAATACTTCATTTTTTATGATTTTCTCGAAAAACTCCGTGATTGAAGACTAACACATACAAATTTCATTTTTCCAATTTTTTGCAAAAAATAAAAAACTGAAGTCTAACACCTTAAAAAATATCAATTATCATTTTTTCTGAAAAAGATCAAAATAGTTCTGTAAAATGAGCAAAATACTTAATTTTTCATGTTTTTCTCAAAAAACTCCGTGATTGAAAACTAACACGTACAAATTTCTATTTTCCCATTTTTTTGCAAAAAATCAAAAAATGAAGTCTAACACCTTCGAAAATATCAATTATCATTTTTTCTAAAAAAGACCAAAATAGTTCTCTAAAATGAGCAAAATACTTCATTTTTTATGATTTTCTCGAAAAACTCCGTGATTGAAGACTAACACATACAAATTTCATTTTTCCAATTTTTTGCAAAAAATAAAAAACTGAAGTCTAACACCTTCAAAAATATCAATTATCATTTTTTCTGAAAAAGACCAAAATACTTCTCTAATATGAGCAAAATACTTCATTTTTCATGTTTTTCTCAAAAAACTCCGGGATTGAAGACTAACACATACAAATTTCTATTTTTCCAATTTTTGCATTAAATAAAAAACTGAAGTCTAACACCTTCAAAAATATCAATTATCATTTTTTCTAAAAAAGACCAAAATAGTTCTCTAAAATGAGCAAAATACTTCATTTTTCATGATTTTCTCAAAAAATTCCGTGATTGAAGACTAACCCATACAAATTTCTATTTTTCCTATTTTTTGCATAAAATCAAAAACTGAAGTCTAACACCTTCAAAAATATCCATTATCATTTTTTATAAAAAAGACCAAAATAGTTCACTAAAATGAGCGAAATACTTCATTTTTCTTGTTTTTCTCAAAAAACTCCGGGATTGAAGACTAACACATACAAATTTATATTTTTCCAATTTTTTGCAAAAAATCAAAAACTGAAGTCTAACACCTTCAAAAATATCCACTATCATTTTTTATAAAAAAAACCAAAATAGTTCTCTAAAATGATTAAAATACTTCATTTTTCATGTTTATCTCAAAAAACTCCGTGATTGAAGACTAACACATACAAATTTCTATTTTCCCATTTTTTTGCAAAAAATCAAAAACTGAAGTCTAACACCTTCGAAAATATAAATTATCATTTTTTATAAAAAAAACCAAAATAGTTCTCTAAAATGAGCAAAATACTTCATTTTTTATGATTTTCTCGAAAAACTCCGTGATTGAAGACTAACACATAGAAATTTCTATTTTCCAATTTTTTGCAAAAAATAAAAAACTGAAGTCTAACACCTTCAAAAATATGAATTATCATTTTTTCTAAAAAAGACCAAAATAGTTCTCTAAAATGAGCCAAATACTTCATTTTTCATGTTTTTCTCGAAAAACTCCGTAATTGAAGACTAACACATACAAATTTCAATTTTTCCTATTTTTTGCATAAACTCAAAAACTGAAGTCTAACACCTTCAAAAATATCCATTATCATTTTGTCTAAAAAAGACCAAAATAGTTCTCTAAAATGAGCAAAATACTTCATTTTTCTTGTTTTTCTCAAAAAACTCCGGGATTGAAGACTAACACATACAAATTTCTATTTTCCCATTTTTTTGCAAAAAATAAAAAAATGAAGTCTAACACCTTCGAAAATATCAATTATCATTTTTTCTAAAAAAGACCAAAATAGTTCTCTAAAATGAGCAAAATACTTCATTTTTTATGATTTTCTCGAAAAACTCCGTGATTGAAGACTAACACATACAAATTTCATTTTTCCAATTTTTTGCAAAAAATAAAAAACTGCAGTCTAACACCTTAAAAAATATCAATTATCATTTTTTCTGAAAAAGATCAAAATAGTTCTGTAAAATGAGCAAAATACTTAATTTTTCATGTTTTT
This sequence comes from Luzula sylvatica, assembly GCA_946800325.1. Lineage (NCBI taxonomy): Eukaryota > Viridiplantae > Streptophyta > Magnoliopsida > Poales > Juncaceae > Luzula > Luzula sylvatica. The sequence continues at coordinate 66,185,600 of OX326959.1, read as the reverse complement.
CTCAAAAAACTCCGTGATTGAAAACTAACACGTACAAATTTCTATTTTCCCATTTTTTTGCAAAAAATCAAAAAATGAAGTCTAACACCTTCGAAAATATCAATTATCATTTTTTCTAAAAAAGACCAAAATAGTTCTCTAAAATGAGCAAAATACTTCATTTTTTATGATTTTCTCGAAAAACTCCGTGATTGAAGACTAACACATACAAATTTCATTTTTCCAATTTTTTGCAAAAAATAAAAAACTGAAGTCTAACACCTTCAAAAATATCAATTATCATTTTTTCTGAAAAAGACCAAAATAGTTCTCTAATATGAGCAAAATACTTCATTTTTCATGTTTTTGTCAAAAAACTCCGGGATTGAAGACTAACACATACAAATTTCTATTTTTCCAATTTTTGCATTAAATAAAAAACTGAAGTCTAACACCTTCAAAAATATCAATTATCATTTTTTCTAAAAAAGACCAAAATAGTTCTCTAAAATGAGCAAAATACTTCATTTTTCATGATTTTCTCAAAAAATTCCGTGATTGAAGACTAACCCATACAAATTTCTATTTTTCCTATTTTTTGCATAAAATCAAAAACTGAAGTCTAACACCTTCAAAAATATCCATTATCATTTTTTATAAAAAAGACCAAAATAGTTCACTAAAATGAGCGAAATACTTCATTTTTCTTGTTTTTCTCAAAAAACTCCGGGATTGAAGGCTAACACATACAAATTTCAATTTTTCCAATTTTTTGCAAAAAATAAAAAACTGAAGTCTAACACCTTCAAAAATATCAATTATCATTTTTTCTGAAAAAGACCAAAATAGTTATCTAAAATGAGCAAAATACTTCATTTTTCATGTTTTTCTCAAAAAACTCCGGGATTGTAGACTAACACATACAAATTTATATTTTTCCTATTTTTTGGATAAAATCAAAAACTGAAGTCTAACACCTTAATTATCATTTTTTCTGAAAAAGACCAAAATAGTTCTCTAAAATGAGCAAAATATTTCATTTTTCATGTTTTTCTCAAAAAATTCCGGGATTGAAGACTAACACATACAAATTTCTATTTTTCCTATTTTTTGGATAAAATCAAAAACTGAAGTCTAACACCTTCAAAAATATCAATTATATTTTTTTCTAAAAAAGGCCAAAATAGTTCTCTAAAATGAGCAAAATACTTCATTTTTCATGTTTATCTCAAAAAACTCCGGGATTGAAGACTAATACATACAAATTTCTATTTTTCCAATTTTTTGCATAAAATCAAAAACTGAAGTCTAACACCTTCAAAAATATCAATTATCATTTTTTCTAAAAACGACAAAAATAGTTCTCTAAAATAAGCAAAATACTTAATTATTCATGTTTTTCTCAATAAATTCCGTGATTGAAGACTAACACATACAAATTTCTATTTTCCCAATTTTTTGTAAAAAATCAAAAACTGAAGTCTAACACCTTCAAAAATATCAATTATCATTTTTTCTAAAAAAGACCAAAATAGTTCTCTAAAATGAGCCAAATACTTCAATTTTCATGTTTTTCTCGAAAAACTCCGTGATTGAAGACTAACACATACAAATTTCTATTTTTCCTATTTTTTGCATAAAATCAAAAACTGAAGTCTAACACGTTAAAAAATATCCATTATCATTTTTTCTAAAAAAGACCAAAATAGTTCACTAAAATGAGCAAAATACTTCGTTTTTCTTGTTTTTCTCAAAATACTCCGGGATTGAAGACTAACACATACAAATTACTATTTTTCCTATTTTTTGCAAAAAATAAAATACTGAATTTTAAAACCTTCATAAATATCAATTATCATTTTTTCGAAAAAAGACCAAAATAGTTCTCTAAAATGAGCAAAATACTTCATTTCTCATGTTTTTCTCAAAAAATTCCGGGATTGAAGACTAACACATACAAATTTCTATTTTTCCTATTTTTTGCATAAAATCAAAAACTGAAGTCTAACACCTTCAAAAATATCAATTATCATTTTTTCTAAAAAAGACCAAAATAGTTCTCTAAAATGAGCAAAATATTTCATTTTTCATGATTTTCTCAAAAAATTCCGTGATTGAAGACTAACCCATACAAATTTCAATTTTTCCAATTTTTTGCAAAAAATCAAAACTGAAGTCTAACACCTTCAAAAATATCAATTATCATTTTTTCTAAAAGAGTCCAAAATAGTTCTCTAAAATGAGCAAAATACTTCATTTTTCATGTTTTTCTCATAAAACTCCGTGATTGAAGACTAACACAGACAAATTTCTATTTTTCCTATTTTTTGAATTAAATCAAAAACTGAAGTCTAACACCTTCAAAAATATCAATTATCATTTTTTCTAAAAAAGACCAAAATAGTTCTCTAAAATGAGCAAAATACTTCATTTTTCATGTTTTTCTCAAAAAACTCCGGGATTGAAGACTAACACATACAAATTTCTATTTTTCCTATTTTTGGCATAAAATAAAAAACTGAAGTCTAACACCTTCAAAAATATCCATTATCATTTTTTATAAAAAGGACCAAAATAGTTCTCTAAAATGAGCAAAATACTTCATTTGTCTTGTTTTTCTCAAAAAAGTCCGGGATTGAAGACTAACACATACAAATTTCTATTTTTCCTATTTTTTGCAAAAAATAAAAAACTGAAGTCTAAAACCTTCAAAAATATCAATTATCATTTTTTCTAAAAAATTCCAAAATAGTTCTCTAAAATGAGCAAAATACTTCATTTTTCATGTTTTTCTCAAAAAACTCCGTGATTGAAGACTAACCCATACAAATTTCAATTTTTCCAATTTTTTGCAAAAAATCAAAACTGATGTCTAACACCTTCAAAAATATCAATTATCATTTTTTTTAAAAAAGACCAAAATAGTTCTCTAAAATGAGCAAAATACTTCATTTTTCATGTTTTTCTCAAAAAACTTCGTGATTGAAGACTAACACATACAAATTTCTATTTTTCCTATTTTTTGCTAAAAATAAAAAACTGAATTTTAACACCTTCAAAAATATCAATTATCATTTTTTCGAAAAAAGACCAAAATAGTTCTCTAAAATGAGCAAAATACTTCATTTTTCATGTTTTTCTCAAAACATTCCGGGATTGAAGACTAACACATACAAATTTCTATTTTTCCTATTTTTTGCATAAAATCAAAAACTGAAGTCTAACACCTTCAAAAATATCAATTATAATTTTTTCTAAAAAAGACTAAAATAGTTCTCTAAAATGAGCAAAATACTTCATTTTTCATGTTTATCTCAAAAAACTCCGGGATTGAAGACTAACACATACAAATTTCTATTTTTCTTATTTTTTGCATAAAATCAAAAACTGAAGTCTAACACCTTCAAAAATATCAATTATATTTTTTTCTAAAAAAGACTAAAATAGTTCTCTAAAATGAGCAAAATACTTCATTTTTCATGTTTTTCTCAAAAAACTTCGTGATTGAAGACTAACACATACAAATTTCTATTTTTCCTATTTTTTGCATAAAATCAAAAACTGAAGTCTAACACCTTCAAAAATATCCATTATCATTGTTTATAAAAAAGACCAAAATAATTCTCTAAAATGAGCAAAATACTTCATTTTTCTTGTTTTCCTCAAAAAACTCCGGGATTGAAGCCTAACACATACAAATTTCTATTTTTCCTATTTTTTGCAAAAAATAAAAAACTGAAGTTTAACACCTTCAAAAATATCTATTATCATTTTTTCTAAAAAGACCAAAATAATTCACAAAAATGAGCAAAATACTTCATTTTTCTTGTTTTTCTCAAAAAACTCCGGGATTGAAGACTAACACATACAAATTTCTATTTTTCCTATTTTTTGCAAAAAATAAAAAACTGAATTTTAACACCTTCATAAATATCAATTATCATTTTGTCGAAAAAAGACCAAAATAGTTCTCTAAAATGAGCAAAATACTTCATTTTTCATGTTTTTCTCAAAAAATTCCGGGATTGAAGACTAACACATAAAAATTTCTATTTTTCCTATTTTTTGCATAAAATCAAAAACTGAAGTCTAACACATTCAAAAATATCAATTATCATTTTTTCTAAAAAAGACCAAAATAGTTCTCTAAAATGACCAAAATACTTCATTTTTTATGATTTTCTCAAAAAATTCCGTGATTGAAGACTAACCCATACAAATTTCAATTTTTCCAATTTTTTTCAAAAAATCAAAACTGATGTCTAACACCTTAAAAAATATCAATTATCATTTTTTCTAAAAGAGTCCAAATTAGTTCTCTAAAATGAGCAAAATACTTCATTTTTCATTTTTTTCTCAAAAAACTCCGTGATTGAAGACTAACACATACAAATTTCTATTTTTCCTATTTTTTGCATTAAATCAAAAACTGAAGTCTAACACCTTCAAAAATATCAATTATAATTTTTTCTAAAAAAGACTAAAATAGTTCTCTAAAATGAGCAAAATACTTCATTTTTCATGTTTATCTCAAAAATCTCCGGGATTGAAGACTAACACATACAAATTTCTATTTTTCTTATTTTTTGCATAAAATCAAAAACTGAAGTCTAACACCTTCAAAAATATCCATTATATTTTTTTCTAAAAAAGACTAAAATAGTTCTCTAAAATGAGCAAAATACTTCATTTTTCATGTTTTTCTCAAAAAACTTCGTGATTGAAGACTAACACATACAAATTTCTATTTTTCCTATTTTTTGCATAAAATCAAAAACTGAAGTCTAACACCTTCAAAAATATCCATTATCATTGTTTATAAAAAAGACCAAAATAGTTCTCTAAAATGAGCAAAATACTTCATTTTTCTTGTTTTCCTCAAAAAACTCCGGGATTGAAGCCTAACACATACAAATTTCTATTTTTCCTATTTTTTGCAAAAAATAAAAAACTGAAGTTTAACACCTTCAAAAATATCCATTATCATTTTTTCTAAAAAAGACCAAAATAGTTCACAAAAATGAGCAAAATACTTCATTTTTCTTGTTTTTCTCAAAAAACTCCGGGATTGAAGACTAACACATAAAAATTTCTATTTTTCCTATTTTTTGCAAAAAATAAAAAACTGAATTTTAACAACTTCATAAATATCAATTATCATTTTGTCGAAAAAAGACCAAAATAGTTCTCTAAAATGAGCAAAATACTTCATTTTTCATGTTTTTCTCAAAAAATTCCGGGATTGAAGACTAACACATAAAAATTTCTATTTTTCCTATTTTTTGCATAAAATCAAAAACTGAAGTCTAACACATTCAAAAATATCAATTATCATTTTTTCTAAAAAAGACCAAAATAGTTCTCTAAAATGAGCAAAATACTTCATTTTTCATGTTTATCTCAAAAATCTCCGGGATTGAAGACTAACACATACAAATTTCTATTTTTCTTATTTTTTGCATAAAATCAAAAACTGAAGTCTAACACCTTCAAAAATATCAATTATATTTTTTTCTAAAAAAGACTAAAATAGTTCTCTAAAATGAGCAAAATACTTCATTTTTCATGTTTTTCTCAAAAAACTTCGTGATTGAAGACTAACACATACAAATTTCTATTTTTCCTATTTTTTGCATAAAATCAAAAACTGAAGTCTAACACCTTCAAAAATATCCATTATCATTGTTTATAAAAAAGACCAAAATAGTTCTCTAAAATGAGCAAAATACTTCATTTTTCTTGTTTTCCTCAAAAAACTCCGGGATTGAAGCCTAACACATACAAATTTCTATTTTTCCTATTTTTTGCAAAAAATAAAAAACTGAAGTTTAACACCTTCAAAAATATCCATTATCATTTTTTCTAAAAAAGACCAAAATAGTTCACTAAAATGAGCAAAATACTTCATTTTTCTTGTTTTTCTCAAAAAACTCCGGGATTGAAGTCTAACACATACAAATTTCTATTTTTCCTATTTTTTGCAAAAAATAAAAAACTGAATTTTAACACCTTCATAAATATCAACTATCATTTTGTCGAAAAAAGACCAAAATTGTTCTCTAAAATGAGCAAAATACTTCATTTTTCATGTTTTTCTCAAAAAATTCCGGGATTGAAGACTAACACATAAAAATTTCTATTTTTCCTATATTTTGCATAAAATCAAAAACTGAAGTCTAACACATTCAAAAATATCAATTATCATTTTTTCTAAAAAAGACCAAAATAGTTCTCTAAAATGAGCAAAATACTTCATTTTTCATGATTTTCTCAAAAAATTCCGTGATTGAAGACTGACCCATACAAATTTCAATTTTTCCAATTTTTTTCAAAAAATCAAAACTGATGTCTAACACCTTCAAAAATATCAATTATCATTTTTTCTAAAAGAGTCCAAAATAGTTCTCTAAAATGAGCAAAATACTTCATTTTTCATTTTTTTCTCAAAAAACTCCGTGATTGAAGACTAACACATACAAATTTCTATTTTTCCTTTTTTTTGTATTAAATCAAAAACTGAAGTCTAACACCTTCAAAAATATCAATTATCATTTTTTTTAAAAAAGACCAAAATAGTTCTCTAAAATGAGCAAAATACTTCATTTTTCATGTTTTTCTCAAAAAACTTCGTGATCGAAGACTAACACATACAAATTTCTATTTTTCCTATTTTTTTGCAAAAAATAAAAAACTGAATTTTAACACCTTCAAAAATATCAATTATCATTTTTTCGAAAAAAGACCAAAATAGTTCTCTAAAATGAGCAAAATACTTCATTTTTCATGTTTTTCTCAAAAAATTCCAGGATTGAAGACTAACACATACAAATTTCTATTTTTCCTATTTTTTGCATAAAATAAAAAACTGAAGTCTAACACTTTCAAAAATATCAATTATAATTTTTTCTAAAAAAGACTAAAATAGTTCTCTAAAATGAGCAAAATACTTCATTTTTCATGTTTATCTCAAAAAACTCCGGGATTGAATTCTAACACATACAAATTTCTATTTTTCCTATTTTTTGTATAAAATCAAAAACTGAAGTCTAACACCTTCAAAAATATCAATTATATTTTTTTCTAAAAAAGACCAAAATAGTTCTCTAAAATGAGCAAAATACTTCATTTTTCTTGTCTTTCTCAAAAAACTCCGGGATTGAAGACTAACACATACAAATTTCAATTTTTCCTATTTTTTGCATAAAATAAAAAACTGAAGTCTAACACCTTCAAAAATATCAATTACCATTTTTTCTAAAAAGACCAAAATAGTTCTCTAAAATGAGCAAAATACTTCATTTTTCTTGTTTTTCTCAAAAAACTCCGGGATTGAAGACTGACACATACAAATTTCTATTTTTCCTATTTTTTTGCATAAAATAAAAAACTGAAGTCTAACACCTTCAAAAATATCCATTATCATTTTTTATAAAAAAGACCAAAATAGTTCTCTAAAATGAGCAAAATACTTCATTTTTCTTGTTTTTCTCAAAAAACTCCGGGATTGAAGACTAACACATACAAATTTCTATTTTTCCTATTTTTTGCAAAAAATAAAAAACTGAATTTTAACACCTTCATAAATATCAATTATCATTTTGTCGAAAAAAGTCCAAAATAGTTCTCTAAAATGAGCAAAATACTTCATTTTTCATGTTTTTCTCAAAAAATTCCGGGATTGAAGACTAACACATAAAAATTTCTATTTTTCCTATTTTTTGCATAAAATCAAAAACTGAAGTCTAACACATTCAAAAATATCAATTATCATTTTTTCTAAAAAAGACCAAAATAGTTCCCTAAAATGAGCAAAATACTTCATTTTTCATGATTTTCTCAAAAAATTCCGTGATTGAAGACTGACCCATACAAATTTCAATTTTTCCAATTTTTTTCAAAAAATCAAAACTGATGTCTAACACCTTCAAAAATATCAATTATCATTTTTTCTAAAAGAGTCCAAAATAGTTCTCTAAAATGAGCAAAATACTTCATTTTTCATTTTTTTCTCAAAAAACTCCGTGATTGAAGACTAACACATACAAATTTCTATTTTTCCTTTTTTTTGTATTAAATCAAAAACTGAAGTCTAACACCTTCAAAAATATCAATTATCATTTTTTTTAAAAAAGACCAAAATAGTTCTCTAAAATGAGCAAAATACTTCATTTTTCATGTTTTTCTCAAAAAACTTCGTGATCGAAGACTAACACATACAAATTTCTATTTTTCCTATTTTTTTGCAAAAAATAAAAAACTGAATTTTAACACCTTCAAAAATATCAATTATCATTTTTTCGAAAAAAGACCAAAATAGTTCTCTAAAATGAGCAAAATACTTCATTTTTCATGTTTTTCTCAAAAAATTCCAGGATTGAAGACTAACACATACAAATTTCTATTTTTCCTATTTTTTGCATAAAATCAAAAACTGAAGTCTAACACTTTCAAAAATATCAATTATAATTTTTTCTAAAAAAGACTAAAATAGTTCTCTAAAATGAGCAAAATACTTCATTTTTCATGTTTATCTCAAAAAACTCCGGGATTGAATTCTAACACATACAAATTTCTATTTTTCCTATTTTTTGTATAAAATCAAAAACTGAAGTCTAACACCTTCAAAAATATCAATTATATTTTTTCCTAAAAAAGACCAAAATAGTCCCCTAAAATGAGCAAAATACTTCATTTTTCTTGTTTTTCTCAAAAAACTCCGGGATTGAAGACTAACACATACAAATTTCAATTTTTCCTATTTTTTGCATAAAATAAAAAACTGAAGTCTAACACCTTCAAAAATATCAATTACCATTTTTTCTAAAAAAGACCAAAATAGTTCTCTAAAATGAGCAAAATACTTCATTTTTCTTGTTTTTCTCAAAAAACTCCGGGATTGAAGACTAACACATACAAATTTCTATTTTTCCTATTTTTTTGCATAAAATAAAAAACTGAAGTCTAACACCTTCAAAAATATCCATTATCATCTTTTATAAAAAAGACCAAAATAGTTCTCTAAAATGAGCAAAATACTTCATTTTTCTTGTTTTTCTCAAAAAACTCCGGGATTGAAGACTAACACATACAAATTTCTATTTTTCCTATTTTTTGCAAAAAATAAAAAACTGAATTTTAACACCTTCATAAATATCAATTATCATTTTGTCGAAAAAAGACCAAAATAGTTCTCTAAAATGAGCAAAATACTTCATTTTTCATGTTTATCTCAAAAAACTCCGGGATTGAATTCTAACACATACAAATTTCTATTTTTCCTATTTTTTGTATAAAATCAAAAACTGAAGTCTAACACCTTCAAAAATATCAATTATATTTTTTCCTAAAAAAGACCAAAATAGTCCTCTAAAATGAGCAAAATACTTCATTTTTCTTGTTTTTCTCAAAAAACTCCGGGATTGAATTCTAACACATACAAATTTCTATTTTTCCTATTTTTTGTATAAAATCAAAAACTGAAGTCTAACACCTTCAAAAATATCAATTATATTTTTTCCTAAAAAAGACCAAAATAGTCCTCTAAAATGAGCAAAATACTTCATTTTTCATGTTTTTCTCAAAAAATTCCGGGATTGAAGACTAACACATAAAAATTTCTATTTTTCCTATTTTTTGCATAAAATCAAAAACTGAAGTCTAACACATTCAAAAATATCAATTATCATTTTTTCTAAAAAAGACCAAAATAGTTCTCTAAAATGAGCAAAATACTTCAGTTTTCATGATTTTCTCAAAAAATTCCGTGATTGAAGACTAACCCATACAAATTTCAATTTTTCCAATTTTTTGCAAAAAATCAAAACTGATGTCTAACACCTTCAAAAATATCAATTATCATTTTTTAAAAAAAAGACCAAAATAGTTCTCTAAAATGAGCTAAATACTTCATTTTTCATGTTTTTCTCAAAAAACTTCGTGATTGAAGACTAACACATACAAATTTCTATTTTTCCTATTTTTTTGCAAAAAATAAAAAACTGAATTTTAACACCTTCAAAAATATCAATTATCATTTTTTCGAAAAAAGACCAAAATAGTTCTCTAAAATGAGCAAAATACTTCATTTTTCATGTTTTTCTCAAAAAATTCCAGGATTGAATACTAACACATATAAATTTCTATTTTTCCTATTTTTTGCATAAAATCAAAAACTGAAGTCTAACACCTTCAAAAATATCAATTATAATTTTTTCTAAAAAAGACTAAAATAGTTCTCTAAAATGAGCAAAATACTTCATTTTTCATGTTTATCTCAAAAAACTCCGGGATTGAATTCTAACACATACAAATTTCTATTTTTCCTATTTTTTGTATAAAATCAAAAACTGAAGTCTAACACCTTCAAAAATATCAATTATATTTTTTTCTAAAAAAGACCAAAATAGTTCTCAAAAATGAGCAAAATACTTCATTTTTCTTGTTTTTCTCAAAAAACTCCGGGATTGAAGACTAACACATAAAAATTTCAATTTTTCCAATTTTTTGCAAAAAATAAAAAACTGAAGTCTAACACCTTAAAAAATATCAATTATAATTTTTTCTGAAAAAGACCAAAATAGTTCTCTAAAATGAGCAAAATACTTCATTTTTCTTGTTTTTCTCAAAAAACTCCTGGATCGAAGCCTAACACATACAAATTTCTATTTTTCCTATTTTTTGCTAAAAATAAAAAACTGAAGTCTTCAAAAATATCAATTATCATAGTTTCTAAAAAAGACCAAAATACTTCTCTAAAATGAGCAAAATACTTCATTTTTCATGTTTTTCTCAAAAAACTCCGGGATTGAAGACTAACACATACAAATTTCAATTTTTCCATTTTTTTGCAAAAAATAAAAAACTGAAGTCTAACACCTAAAAAAATATCAATTATAATTTTTTCTAAAAAAGACTAAAATAGTTCTCTAAAATGAGCAAAATACTTCATTTTTCATGTTTATCTCAAAAAACTCTGGGATTGAATTCTAACACATACAAATTTCTATTTTTCCTATTTTTTGCATGAAATCAAAAACTGAAGTCTAACACCTTCAAAAATATCAATTATATTTTTTTCTAAAAAAGACCATAATAGTTCTCTAAAATGAGCAAAATACTTCATTTTTCTTGTTTTTCTCAAAAAACTACGGTATTGAAGACTAACACATACAAATTTCAATTTTTCCAATATTTTGAAAAAAATAAATAACTGAAGTCTAACACCTTAAAAAATATCAATTATCATTTTTTCTGAAAAAGACCAAAATAGTTCTCTAAAATGAGCAAAATACTTCATTTTTCATGTTTTTCTCAAAAAACTCCGGGATTGAAGACTAACACATACAAATTTCTATTTTTCCTATTTTTTGCATAAAATCAAAAACTGAAGTCTAACACCTTCAAAAATATCCATTATCATTTTTTATAAAAAAGACCAAAATAGTTCTCTAAAATGAGCAAAATACTTCATTTTTCTTGTTTTTCTCAAAAAACTCCGGGATTGAAGCCTAACACATACAAATTTCTATTTTTCCTATTTTTTGCAAAAAATAAAAAAAATGAAGTCTAACACCTTCAAAAATATCAATTATCATTTTTTCTAAAAAAGACCAAAATAGTTCTCTAAAATGAGCAAAATACTTCATTTTTCATGTTTTTCTCAAAAAACTCCAGGATTCAAGACAAACCCATACAAATTTCAATTTTTCCAATTTTTTGCAAAAAATCAAAACTGAAGTCTAACACCTTCAAAAATATCAATTATCATTTTTTCTAAAAGAGTCCAAAATAGTTCTCTAAAATGAGCAAAATACTTCATTTTTCATGTTTTTCTCAAAAAACTCCGTGATTGAAGACTAACACATACAAATTTCTATTTTTCCTATTTTTTGCATTAAATCAAAAACTGAAGTCTAACACCTTCAAAAATATCAATTATCATTTTTTCTAAAAAAGACCAAAATAGCTCTCAAAAATTAGCAAAATACTTCATTTTTCATGTTTTTCTCAAAAAACTCCGGGATTGAAGACTAACACATACAAATTTCTATTTTTCCTATTTTTTGCATAAAATCAAAAACTGAAGTCTAACACCTTCAAAAATATCCATTATCAGTTTTTATAAAAAAGACCAAAATAGTTCTCTAAAATGAGCAAAATACTTCATTTTTCTTGTTTTTCTCAAAAAACTCAGGGATTGAAGACTAACACATACAAATTTCTATTTTTCCTATTTTTTGCAAAAAATAAAAAACTGAAGTCTAACACCTTCAAAAATATCAATTATCATTATTTCTAAAAAAGACCAAAAAAGTGCTCTAAAATTAGCAAAATACTTCATTTTTCATGTTTTTCTCAAAAAACTCCGGGATTGAAGACTAACACATTCAAATTTCGATTTTTCCATTTTTTTGCAAAAAATCAAAAACTGAAGTCTAACACCTTAAAAAATATCAATTATCATTTTTTCTAAATGAGTCCAAAATAGTTCTCTAAAATGAGCAAAATACTTCATTTTTCATGTTTTTCTCAAAAAACTTCGTGATTGAAGACTACTAACACATACAAATTTCTATTTTTCCTATTTTTTGCAAAAAATAAAAAACTGATTTTTAACACCTTCAAAAATATCAATTATCATTTTTTCGAAAAAAGACCAAAATAGTTCTCAAAAATGAGCAAAATACTTCTTTTTTCATGTTTTTCTCAAAAAATTCCGGGATTGAAGACTAACACATACAAATTTCTATTTTTCCTATTTTTTTGCATAAAATCAAAAACTGAAGTCTAACACCTTCAAAAATATCAATTATAATTTTTTCTAAAAAAGACTAAAATAGTTCTCTAAAATGAGCAAAATACTTCATTTTTCATGTTTATCTCAAAAAACTCCGGGATTGAAGACTAACACATACAAATTTCTATTTTTCCAATTTTTTGCATAAAATCAAAAACTGAAGTCTAACACCTTCAAAAATATCAATTATCATTTTTTCTAAAAAAGACAAAAATAGTTCTCTAAAATAAGCAAAATACTTCATTATTCATGTTTTTCTCAATAAATTCCGTGATTGAGGACTTACACATACAAATTTCTATTTTCCCAATTTATTGCAAAAAATCAAAAACTGAAGTCACCTTAAAAAATATCAATTATCATTTTTTCTAAAAAAGACCAAAATAGTTCTCTAAAATGAGCCAAATACTTCATTTTTCATGTTTTTCTCGAAAAACTCCGTGATTGAAGACTAACACAAACAAATTTCTATTTTTCCTATTTTTTGCATAAAATCAAAAACTGAAGTCTAACACCTTCAAAAATATCCATTATCATTTTTTATAAAAAAGAACAAAATAGTTCTCTAAAATGAGCAAAACACTTCATTTTTCTTGTTTTTCATAAAAAACTCCGGGATTGAAGACTAACACATACAAATTTCTATTTTTCCTATTTTTTGCAAAAAATAAAAAACTGAAGTCTAACACCTTAAAAAATATCAATTATAATTTTTTCTGAAAAAGACCAAAATAGTTCTCTAAAATGAGCAAAATACTTCATTTTTCATGTTTTTCTCAAAAACTCCGGGATTGAAGACTAACACATAGAAATTTCTATTTTTCCTATTTTTTGCATAAAATCAAAAACTGAAGTCACACCTTCAAAAATATCCATTATCATTTTTTATAAAAAAGACCAAAATAGTTCTCTAAAATGAGCAAAATACTTCATTTTTCTTGTTTTTCTCAAAAAACTCCTGGATCGAAGCCTAACACATACAAATTTCTATTTTTCCTATTTTTTGCTAAAAATAAAAAACTGAAGTCTTCAAAAATATCAATTATCATAGTTTCTAAAAAAGACCAAAATACTTCTCTAAAATGAGCAAAATACTTCATTTTTCATGTTTTTCTCAAAAAACTCCGGGATTGAAGACTAACACATACAAATTTCAATTTTTCCATTTTTTTGCAAAAAATAAAAAACTGAAGTCTAACACCTAAAAAAATATCAATTATAATTTTTTCTAAAAAAGACTAAAATAGTTCTCTAAAATGAGCAAAATACTTCATTTTTCATGTTTATCTCAAAAAACTCTGGGATTGAATTCTAACACATACAAATTTCTATTTTTCCTATTTTTTGCATAAAATAAAAAACTGAAGTCTAACACCTTCAAAAATATCAATTATATTTTTTTCTAAAAAAGACCAAAATAGTTCTCTAAAATGAGCAAAATACTTCATTTTTCTTGTTTTTCTCAAAAAACTACGGTATTGAAGACTAACACATACAAATTTCAATTTTTCCAATATTTTGAAAAAAATAAATAACTGAAGTCTAACACCTTAAAAAATATCAATTATCATTTTTTCTGAAAAAGACCAAAATAGTTCTCTAAAATGAGCAAAATACTTCATTTTTCATGTTTTTCTCAAAAAACTCCGGGATTGAAGACTAACACATACAAATTTCTATTTTTCCTATTTTTTGCATAAAATCAAAAACTGAAGTCTAACACCTTCAAAAATATCCATTATCATTTTTTATAAAAAAGACCAAAATAGTTCTCTAAAATGAGCAAAATACTTCATTTTTCTTGTTTTTCTTAAAAAACTCCGGGATTGAAGCCTAACACATACAAATTTCTATTTTTCCTATTTTTTGCAAAAAATAAAAAAAATGAAGTCTAACACCTTCAAAAATATCAATTATCATTTTTTCTAAAAAAGACCAAAATAGTTCTCTAAAATGAGCAAAATACTTCATTTTTCATGTTTTTCTCAAAAAACTCCAGGATTCAAGACAAACCCATACAAATTTCAATTTTTCCAATTTTTTGCAAAAAATCAAAACTGAAGTCTAACACCTTCAAAAATATCAATTATCATTTTTTCTAAAAGAGTCCAAAATAGTTCTCTAAAATGAGCAAAATACTTCATTTTTCATGTTTTTCTCAAAAAACTCCGTGATTGAAGACTAACACATACAAATTTCTATTTTTCCTATTTTTTGCATTAAATCAAAAACTGAAGTCTAACACCTTCAAAAATATCAATTATCATTTTTTCTAAAAAAGACCAAAATAGCTCTCAAAAATTAGCAAAATACTTCATTTTTCATGTTTTTCTCAAAAAACTCCGGGATTGAAGACTAACACATACAAATTTCTATTTTTCCTATTTTTTGCATAAAATCAAAAACTGAAGTCTAACACCTTCAAAAATATCCATTATCAGTTTTTATAAAAAAGACCAAAATAGTTCTCTAAAATGAGCAAAATACTTCATTTTTCTTGTTTTTCTCAAAAAACTCAGGGATTGAAGACTAACACATACAAATTTCTATTTTTCCTATTTTTTGCAAAAAATAAAAAACTGAAGTCTAACACCTTCAAAAATATCAATTATCATTATTTCTAAAAAAGACCAAAAAAGTGCTCTAAAATTAGCAAAATACTTCATTTTTCATGTTTTTCTCAAAAAACTCCGGGATTGAAGACTAACACATTCAAATTTCGATTTTTCCATTTTTTTGCAAAAAATCAAAAACTGAAGTCTAACACCTTAAAAAATATCAATTATCATTTTTTCTAAATGAGTCCAAAATAGTTCTCTAAAATGAGCAAAATACTTCATTTTTCATGTTTTTCTCAAAAAACTTCGTGATTGAAGACTACTAACACATACAAATTTCTATTTTTCCTATTTTTTGCAAAAAATAAAAAACTGATTTTTAACACCTTCAAAAATATCAATTATCATTTTTTCGAAAAAAGACCAAAATAGTTCTCAAAAATGAGCAAAATACTTCTTTTTTCATGTTTTTCTCAAAAAATTCCGGGATTGAAGACTAACACATACAAATTTCTATTTTTCCTATTTTTTTGCATAAAATCAAAAACTGAAGTCTAACACCTTCAAAAATATCAATTATAATTTTTTCTAAAAAAGACTAAAATAGTTCTCTAAAATGAGCCAAATACTTCATTTTTCATGTTTATCTCGAAAAACTCCGTGATTGAAGACTAACACAAACAAATTTCTATTTTTCCTATTTTTTGCATAAAATCAAAAACTGAAGTCTAACACCTTCAAAAATATCCATTATCATTTTTTATAAAAAAGAACAAAATAGTTCTCTAAAATGAGCAAAACACTTCATTTTTCTTGGTTTTCATAAAAAACTCCGGGATTGAAGACTAACACATACAAATTTCTATTTTTCCTATTTTTTGCAAAAAATAAAAAACTGAAGTCTAACACCTTCAAAAATATCAATTATCATTTTTTCGAAAAAAGACCAAAATAGTTCTCTAAAATGAGCAAAATACTTCATTTTTCATGTTTTTCTCAAAAAATTCCGCGATTGAAGAATAACACATACAAATTTCTATTTTTCCTATTTTTTGCATAAAATCATAAACTGAAGTCCAACACCTTCAAAAATATCAATTATAATTTTTTCTAAAAAAGACTAAAATATTTCTCTAAAATGAGCAAAATACTTCATTTTTCATGTTTATCTCAAAAAACTCCGGGATTGAAGACTAACACATACAAATTTCTATTTTTCCTATTTTTTGCATAAAATCAAAAACTGAAGTCTAACACCTTCAAAAATATCAATTTTATTTTTTTCTAAAAAAGACCAAAATAGTTCTCTAAAATGAGCAAAATACTTCGTTTTTCTTGTTTTTCTCAAAAAACTCCGGGATTGAACACTAACACATACAAATTTCAATTTTTCCAATTTTTTGCAAAAAATAAAAAACTGAAGTCTAACACCTTATAAAATATCAATTATCATTTTTTCTGAAAAAGACCAAAATAGTTCTCTAAAATGAGCAAAATACTTCATTTTTCATGTTTTTCTCAAAAAACTCCGTGATTGAAGACTAACACATACAAATTTCTATTTTTCCTATTTTTTGCATAAAATCAAAAACTGAAGTCTAACACCTTCAAAAATATCCATTATCATTTTTTATAAAAAAGACCAAAATAGTACTCTAAAATGAGCAAAATACTTCATTTTTCTTGTTTTTCTCAAAAAACTCCGGGATTGAAGCCTAACACATACAAATTTCTATTTTTCCTATTTTTTGCAAAAAATAAAAAACTGATGTCTAACACCTTCAAAAATATCAATTATCATTTTTTCTAAAAAAGACCAAAATAGTTCTCTAAAATGAGCAAAATACTTCATTTTTCATGTTTTTCTCAAAAAACTCCGGGATTGAAGACTAACACATACAAATTTCAATTTTTCCATTTTTTTGCAAAAAATCAAAAACTGAAGTCTAACACCTAAAAAAATATCAATTATCATTTTTTCTAAATGAGTTCAAAATAGTTCTCTAAAATGAGCAAAATACTTCATTTTTCATGTTTTTCTCAAAAAACTTCGTGATTGAAGACTAACACATACAAATTTCTATTTTTCCTATTTTTTGCAAAAAATAAAAAACTTAATTTTAACACCTTCAAAAATATCAATTATCATTTTTTCGAAGAAAGACCAAAATAGTTCTCTAAAATGAGAAAAATACTTCATTTTTCTTGTTTTTCTCAAAAAATTCCGAGATTGAACACTAACACATACAAATTTCTATTTTTCCTATTTTTTGCATAAAATCAAAAACTGAAGTCTAACACCTTCAAAAATATCAATTATCATTTTTTCTAAAAAAGACAAAAATAGTTCTCTAAAATAAGCAAAATACTTCATTATTCATGTTTTTCTCAATAAATTCCGTGATTGAAGACTAACACATACAAATTTCTATGTTCCCAATTTTTTGGAAAAAATCAAAAACTGAAGTCTAGCACCTTCAAAAATATGAATTATCATTTTTTCTAAAAAAGACCAAAATAGTTCTCTAAAATGAGCCAAATACTTCATTTTTCATGTTTTTCTCGAAAAACTCCGTGATTGAAGACTATAACATACAAATTTCTATTTTTCCTATTTTTTCCATAAAATCAAAAACTGAAATCTAACACCTTCAAATATATCCATTATCATTTTTTCTAAAAAAGACCAAAATAGTTCTCTAAAATGAGCAAAATACTTCATTTTTCTTGTTTTTCTCAAAAAACTCCGGGATTGAAGACTAACACATACAAATTTCAATTTTTCCAATTTTTTGCAAAAAATAAAAAACTGAAGTCTAACAACTTCAAAAATATCAATTATCATTTTTTCGAAAAAAAACCAAAATAGTTCTCTAAAATGAGCAAAATACTTCATTTTTCATGTTTTTCTCAAAAAATTCCGGGATTGAAGACTAACACATACAAATTTCTATTTTTCCTATTTTTTGCATAATATCAAAAACTGAAGTCTAACACCTTCAAAAATATCAATTATCATATTTTCTAAAAAAGACCAAAATAGTTCTCTAAAATGAGCAAAATACTTCATTTTTCATGATTTTCTCAAAAAATTCCGTGATTGAAGACTAACCCATACAAATTTCAATTTTTCCAATTTTTTGCAAAAAATTAAAACTGAAGTCTAACACCTTCAAAAATATCAATTATCATTATTTCTAAAAAAGACCAAAAAAGTTCTCAAAAATTAGTAAAATACTTCATTTTTCATGTTTTTCTCAAAAAACTCCGGGATTGAAGACTAACACATTCAAATTTCGATTTTTCCATTTTTTTGCAAAAAATCAAAAACTGAAGTCTAACACCTTAAAAAATATCAATTATCATTTTTTCTAAATGAGTCCAAAATAGTTCTCTAAAATGAGCAAAATACTTCATTTTTCATGTTTTTCTCAAAAAACTTCGTGATTGAAGACTACTAACACATACAAATTTCTATTTTTCCTATTTTTTGCAAAAAATAAAAAACCGATTTTTAACACCTTCAAAAATATCAATTATCATTTTTTCGAAAAAGACCAAAATAGTTCTCAAAAATGAGCAAAATACTTCATTTTTCATGTTTTTCTCAAAAAATTCCGGGATTGAAGACTAACACATACAAATTTCTATTTTTCATATTTTTTTGCATAAAATCAAAAACTGAAGTCTAACACCTTCAAAAATATCAATTATAATTTTTTCTAAAAAAGACTAAAATAGTTCTCTAAAATTAGCAAAATACTTCATTTTTCATGTTTATCTCAAAAGACTCCGGGATTGAAGACTAACACATACAAATTTCTATTTTTCCAATTTTTTGCATAAAATCAAAAACTGAAGTCTAACACCTTCAAAAATATCAATTATCATTTTTTCTAAAAAAGACAAAAATAGTTCTCTAAAATAAGCAAAATACTTCATTATTCATGTTTTTCTCAATAAATTCCGTGATTGAAGACTTACACATACAAATTTCTATTTTCCCAATTTTTTGCAAAAAATCAAAAACTGAAGTCACCTTCAAAAATATCAATTATCATTTTTTCTAAAAAAGAACCAAAATAGTTCTCTAAAATGAGCCAAATACTTCATTTTTCATGTTTTTCTCGAAAAACTCCGTGATTGAAGACTAACACATACAAATTTCTATTTTTCCTATTTTTTGCATAAAATCAAAAACTGAAGTCTAACACCTTCAAAAATATCCATTATCATTTTTTATAAAAAAAACAAAATAGTTCTGTAAAATGAGCAAAACACTTCATTTTTCTTGTTTTTCTCAAAAAACTCCGGGATTGAAGACTAACATATACAAATTTCTATTTTTCCTATTTTTTGCAAAAAATAAAAAACTGAAGTCTAACACCTTCAAAAATATCAATTATCATTTTTTCGAAAAAAGACCAAAATAGTTCTCTAAAATGAGCAAAATACTTCATTTTTCATGTTTTTCTCAAAAAATTCCGGGATTGAAGAATAACACATACAAATTTCTATTTTTCCTATTTTTTGCATTAAATCAAAAACTGAAGTCCAACACCTTCAAAAATATCAATTATAATTTTTTCTAAAAAAGACTAAAATAGTTCTCTAAAATGAGCAAAATACTTCATTTTTCATGTTTATCTCAAAAAACTCCGGGATTGAAGACTAACACATACAAATTTCTATTTTTCCTATTTTTTGCATAAAATCAAAAACTGAAGTCTAACACCTTCAAAAATATGAATTATATTTTTTTCTAAAAAAGACCAAAATAGTTCTCTAAAATGAGCAAAATACTTCGTTTTTCTTGTTTTTCTCAAAAAACTCCGGGATTGAAGACTAACACATACAAATTTCAATTTTTCCAATTTTTTGCAAAAAATAAAAAACTGAAGTCTAACACCTTATAAAATATCAATTATCATTTTTTCTGAAAAAGACCAAAATAGTTCTCTAAAATGAGCAAAATACTTCATTTTTCATGTTTTTCTCAAAAAACTCCGGGATTGAAGACTAACACATACAAATTTCTATTTTTCCTATTTTTTGCATAAAATCAAAAACTGAAGTCTAACACCTTCAAAAATATCCATTATCATTTTTTATAAAAAAGACCAAAATAGTACTCTAAAATGAGCAAAATACTTCATTTTTCTTGTTTTTCTCAAAAAACTCCGGGATTGAAGCCTAACACATACAAATTTCTATTTTTCCTATTTTTTGCAAAAAATAAAAAACTGAAGTCTAACACCTTCAAAAATATCAATTATCATTTTTTCTAAAAAAGACCAAAATAGTTCTCTAAAATGAGCAAAATACTTCATTTTTCATGTTTTTCTCAAAAAACTCCGGGATTGAAGACTAACACATACAAATTTCAATTTTTCCATTTTTTTGCAAAAAATCAAAAACTGAAGTCTAACACCTAAAAAAATATCAATTATCATTTTTTCTAAATGAGTCCAAAATAGTTCTCTAAAATGAGCAAAATACTTCATTTTTCATGTTTTTCTCAAAAAACTTCGTGATTGAAGACTAACACATACAAATTTCTATTTTTCCTATTTTTTGCAAAAAATAAAAAACTTAATTTTAACACCTTCAAAAATATCAATTATCATTTTTTCGAAGAAAGACCAAAATAGTTCTCTAAAATGAGAAAAATACTTCATTTTACTTGTTTTTCTCAAAAAATGCCGGGATTGAAGACTAACAGATACAAATTTCTATTTTTCCTATTTTTTGCATAAAATCAAAAACTGAAGTCTAACACCTTCAAAAATATCAATTATCATTTTTTCTAAAAAAGACAAAAATAGTTCTCTAAAATAAGCAAAATACTTCATTATTCATGTTTTTCTCAATAAATTCCGTGATTGAAGACTAACACATACAAATTTCTATGTTCCCAATTTTTTGCAAAAAATCAAAAACTGAAGTCTAGCACCTTCAAAAATATGAATTATTATTTTTTCTAATAAAGACCAAAATAGTTCTCTAAAATGAGCCAAATACTTCATTTTTCATGTTTTTCTCGAAAAACTCCGTGATTGAAGACTAACACATACAAATTTCTATTTTTCCTATTTTTTGCATAAAATCAAAAACTGAAATCTAACACCTTCAAATATATCCATTATCATTTTTTCTAAAAAAGACCAAAATAGTTCTCTAAAATGAGCAAAATACTTCATTTTTCTTGTTTTTCTCAAAAAACTCCGGGATTGAAGACTAACACATACAAATTTCAATTTTTCCAATTTTTTGCAAAAAATCAAAAACTGAAGTCTAACAACTTCAAAAATACCAATTATCATTTTTTCGAAAAAAAACCAAAATAGTTCTCTAAAATGAGCAAAATACTTCATTTTTCATGTTTTTCTCAAAAAATTCCGGGATTGAAGACTAACACATACAAATTTCTATTTTTCCTATTTTTTGCATAATATCAAAAACTGAAGTCTAACACCTTCAAAAATATCAATTATCATATTTTCTAAAAAAGACCAAAATAGTTCTCTAAAATGAGCAAAATACTTCATTTTTCATGATTTTCTCAAAAAATTCCGTGATTGAAGACTAACCCATACAAATTTCAATTTTCCAATTTTTTGCAAAAAATCAAAAACTGAAGTCTAGCACCTTCAAAAATATGAATTATTATTTTTTCTAAAAAAGACCAAAATAGTTCTCTAAAATGAGCCAAATACTTCATTTTTCATGTTTTTCTCGAAAAAACTCCGTGATTGAAGACTAACACATACAAATTCTATTTTTCCTATTTTTTGCATAAAATCAAAAACTGAAATCTAACACCTTCAAATATATCCATTATCATTTTTTCTAAAAAAGACCAAAATAGTTCTCTAAAATGAGCAAAATACTTCATTTTTCTTGTTTTTCTCAAAAAACTCCGGGATTAATTACTAACACATACAAATTTCAATTTTTCCAATTTTTTGCAAAAAATCAAAAACTGAGTCTAACAACTTCAAAAATACCAATTATCATTTTTCGAAAAAAAACCAAAATAGTTCTCTAAAATGAGCAAAATACTTCATTTTTCATGTTTTTCTCCAAAAATTCCGGGATTGAAGACTAACACATACAAATTTCTATTTTTCCTATTTTTTGCATAATATCAAAAACTGAAGTCTAACACCTTCAAAAATATCAATTATCATTTTTTCTAAAAGAGTCCTAAATAGTTCTCTAAAATGAGCAAAATACTTCATTTTTCATGTTTTTCTCAAAAAACTCCGTGATTGAAGACTAACACATACAAATTTCAATTTTTCCATTTTTTTGCAAAAAATCAAAAACTGAAGTCTAACACCTAAAAAAATATCAATTATCATTTTTTCTAAATGAGTCCAAAATAGTTCTCTAAAATGAGCAAAATACTTCATTTTTCATGTTTTTCTCAAAAAACTTCGTGATTGAAGACTAACACATACAAATTTCTATTTTTCCTATTTTTTGCAAAAAATAAAAAACTTAATTTTAACACCTTCAAAAATATCAATTATCATTTTTTCGAAGAAAGACCAAAATAGTTCTCTAAAATGAGAAAAATACTTCATTTTACTTGTTTTTCTCAAAAAATTCCGGGATTGAAGACTAACAGATACAAATTTCTATTTTTCCTATTTTTTGCATAAAATCAAAAACTGAAGTCTAACACATTCAAAAATATCAATTATCATTTTTTCTAAAAAAGACAAAAATAGTTCTCTAAAATAAGCAAAATACTTCATTATTCATGTTTTTCGCAATAAATTCCGTGATTGAAGACTAACACATACAAATTTCTATGTTCCCAATTTTTTGCAAAAAATCAAAAACTGAAGTCTAGCACCTTCAAAAATATGAATTATTATTTTTTCTAAAAAAGACCAAAATAGTTCTCTAAAATGAGCCAAATACTTCAGTTTTCATGTTTTTCTCGAAAAACTCCGTGATTGAAGACTAACACATACAAATTTATATTTTTCCTATTTTTTGCATAAAATCAAAAACTGAAATCTAACACCTTCGAATATATCCATTATCATTTTTTCTAAAAAAGACCAAAATAGTTCTCTAAAATGAGCAAAATACTTCATTTTTCTTTTTTTTCTCAAAAAACACCGGGATTAAAGACTAACACATACAAATTTCAATTTTTCCAATTTTTTGCAAAAAATCAAAAACTGAAGTCTAACAACTTCAAAAATACCAATTATCATTTTTTCGAAAAAAAACCAAAATAGTTCTCTAAAATGAGCAAAATACTTCATTTTTCATGTTTTTCTCAAAAAATTCCGGGATTGAAGACTAACACATACAAATTTCTATTTTTCCTATTTTTTGCATAATATCAAAAACTGATGTCTAACACCTTCAAAAATATCAATTATCATATTTTCTAAAAAAGACCAAAATAGTTCTCTAAAATGAGCAAAATACTTCATTTTTCATGATTTTCTCAAAAAATTCCGTGATTGAAGACTAACCCATACAAATTTCAATTTTTCCAATTTTTTGCAAAAAATTAAAACTGAAGTCTAACACCTTCAAAAATATCAATTATCATTTTTTCTAAAAGAGTCCTAAATAGTTCTCTAAAATGAGCAAAATACTTCATTTTTCATGTTTTTCTCAAAAAACTCCGTGATTGAAGACTAACAATACAAATTTCTATTTTTTCTTTTTTTTGCATTAAATCAAAAACTGAAGTCTAACACCTTCAAAAATATCAATTATCATTTTTTATAAAAAAGACCAAAATAGTTCTCTAAAATGAGCAAAATACTTCATTTTTCACGTTTTTCTCAAAAAACTCTGGGATTGAAGACTAACACATACAAATTTCTATTTTTCCTATTTTTTGCATAAAATCAAAAACTGAAGTCTAACACCTTCAAAAATATCCATTATCAGTTTTTATAAAAAACACCAAAATAGTTCTCTAAAATGAGGAAAATCATTCATTTTTCTTGTTTTTCTCAAAAAAATCCGGGATTGAAGACTAACACATACAAATTTCTATTTTTCCTATTTTTTGCAAAAAATAAAAAACTGAAGTCTAATACCTTCAAAAATATCAATTATCATTTTTTCTAAAAAAGACCAAAAAAGTTCTCTAAAATTAGCAAAATACTTCATTTTTCATGTTTTTCTCAAAAAACTCCGGGATTGAAGACTAACACATACAAATTTCGATTTTTCCATTTTTTTCCAAAAAATAAAAAACTGAAGTCTAACACCTTAAAAAATATCAATTATCATTTTTTCTAAATGAGTCCAAAATAGTTCTCTAAAATGAGAAAAATACTTAATTTTTCATGTTTTTCTCAAAAAACTCCGTGATTGAAGACTAACACGTACAAATTTCTATTTTTCCTATTTTTTGCATTAAATCAAAAACTGAAGTCTAACACCTTCAAAAATATCAATTATCATTTTTTAAAAAAAAGACCAAAATAGTTCTCTAAAATAAGCAAAATACTTCATTTTTCATGTTTTTCTCAAAAAACTTCGGGATTGAAGACTAACACATACAAATTTCAATTTTTCCAATTTTTTGCAAAAAATAAAAAACTGAAGTCTAACAACTTCAAAAATATCAATTATCATTTTTTCGAAAAAAAAACAAAATAGTTCTCTAAAATGAGCAAAATACTTCATTTTTCATGTTTTTCTCAAAAAATTCCGGGATTGAAGACTAACACATACAAATTTCTATTTTTCCTATTTTTTGCATAATATCAAAAACTGAAGTCTAACACCTTCAAAAATATCAATTATCATATTTTCTAAAAAAGACCAAAATAGTTCTCTAAAATGAGCAAAATACTTCATTTTTCATGATTTTCTCAAAAAATTCCGTGATTGAAGACTAACCCATACAAATTTCAATTTTTCCAATTTTTTGCAAAAAATTAAAACTGAAGTCTAACACCTTAAAAAATATCAATTATCATTTTTTCTAAATGAGTCCAAAATAGTTCTCTAAAATGAGCAAAATACTTCATTTTTCATGTTTTTCTAAAAAAACTCCGTGATTGAAGACTAACACGTACAAATTTCTATTTTTCCTATTTTTTGCATTAAATCAAGAACTGAAGTCTAACACCTTCAAAAATATCAATTATCATTTTTTTAAAAAAAACACCAAAATAGTTCTCTAAAATGAGCAAAATACTTCATTTTTCATGTTTTTCTCAAAAAACTCCGGGATTGAAGCCTAACACATACAAATTTCTATTTTTCCTATTTTTTGCAAAAAATAAAAAACTGAAGTCTAACACCTTCAAAAATATCAATTATCATTTTATCTAAAAAAGACCAAAATAGTTCTCTAAAATGAGCCAAATACTTCATTTTTCATGTTTTTGTCGAAAAACTCCGTGATTGAAGACTAACACATACAAATTTCTATTTTTCCTATTTTTTGCATAAAATCAAAAACTGAAGTCTAACACCTTCAAAAATATCCATTATCATTTTTTATAAAAAAGAACAAAATAGTTCTGTAAAATGAGCAAAACACTTCATTTTTCTTGTTTTTCTCAAAAAACTCCGGGATTGAAGACTAACACATACAAATTTCTATTTTTCCTATTTTTTGCAAAAAATAAAAAACTGAAGTCTAACACCTTCAAAAATATCAATTATCATTTTTTCGAAAAAAGACCAAAATAGTTCTCTAAAATGAGCAAAATACTTCATTTTTCATGTTTTTCTCAAAAAATTCCGGGATTGAAGAATAACACATACAAATTTCTATTTTTCCTATTTTTTGCAAAAAATCAAAAACTGAAGTCCAACACCTTCAAAAATATCAATTATAATTTTTTCTCAAAAAGACTAAAATAGTTCTCTAAAATGAGGAAAATACTTCATTTTTCATGTTTATCTCAAAAAACTCCGGGATTGAAGACTAACACATACAAATTTCTATTTTTCCTATTTTTTGCATAAAATCAAAAACTGAAGTCTAACACCTTCAAAAATATGAATTATATTTTTTTCTAAAAAAGACCAAAATAGTTCTCTAAAATGAGCAAAATACTTCGTTTTTCTTGTTTTTCTCAAAAAACTCCGGGATTGAAGACTAAAACATACAAATTTCAATTTTTCCAATTTTTTGCAAAAAATAAAAAACTGAAGTCTAACACCTTATAAAATATCAATTATCATTTTTTCTGAAAAAGACCAAAATAGTTCTCTAAAATGAGCAAAATACTTCATTTTTCATGTTTTTCTCAAAAAACTCCGGGATTGAAGACTAACACATACAAATTTCTATTTTTCCTATTTTTTGCATAAAATCAAAAACTGAAGTCTAACACCTTCAAAAATATCCATTATCATTTTTTATAAAAAAGACCAAAATAGTACTCTAAAATGAGCAAAATACTTCATTTTTCTTGTTTTTCTCAAAAAACTCCGGGATTGAAGCCTAACACATACAAATTTCTATTTTTCCTATTTTTTGCAAAAAATAAAAAACTGAAGTCTAACACCTTCAAAAATATCAATTATCATTTTTTCTAAAAAAGATCAAAATAGTTCTCTAAAATGAGCAAAATACTTCATTTTTCATGTTTTTCTCAAAAAACTCCGGGATTGAAGACTAACACATACAAATTTCAATTTTTCCATTTTTTTGCAAAAAATCAAAAACTGAAGTCTAACACCTAAAAAAATATCAATTATCATTTTTTCTAAATGAGTCCAAAATAGTTCTCTAAAATGAGCAAAATACTTCATTTTTCATGTTTTTCTCAAAAAACTTCGTGATTGAAGACTAACACATACAAATTTCTATTTTTCCTATTTTTTGCAAAAAATAAAAAACTTAATTTTAACACCTTCAAAAATATCAATTATCATTTTTTCGAAGAAAGACCAAAATATATCTCTAAAATGAGAAAAATACTTCATTTTACTTGTTTTTCTCAAAAAATTCCGGGATTGAAGACTAACAGATACAAATTTCTATTTTTCCTATTTTTTGCATAAAATCAAAAACTGAAGTCTAACACCTTCAAAAATATCAATTATCATTTTTTCTAAAAAAGACAAAAATAGTTCTCTAAAATAAGCAAAATACTTCATTATTCATGTTTTTCTCAATAAATTCCGTGATTGAAGACTAACACATACAAATTTCTATGTTCCCAATTTTTTGCAAAAAATCAAAAACTGAAGTCTAGCACCTTCAAAAATATGAATTATAATTTTTTCTAAAAAAGACCAAAATAGTTCTCTAAAATGAGCCAAATACTTCATTTTTCATGTTTTTCTCGAAAAACTCCGTGATTGAAGACTAACACATACAAATTTCTATTTTTCCTATTTTTTGCATAAAATCAAAAACTGAAATCTAACACCTTCAAATATATCCATTATCATTTTTTCTAAAAAAGACCAAAATAGTTCTCTAAAATGAGCAAAATACTTCATTTTTCTTGTTTTTCTAAAAAAACTCCGGGATTGAAGACTAACACATACAAATTTCAATTTTTCCAATTTTTTGCAAAAAATGAAAAACTGAAGTCTAACAACTTCAAAAATACCAATTATCATTTTTTCGAAAAAAAAACCAAAATAGTTCTCTAAAATGAGCAAAATACTTCATTTTTCATGTTTTTCTCAAAAAATTCCGGGATTGAAGACTAACACATACAAATTTCTATTTTTCCTATTTTTTGCATAATATCAAAAACTAAAGTCTAACACCTTCAAAAATATCAATTATCATATTTTCAAAAAAAGACCAAAATAGTTCTCTAAAA
This sequence comes from Luzula sylvatica, assembly GCA_946800325.1. Lineage (NCBI taxonomy): Eukaryota > Viridiplantae > Streptophyta > Magnoliopsida > Poales > Juncaceae > Luzula > Luzula sylvatica. The sequence goes on along the minus strand of OX326959.1, from coordinate 66,157,476 downwards.
TGAGCAAAATACTTCATTTTTAATGATTTTCTCAAAAAATTCCGTGATTGAAGACTAACCCATACAAATTTCAATTTTTCCAATGTTTTGCAAAAAATTAAAACTGAAGTCTAACACCTTCAAAAATATCAATTATCATTTTTTCTAAAAGAGTCCTAAATAGTTCTCTAAAATGAGCAAAATACTTCATTTTTCATGTTTTTCTCAAAAAACTCCGTGATTGAAGACTAACACATACAAATTTCAATTTTTCCTTTTTTTTGCATTAAATCAAAAACTGAAGTCTAACACCTTCAAAAATATCAATTATCATTTTTTATAAAAAAGACCAAAATAGTTCTCTAAAATGAGCAAAATACTTCATTTTTCATGTTTTTCTCAAAAAACTCTGGGATTGAAGACTAACACATACAAATTTCTATTTTTCCTATTTTTTGCATAAAATCAAAAACTGAAGTCTAACACCTTCAAAAATATCCATTATCAGTTTTTATAAAAAACACCAAAATAGTTCTCTAAAATGAGGAAAATACTTCATTTTTCTTGTTTTTCTCAAAAAAATCCGGGATTGAAGACTAACACATACAAATTTTTATTTTTCCTATTTTTTGCAAAAAATAAAAAACTGAAGTCTAACACCTTCAAAAATATCAATTATCATTTTTTCTAAAAAAGACCAAAAAAGTTCTCTAAAATTAGCAAAATACTTCATTTTTCATGTTTTTCTCAAAAAACTCCGGGATTGAAGACTAACACATACAAATTTCGATTTTTCCATTTTTTTCCAAAAAATCAAAAACTGAAGTCTAACACCTTAAAAAATATCAATTATCATTTTTTCTAAATGAGTCCAAAATAGTTCTCTAAAATGAGCAAAATACTTAATTTTTCATGTTTTTCTCAAAAAACTCCGTGATTGAAGACTAACACGTACAAATTTCTATTTTTCCTATTTTTTGCATTAAATCAAAAACTGAAGTCTAACACCTTCAAAAATATCAATTATCATTTTTTAAAAAAAAGACCAAAATAGTTCTCTAAAATGAGCAAAATACTTCATTTTTCATGTTTTTCTCAAAAAACTTCGGGATTGAAGACTAAGACATACAAATTTCAATTTTTCCAATTTTTTGCAAAAAATAAAAAACTAAAGTCTAACAACTTCAAAAATATCAATTATCATTTTTTCTAAAAAAGACCAAAAAAGTTCTCTAAAATTAGCAAAATACTTCATTTTTCATGTTTTTCTCAAAAAACTCCGGGATTGAAGACTAACACATACAAATTTCGATTTTTCCATTTTTTTCCAAAAAATCAAAAACTGAAGTCTAACACCTTAAAAAATATCAATTATCATTTTTTCTAAATGAGTCCAAAATAGTTCTCTAAAATGAGCAAAATACTTAATTTTTCATGTTTTTCTCAAAAAACTCCGTGATTGAAGACTAACACGTACAAATTTCTATTTTTCCTATTTTTTGCATTAAATCAAAAACTGAAGTCTAACACCTTCAAAAATATCAATTATCATTTTTTTAAAAAAGGACCAAAATAGTTCTCTAAAATGAGCAAAATACTTCATTTTTCATGTTTTTCTCAAAAAACTTCGGGATTGAAGACTAAGACATACAAATTTCAATTTTTCCAATTTTTTGCAAAAAATAAAAAACTAAAGTCTAACAACTTCAAAAATATCAATTATCATTTTTTCTAAAAAAGACCAAAAAAGTTCTCTAAAATTAGCAAAATACTTCATTTTTCATGTTTTTCTCAAAAAACTCCGGGATTGAAGACTAACACATACAAATTTCGATTTTTCCATTTTTTTCCAAAAAATCAAAAACTGAAGTCTAACACCTTAAAAAATATCAATTATCATTTTTTCTAAATGAGTCCAAAATAGTTCTCTAAAATGAGCAAAATACTTAATTTTTCATGTTTTTCTCAAAAAACTCCGTGATTGAAGACTAACACGTACAAATTTCTATTTTTCCTATTTTTTGCATTAAATCAAAAACTGAAGTCTAACACCTTCAAAAATATCAATTATCATTTTTTTAAAAAAAGACCAAAATAGTTCTCTAAAATGAGCAAAATACTTCATTTTTCATGTTTTTCCCAAAAAACTTCTTGATTGAAGACTAAGACATACAAATTTCTATTTTTCCTATTTTTTGCAAAAAATAAAAAACTGAATTTTAACACCTTCAAAAATATCAATTATCATTTTTTCGAAAAAAGTCAAAATAGTTCTCTAAAATGAGCAAAATACTTCATTTTTCATGTTTTTCTCAAAAAATTCCGGGATTGAAGAATAACACATACAAATTTCTATTTTTCCTATTTTTTGCATAAAATCAAAAACTGAAGTCTAACACCTTCAAAAATATCAATTATAATTTTTTCTAAAAAAGACTAAAATAGTTCTCTAAAATGAGCAAAATACTTCATTTTTCATGTTTATCTCAAAAAACTCCGGGATTGAAGACTAACACATACAAATTTCTATTTTTTGCATAAAATCAAAAACTGAAGTCTAACACATTCAAAAATATCCATTATATTTTTTTATAAAAAAGACCAAAATAGTTCTCTAAAATGAGGAAAATACTTCATTTTTCTTGTTTTTCTCAAAAAACTCCGGGATTGAAGACTAACACATACAAATTTCAATTTTTCCAATTTTTTCTAAAAAATAAAAAACTGAAGTCTAACACCTTATAAAATATCAATTATCATTTTTTCTGAAAAAGACCAAAATAGTTCTCGAAAATGAGCAAAATACTTCATTTTTCATGTTTTTCTCAAAAAACTCCAGGATTGAAGACTAACACATACAAATTTCTATTTTTCCTATTTTTTGCATAAAATAAAAAACTGAAGTCTAACACCTTCAAAAATATCCATTATCATTTTTTATAAAAAAGACCAAAATAGTACTCTAAAATGAGCAAAATACTTCATTTTTCTTGTTTTTCTCAAAAAACTCCGGGATTGAAGCCTAACACATACAAATTTCTATTTTTCCTATTTTTTGCATAAAATCAAAAACTGAAGTCTAACACCTTCAAAAATATCCATTATCATTTTTTATAAAAAAGACCAAAATAGTACTCTAAAATGAGCAAAATACTTCATTTTTCATGTTTTTCTCAAAAAACTCCGGGATTGAAGACTAACACATACAAATTTCAATTTTTCCATTTTTTTGCAAAAAATCAAAAACTGAAGTCTAACACCTAAAAAAATATCAATTATCATTTTTTCTAAATGAGTCCAAAATAGTTCTCTAAAATGAGCAAAATACTTCATTTTTCATGTTTTTCTCAAAAAACTTCGTGATTGAAGACTAACACATACAAATTTCTATTTTTCCTATTTTTTGCAAAAAATAAAAAACTTAATTTTAACACCTTCAAAAATATCAATTATCATTTTTTCGAAGAAAGACCAAAATATATCTCTAAAATGAGAAAAATACTTCATTTTACTTGTTTTTCTCAAAAAATTCCGGGATTGAAGACTAACAGATACAAATTTCTATTTTTCCTATTTTTTGCATAAAATCAAAAACTGAAGTCTAACACCTTCAAAAATATCAATTATCATTTTTTCTAAAAAAGACAAAAATAGTTCTCTAAAATAAGCAAAATACTTCATTATTCATGTTTTTCTCAATAAATTCCGTGATTGAAGACTAACACATACAAATTTCTATGTTCCCAATTTTTTGCAAAAAATCAAAAACTGAAGTCTAGCACCTTCAAAAATATGAATTATAATTTTTTCTAAAAAAGACCAAAATAGTTCTCTAAAATGAGCCAAATACTTCATTTTTCATGTTTTTCTCGAAAAACTCCGTGATTGAAGACTAACACATACAAATTTCTATTTTTCCTATTTTTTGCATAAAATCAAAAACTGAAATCTAACACCTTCAAATATATCCATTATCATTTTTTCTAAAAAAGACCAAAATAGTTCTCTAAAATGAGCAAAATACTTCATTTTTCTTGTTTTTCTCAAAAAACTCCGGGATTGAAGACTAACACATACAAATTTCAATTTTTCCAATTTTTTGCAAAAAATGAAAAACTGAAGTCTAACAACTTCAAAAATACCAATTATCATTTTTTCAAAAAAAACCCAAAATAGTTCTCTAAAATGAGCAAAATACTTCATTTTTCATGTTTTTCTCAAAAAATTCCGGGATTGAAGACTAACACATACAAATTTCTATTTTTCCTATTTTTTGCATAATATCAAAAACTAAAGTCTAACACCTTCAAAAATATCAATTATCATATTTTCAAAAAAAGACCAAAATAGTTCTCTAAAATGAGCAAAATACTTCATTTTTAATGATTTTCTCAAAAAATTCCGTGATTGAAGACTAACCCATACAAATTTCAATTTTTCCAATTTTTTGCAAAAAATTAAAACTGAAGTCTAACACCTTCAAAAATATCAATTATCATTTTTTCTAAAAGAGTCCTAAATAGTTCTCTAAAATGAGCAAAATACTTCATTTTTCATGTTTTTCTCAAAAAACTCCGTGATTGAAGACTAACACATACAAATTTCAATTTTTCCTTTTTTTTGCATTAAATCAAAAACTGAAGTCTAACACCTTCAAAAATATCAATTATCATTTTTTATAAAAAAGACCAAAATAGTTCTCTAAAATGAGCAAAATACTTCATTTTTCATGTTTTTCTCAAAAAACTCTGGGATTGAAGACTAACACATACAAATTTCTATTTTTCCTATTTTTTGCATAAAATCAAAAACTGAAGTCTAACACCTTCAAAAATATCCATTATCAGTTTTTATAAAAAACACCAAAATAGTTCTCTAAAATGAGGAAAATACTTCATTTTTCTTGTTTTTCTCAAAAAAATCCGGGATTGAAGACTAACACATACAAATTTTTATTTTTCCTATTTTTTGCAAAAAATAAAAAACTGAAGTCTAACACCTTCAAAAATATCAATTATCATTTTTTCTAAAAAAGACCAAAAAAGTTCTCTAAAATTAGCAAAATACTTCATTTTTCATGTTTTTCTCAAAAAACTCCGGGATTGAAGACTAACACATAAAAATTTCGATTTTTCCATTTTTTTCCAAAAAATCAAAAACTGAAGTCTAACACCTTAAAAAATATCAATTATCATTTTTTCTAAATGAGTCCAAAATAGTTCTCTAAAATGAGCAAAATACTTAATTTTTCATGTTTTTCTCAAAAAACTCCGTGATTGAAGACTAACACGTACAAATTTCTATTTTTCCTATTTTTTGCATTAAATCAAAAACTGAAGTCTAACACCTTCAAAAATATCAATTATCATTTTTTAAAAAAAAGACCAAAATAGTTCTCTAAAATGAGCAAAATACTTCATTTTTCATGTTTTTCTCAAAAAACTTCGGGATTGAAGACTAAGACATACAAATTTCAATTTTTCCAATTTTTTGCAAAAAATAAAAAACTAAAGTCTAACAACTTCAAAAATATCAATTATCATTTTTTCTAAAAAAGACCAAAAAAGTTCTCTAAAATTAGCAAAATACTTCATTTTTCATGTTTTTCTCAAAAAACTCCGGGATTGAAGACTAACACATACAAATTTCGATTTTTCCATTTTTTTCCAAAAAATCAAAAACTGAAGTCTAACACCTTAAAAAATATCAATTATCATTTTTTCTAAATGAGTCCAAAATAGTTCTCTAAAATGAGCAAAATACTTAATTTTTCATGTTTTTCTCAAAAAACTCCGTGATTGAAGACTAACACGTACAAATTTCTATTTTTCCTATTTTTTGCATTAAATCAAAAACTGAAGTCTAACACCTTCAAAAATATCAATTATCATTTTTTAAAAAAAAGACCAAAATAGTTCTCTAAAATGAGCAAAATACTTCATTTTTCATGTTTTTCCCAAAAAACTTCTTGATTGAAGACTAAGACATACAAATTTCTATTTTTCCTATTTTTTGCAAAAAATAAAAAACTGAATTTTAACACCTTCAAAAATATCAATTATCATTTTTTCGAAAAAAGTCAAAATAGTTCTCTAAAATGAGCAAAATACTTCATTTTTCATGTTTTTCTCAAAAAATTCCGGGATTGAAGAATAACACATACAAATTTCTATTTTTCCTATTTTTTGCATAAAATCAAAAACTGAAGTCTAACACCTTCAAAAATATCAATTATAATTTTTTCTAAAAAAGACTAAAATAGTTCTCTAAAATGAGCAAAATACTTCATTTTTCATGTTTATCTCAAAAAACTCCGGGATTGAAGACTAACACATACAAATTTCTATTTTTTGCATAAAATCAAAAACTGAAGTCTAACACATTCAAAAATATCCATTATATTTTTTTATAAAAAAGACCAAAATAGTTCTCTAAAATGAGGAAAATACTTCATTTTTCTTGTTTTTCTCAAAAAACTCCGGGATTGAAGACTAACACATACAAATTTCAATTTTTCCAATTTTTTCTAAAAAATAAAAAACTGAAGTCTAACACCTTATAAAATATCAATTATCATTTTTTCTGAAAAAGACCAAAATAGTTCTCGAAAATGAGCAAAATACTTCATTTTTCATGTTTTTCTCAAAAAACTCCAGGATTGAAGACTAACACATACAAATTTCTATTTTTCCTATTTTTTGCATAAAATAAAAAACTGAAGTCTAACACCTTCAAAAATATCAATTATCATTTTTTCTAAAAAAGACCAAAATAGTTCTCTTAAATGAGCAAAATACTTCATTTTTCATGTTTTTCTCAAAAAACTCCGGGATTGAAGCCTAACACATACAAATTTCTATTTTTCCTATTTTTTGCAAAAAATAAAAAACTGAAGTCTAACACCTTCAAAAATATCAATTATCATTTTATCTAAAAAAGACCAAAATTGTTCTCTAAAATGAGCAAAATACTTCATTTTTCATGTTTTTCTCAAAAAACTCCGGGATTGAAGACTAACACATACAAATTTCAATTTTTCCATTTTTTTGCAAAAAATCAAAAACTGAAGTCTAACACCTAAAAAAATATCAATTATCATTTTTTCTAAATGAGTCCAAAATAGTTCTCTAAAATGAGCAAAATACTTCATTTTTCATGTTTTTCTCAAAAAACTCCGGGATTGAAGACTAACACATACAAATTTCAATTTTTCCATTTTTTTGCAAAAAATCAAAAACTGAAGTCTAACACCTAAAAAAATATCAATTATCATTTTTTCTAAATGAGTCCAAAATAGTTCTCTAAAATGAGCAAAATACTTCATTTTTCATGTTTTTCTCAAAAAATTCCGGGATTGAAGACTAACACATACAAATTTCTATTTTTCCTATTTTTTAAATAAAATCAAAAACTGAAGTCTAACACCTTCAAAAATATCAATTATCATTTTTTCTAAAAAAGATAAAAATAGTTCTCTAAAATAAGCAAAATACTTCATTATTCATGTTTTTCTCAATAAATTCCGTGATTGAAGACTAACACATACAAATTTCTATTTTCCCAATTTTTTGCAAAAAATCAAAAACTGAAGTCTAACACCTTCAAAAATATGAATTATCATTTTTTCTAAAAAAGACCAAAATAGTTCTCTAAAATGAGCAAAATACTTTATTTTTCATGTTTTTCTCAAAAAACTCCGGGATTGAAGACTAACACATACAAATTTCTATTTTTCCTATTTTTTGCATTAAATCAAAAACTGAAGTCTAACACCATCAAAAATATCAATTATCATTTTTTCTAAAAAAGACCAAAATAGTTCTCTAAAATGAGCAAAATACTTCATTTTTCATGTTTTTCTCAAAAAACTCCGGGATTGAAGACTAACACATACAAATTTCTATTTTTCCTATTTTTTGCATAAAATCAAAAACTGAAGTCTAACACCTTCAAAAATATCCATTATCAGTTTTTATAAAAAAGACCAAAATAGTTCTCTAAAATGAGGAAAATACTTCATTTTTCTTGTTTTTCTCAAAAAACTCCGGGATTGAAGACTAACACATACAAATTTCTATTTTTCCTATTTTTTGCAAAAAATAAAAAACTGAAGTCTAACACCTTCAAAAATATCAATTATCATTTTTTCTAAAAAAGACCAAAAAAGTTCTCTAAAATTAGCAAAATACTTCATTTTTCATGTTTTTCTCAATAAATTCCGTGATTGAAGACTAACACATACAAATTTCGATTTTTCCAATTTTTTGCAAAAAATCAAAAACTGAAGTCTAACACCTTAAAAAATATCAATTATCATTTTTTCTAAATGAGTCCAAAATAGTTCTCTAAAATGAGCAAAATACTTCATTTTTCATGTTTTTCTCAAAAAACTCCGTGATTGAAGACTAACACGTACACATTTCAATTTTTCCTATTTTTTGCATTAAATCAAAAACTGAAGACTAACACCTTCAAAAATATCAATTATCATTTTTTAAAAAAAAGACCAAAATAGTTCTCTAAAATGAGCAAAATACTTCATTTTTCATGTTTTTCCCAAAAAACTTCTTGATTGAAGACTAAGACATACAAATTTCTATTTTTCCTATTTTTTGCAAAAAATAAAAAACTGAATTTTAACACCTTCAAAAATATCAATTATCATTTTTTCGAAAAAAGTCAAAATAGTTCTCTAAAATGAGCAAAATACTTCATTTTTCATGTTTTTCTCAAAAAATTCCGGGATTGAAGAATAACACATACAAATTTCTATTTTTCCTATTTTTTGCATAAAATCAAAAACTGAAGTCTAACACCTTCAAAAATATCAATTATAATTTTTTCTGAAAATGACTAAAATAGTTCTCTAAAATGAGCAAAATACTTCATTTTTCATGTTTATCTCAAAAAACTCCGGGATTGAAGACTAACACATACAAATTTCTATTTTTTGCATAAAATCAAAAACTGAAGTCTAACACATTCAAAAATATCCATTATATTTTTTTATAAAAAAGACCAAAATAGTTCTCTAAAATGAGGAAAATACTTCATTTTTCTTGTTTTTCTCAAAAAACTCCGGGATTGAAGACTAACACATACAAATTTCAATTTTTCCAATTTTTTCTAAAAAATAAAAAACTGAAGTCTAACACCTTATAAAATATCAATTATCATTTTTTCTGAAAAAGACCAAAATAGTTCTCTAAAATGAGCAAAATACTTCATTTTTCATGTTTTTCTCAAAAAACTCCGGGATTGAAGACTAACACATACAAATTTCTATTTTTCCTATTTTTTGCATTAAATCAAAAACTGAAGTCTAACACCTTCAAAAATATCAATTATCATTTTTCCTAAAAAAGACCAAAATAGTTCTCGAAAATGAGCAAAATACTTCATTTTTCATGTTTTTCTCAAAAAACTCCGGGATTGAAGACTAACACATACAAATTTCTATTTTTCCTATTTTTTGCATAAAATAAAAAACTGAAGTCTAACACCTTCAAAAATATCAATTATCATTTTTTCTAAAAAAGACCAAAATAGTTCTCTTAAATGAGCAAAATACTTCATTTTTCATGTTTTTCTCAAAAAACTCCGGGATTGAAGCCTAACACATACAAATTTCTATTTTTCCTATTTTTTGCAAAAAATAAAAAACTGAAGTCTAACACCTTCAAAAATATCAATTATCATTTTATCTAAAAAAGACCAAAATAGTTCTCTAAAATGAGCAAAATACTCCATTTTTCATGTTTTTCTCAAAAAACTCCGGGATTGAAGACTAACACATACAAATTTCAATTTTTCCATTTTTTTGCAAAAAATCAAAAACTGAAGTCTAACACCTAAAAAAATATCAATTATCATTTTTTCTAAATGAGTCCAAAATAGTTCTCTAAAATGAGCAAAATACTTCATTTTTCATGTTTTTCTCAAAAAACTTCGTGATTGAAGACTAACACATACAAATTTCTATTTTTCCTATTTTTTGCAAAAAATAAAAAACTGAATTTTAACACCTTCAAAAATATCAATTATCATTTTTTCGAAAAAAGACCAAAATAGTTCTCTAAAGTGAGCAAAATACTTCATTTTTCATGTTTTTCTCAAAAAATTCCGGGATTGAAGAATAACACATACAAATTTCTATTTTTCCTATTTTTTGCATAAAATCAAAAACTGAAGTCTAACACCTTCAAAAATATCAATTATAATTTTTTCTAAAAAAGACTAAAATAGTTCTCTAAAATGAGCAAAATACTTCATTTTTCATGTTTATCTCAAAACACTCCGGGATTGAAGACTAACACATACAAATTTCTATTTTTCCTATTTTTTGCATAAAATCAAAAACTGAAGTCTAACACCTTCAAAAATATCAATTATATTTTTTTCCAAAAAAGACCAAAATAGATCTCTAAAATGAGGAAAATACTTCATTTTTCTTGTTTTTCTCAAAAAACTCCGGGATTGAAGACTAACACATACAAATTTCAATTTTTCCAATTTTTTGCAAAAAATAAAAAACTGAAGTCTAACACCTTATAAAATATCAATTATCATTTTTTCTGAAAAAGACCAAAATAATTCTCTAAAATGAGCAAAATACTTCATTTTTCATGTTTTTCTCAAAAAACTCCGGGAATGAAGATTAACACATACAAATTTCTATTTTTCCTATTTTTTTGCATAAAATCAAAAACTGAAGTCTAACACCTTCAAAAATATCCATTATCATTTTTTATAAAAAAGACCAAAATAGTTCTCTAAAATGAGCAAAATACTTCATTTTTCTTGTTTTTCTCAAAAAACTCCGGGATTGAAGCCTAACACATACAAATTTCTATTTTTCCCATTTTTTGCAAAAAATAAAAAACTGAAGTCTAACACCTTCAAAAATATCAATTATCATTTTATCTAAAAAAGACCAAAATAGTTCTCTAAAATGAGCAAAATACTTCATTTTTCATGTTTTTCTCAAAAAACTCCGGGATTGAAGACTAACACATACAAATTTCAATTTTTCCATTTTTTTGCAAAAAATCAAAAACTGAAGTCTAACACCTAAAAAAATATCAATTATCATTTTTTCTAAATGAGTCCAAAATAGTTCTCTAAAATGAGCAAAATACTTCATTTTTCATGTTTTTCTCAAAAAACTTCGTGATTGAAGACTAACACATACAAATTTCTATTTTTCCTATTTTTTGCAAAAAATAAAAAACTGAATTTTAACACCTTCAAAAATATCAATTATCATTTTTTCGAAAAAAGACCAAAATAGTTCTCTAAAGTGAGCAAAATACTTCATTTTTCATGTTTTTCTCAAAAAATTCCGGGATTGAAGAATAACACATACAAATTTCTATTTTTCCTATTTTTTGCATAAAATCAAAAACTGAAGTCTAACACCTTCAAAAATATCAATTATAATTTTTTCTAAAAAAGACTAAAATAGTTCTCTAAAATGAGCAAAATACTTCATTTTTCATGTTTATCTCAAAACACTCCGGGATTGAAGACTAACACATACAAATTTCTATTTTTCCTATTTTTTGCATAAAATCAAAAACTGAAGTCTAACACCTTCAAAAATATCAATTATATTTTTTTCTAAAAAAGACCAAAATAGATCTCTAAAATGAGCAAAATACTTCATTTTTCATGTTTTTCTCAAAAAACTCTGGGATTGAAGACTAACACATACAAATTTCTATTTTTCCTATTTTTTTGCATAAAATCAAAAACTGAAGTCTAACACCTTCAAAAATATCCATTATCATTTTTTATAAAAAAGACCAAAATAGTTCTCTAAAATGAGCAAAATACTTCATTTTTCTTGTTTTTCTCAAAAAACTCCGGGATTGAAGCCTAACACATACAAATTTCTATTTTTCCCATTTTTTGCAAAAAATAAAAAACTGAAGTCTAACACCTTCAAAAATATCAATTATCATTTTATCTAAAAAAGACCAAAATAGTTCTCTAAAATGAGCAAAATACTTCATTTTTCATGTTTTTCTCAAAAAACTCCGGGATTGAAGACTAACACATACAAATTTCAATTTTTCCATTTTTTTGCAAAAAATCAAAAACTGAAGTCTAACACCTAAAAAAATATCAATTATCATTTTTTCTAAATGAGTCCAAAATAGTTCTCTAAAATGAGCAAAATACTTCATTTTTCATGTTTTTCTCAAAAAACTTCGTGATTGAAGACTAACACATACAAATTTCTATTTTTCCTATTTTTTGCAAAAAATAAAAAACTGAATTTTAACACCTTCAAAAATATCAATTATCATTTTTTCGAAAAAAGACCAAAATAGTTCTCTAAAGTGAGCAAAATACTTCATTTTTCATGTTTTTCTCAAAAAATTCCGGGATTGAAGAATAACACATACAAATTTCTATTTTTCCTATTTTTTGCATAAAATCAAAAACTGAAGTCTAACACCTTCAAAAATATCAATTATAATTTTTTCTAAAAAAGACTAAAATAGTTCTCTAAAATGAGCAAAATACTTCATTTTTCATGTTTATCTCAAAACACTCCGGGATTGAAGACTAACACATACAAATTTCTATTTTTCCTATTTTTTGCATAAAATCAAAAACTGAAGTCTAACACCTTCAAAAATATCAATTATATTTTTTTCTAAAAAAGACCAAAATAGATCTCTAAAATGAGCAAAATACTTCATTTTTCATGTTTTTCTCAAAAAACTCTGGGATTGAAGACTAACACATACAAATTTCTATTTTTCCTATTTTTTTGCATAAAATCAAAAACTGAAGTCTAACACCTTCAAAAATATCCATTATCATTTTTTATAAAAAAGACCAAAATAGTTCTCTAAAATGAGCAAAATACTTCATTTTTCTTGTTTTTCTCAAAAAACTCCGGGATTGAAGCCTAACACATACAAATTTCTATTTTTCCCATTTTTTGCAAAAAATAAAAAACTGAAGTCTAACACCTTCAAAAATATCAATTATCATTTTTTCTAAAAAAGACCAATATAGTTCTCTAAAATGAGCAAAATACTTCATTTTTCATGTTTTTCTCAAAAAACTCCGGGATTGAAGACTAACACATACAAATTTCAATTTTTCCATTTTTTTGCAAAAAATCAAAAACTGAAGTCTAACACCTAAAAAAATATCAATTATCATTTTTTCAAAATGAGTCCAAAATAGTTCTCTAAAATGAGCAAAATACTTCATTTTTCATGTTTTTCTCAAAAAACTTCGTGATTGAAGACTAACACATACAAATTTCAATATTTCCTATTTTTTGCTAAAAATAAAAAACTTAATTTTAACACCTTCAAAAATATCAATTATCATTTTTTCGAAAAAAGACCAAAATAGTTCTCTAAAATGAGCAAAATACTTAATTTTTAATGTTTTTATCAAAAAATTCCGGGATTGAAGACTAACACATACAAATTTCTATCTTTCCTATTTTTTGCATAAAATCAAAAACAGAAGTCTAACACCTTCAAAAATATCAATTATCATTTTTTCTAAAAAAGATAAAAATAGTTCTCTAAAATAAGCAAAATACTTCATTATTCATGTTTTTCTCAATAAATTCCGTGATTGAAGACTAACACATACAAATTTCTATTTTCCCAATTTTTTGCAAAAAATCAAAAACTGAAGTCTAACACCTTCAAAAATATGAATTATCATTTTTTCTAAAAAAGACCAAAATAGTTCTCTAAAATGAGCAAAATACTTCATTTTTCATGTTTTTCTCAAAAAACTCCGGGATTGAAGACTAACACATACAAATTTCTATTTTTCCTATTTTTTGCATTAAATCAAAAACTGAAGTCTAACACCTTCAAAAATATCAATTATCATTTTTTCTAAAAAAGACCAAAATAGTTCTCTAAAATGAGCAAAATACTTCATTTTTCATGTTTTTCTCAAAAAACTCAGGGATTGAAGACTAACACATACAAATTTCTATTTTTCCTATTTTTTGCATAAAATAAAAAACTGAAGTCTAACACCTTCAAAAATATCCATTATCAGTTTTTATAAAAAAGACCAAAATAGTTCTCTAAAATGAGGAAAATACTTCATTTTTCTTGTTTTTCTCAAAAAACTCCGGGATTGAAGACTAACACATACAAATTTCTATTTTTCCTATTTTTTGCAAAAAATAAAAAACTGAAGTCTAACACCTTCAAAAATATCAATTATCATTTTATCTAAAAAAGACCAAAATAGTTCTCTAAAATGAGCAAAATACTTCATTTTTCATGTTTTTCTCAAAAAACTCCGGGATTGAAGACTAACACATACAAATTTCAATTTTTCCATTTTTTTGCAAAAAATCAAAAACTGAAGTCTAACACCTAAAAAAATATCAATTATCATTTTTTCTAAATACTTCATTTTTCATGTTTTTCTCAAAAAACTTCGTGATTGAAGACTAACACATACAAATTTCTATTTTTCCTATTTTTTGCAAAAAATAAAAAACTGAATTTTAAAACCTTCAAAAATATCAATTATCATTTTTTCGAAAAAAGACCAAAATAGTTCTCTAAAGTGAGCAAAATACTTCATTTTTCATGTTTTTCTCAAAAAATTCCGGGATTGAAGAATAGCACATACAAATTTCTATTTTTCCTATTTTTTGCATAAAATCAAAAACTGAAGTCTAACACCTTCAAAAATATCAATTATAATTTTTTCTAAAAAAGACTAAAATAGTTCTCTAAAATGAGCAAAATACTTCATTTTTCATGTTTATCTCAAAACACTCCGGGATTGAAGACTAACACATACAAATTTCTATTTTTCCTATTTTTTGCATAAAATCAAAAACTGAAGTCTAACACCTTCAAAAATATCAATTATATTTTTTTCTAAAAAAGACCAAAATAGATCTCTAAAATGAGCAAAATACTTCATTTTTCATGTTTTTCTCAAAAAACTCTGGGATTGAAGACTAACACATACAAATTTCTATTTTTCCTATTTTTTTGCATAAAATCAAAAACTGAAGTCTAACACCTTCAAAAATATCCATTATCATTTTTTATAAAAAAGACCAAAATAGTTCTCTAAAATGAGCAAAATACTTCATTTTTCTTGTTTTTCTCAAAAAACTCCGGGATTGAAGCCTAACACATACAAATTTCTATTTTTCCCATTTTTTGCAAAAAATAAAAAACTGAAGTCTAACACCTTCAAAAATATCAATTATCATTTTTTCTAAAAAAGACCAATATAGTTCTCTAAAATGAGCAAAATACTTCATTTTTCATGTTTTTCTCAAAAAACTCCGGGATTGAAGACTAACACATACAAATTTCAATTTTTCCATTTTTTTGCAAAAAATCAAAAACTGAAGTCTAACACCTAAAAAAATATCAATTATCATTTTTTCAAAATGAGTCCAAAATAGTTCTCTAAAATGAGCAAAATACTTCATTTTTCATGTTTTTCTCAAAAAACTTCGTGATTGAAGACTAACACATACAAATTTCAATATTTCCTATTTTTTGCTAAAAATAAAAAACTTAATTTTAACACCTTCAAAAATATCAATTATCATTTTTTCGAAAAAAGACCAAAATAGTTCTCTAAAATGAGCAAAATACTTAATTTTTAATGTTTTTATCAAAAAATTCCGGGATTGAAGACTAACACATACAAATTTCTATCTTTCCTATTTTTTGCATAAAATCAAAAACAGAAGTCTAACACCTTCAAAAATATCAATTATCATTTTTTCTAAAAAAGATAAAAATAGTTCTCTAAAATAAGCAAAATACTTCATTATTCATGTTTTTCTCAATAAATTCCGTGATTGAAGACTAACACATACAAATTTCTATTTTCCCAATTTTTTGCAAAAAATCAAAAACTGAAGTCTAACACCTTCAAAAATATGAATTATCATTTTTTCTAAAAAAGACCAAAATAGTTCTCTAAAATGAGCAAAATACTTCATTTTTCATGTTTTTCTCAAAAAACTCCGGGATTGAAGACTAACACATACAAATTTCTATTTTTCCTATTTTTTGCATTAAATCAAAAACTGAAGTCTAACACCTTCAAAAATATCAATTATCATTTTTTCTAAAAAAGACCAAAATAGTTCTCTAAAATGAGCAAAATACTTCATTTTTCATGTTTTTCTCAAAAAACTCAGGGATTGAAGACTAACACATACAAATTTCTATTTTTCCTATTTTTTGCATAAAATAAAAAACTGAAGTCTAACACCTTCAAAAATATCCATTATCAGTTTTTATAAAAAAGACCAAAATAGTTCTCTAAAATGAGGAAAATACTTCATTTTTCTTGTTTTTCTCAAAAAACTCCGGGATTGAAGACTAACACATACAAATTTCTATTTTTCCTATTTTTTGCAAAAAATAAAAAACTGAAGTCTAACACCTTCAAAAATATCAATTATCATTTTATCTAAAAAAGACCAAAATAGTTCTCTAAAATGAGCAAAATACTTCATTTTTCATGTTTATCTCAAAAAACTCCGGGATTGAAGACTAACACATACAAATTTCAATTTTTCCATTTTTTTGCAAAAAATCAAAAACTGAAGTCTAACACCTAAAAAAATATCAATTATCATTTTTTCTAAATACTTCATTTTTCATGTTTTTCTCAAAAAACTTCGTGATTGAAGACTAACACATACAAATTTCTATTTTTCCTATTTTTTGCAAAAAATAAAAAACTGAATTTTAAAACCTTCAAAAATATCAATTATCATTTTTTCGAAAAAAGACCAAAATAGTTCTCTAAAGTGAGCAAAATACTTCATTTTTCATGTTTTTCTCAAAAAATTCCGGGATTGAAGAATAACACATACAAATTTCTATTTTTCCTATTTTTTGCATAAAATCAAAAACTGAAGTCTAACACCTTCAAAAATATCAATTATAATTTTTTCTAAAAAAGACTAAAATAGTTCTCTAAAATGAGCAAAATACTTCATTTTTCATGTTTATCTCAAAACACTCCGGGATTGAAGACTAACACATACAAATTTCTATTTTTCCTATTTTTTGCATAAAATCAAAAACTGAAGTCTAACACCTTCAAAAATATCAATTATATTTTTTTCTAAAAAAGACCAAAATAGATCTCTAAAATGAGCAAAATACTTCATTTTTCATGTTTTTCTCAAAAAACTCTGGGATTGAAGACTAACACATACAAATTTCTATTTTTCCTATTTTTTTGCATAAAATCAAAAACTGAAGTCTAACACCTTCAAAAATATCCATTATCATTTTTTATAAAAAAGACCAAAATAGTTCTCTAAAATGAGCAAAATACTTCATTTTTCTTGTTTTTCTCAAAAAACTCCGGGATTGAAGCCTAACACATACAAATTTCTATTTTTCCCATTTTTTGCAAAAAATAAAAAACTGAAGTCTAACACCTTCAAAAATATCAATTATCATTTTTTCTAAAAAAGACCAATATAGTTCTCTAAAATGAGCAAAATACTTCATTTTTCATGTTTTTCTCAAAAAACTCCGGGATTGAAGACTAACACATACAAATTTCAATTTTTCCATTTTTTTGCAAAAAATCAAAAACTGAAGTCTAACACCTAAAAAAATATCAATTATCATTTTTTCAAAATGAGTCCAAAATAGTTCTCTAAAATGAGCAAAATACTTCATTTTTCATGTTTTTCTCAAAAAACTTCGTGATTGAAGACTAACACATACAAATTTCAATATTTCCTATTTTTTGCTAAAAATAAAAAACTTAATTTTAACACCTTCAAAAATATCAATTATCATTTTTTCGAAAAAAGACCAAAATAGTTCTCTAAAATGAGCAAAATACTTAATTTTTAATGTTTTTATCAAAAAATTCCGGGATTGAAGACTAACACATACAAATTTCTATCTTTCCTATTTTTTGCATAAAATCAAAAACAGAAGTCTAACACCTTCAAAAATATCAATTATCATTTTTTCTAAAAAAGATAAAAATAGTTCTCTAAAATAAGCAAAATACTTCATTATTCATGTTTTTCTCAATAAATTCCGTGATTGAAGACTAACACATACAAATTTCTATTTTCCCAATTTTTTGCAAAAAATCAAAAACTGAAGTCTAACACCTTCAAAAATATGAATTATCATTTTTTCTAAAAAAGACCAAAATAGTTCTCTAAAATGAGCAAAATACTTCATTTTTCATGTTTTTCTCAAAAAACTCCGGGATTGAAGACTAACACATACAAATTTCTATTTTTCCTATTTTTTGCATTAAATCAAAAACTGAAGTCTAACACCTTCAAAAATATCAATTATCATTTTTTCTAAAAAAGACCAAAATAGTTCTCTAAAATGAGCAAAATACTTCATTTTTCATGTTTTTCTCAAAAAACTCAGGGATTGAAGACTAACACATACAAATTTCTATTTTTCCTATTTTTTGCATAAAATAAAAAACTGAAGTCTAACACCTTCAAAAATATCCATTATCAGTTTTTATAAAAAAGACCAAAATAGTTCTCTAAAATGAGGAAAATACTTCATTTTTCTTGTTTTTCTCAAAAAACTCCGGGATTGAAGACTAACACATACAAATTTCTATTTTTCCTATTTTTTGCAAAAAATAAAAAACTGAAGTCTAACACCTTCAAAAATATCAATTATCATTTTATCTAAAAAAGACCAAAATAGTTCTCTAAAATGAGCAAAATACTTCATTTTTCATGTTTTTCTCAAAAAACTCCGGGATTGAAGACTAACACATACAAATTTCAATTTTTCCATTTTTTTGCAAAAAATCAAAAACTGAAGTCTAACACCTAAAAAAATATCAATTATCATTTTTTCTAAATACTTCATTTTTCATGTTTTTCTCAAAAAACTTCGTGATTGAAGACTAACACATACAAATTTCTATTTTTCCTATTTTTTGCAAAAAATAAAAAACTGAATTTTAAAACCTTCAAAAATATCAATTATCATTTTTTCGAAAAAAGACCAAAATAGTTCTCTAAAGTGAGCAAAATACTTCATTTTTCATGTTTTTCTCAAAAAATTCCGGGATTGAAGAATAACACATACAAATTTCTATTTTTCCTATTTTTTGCATAAAATCAAAAACTGAAGTCTAACACCTTCAAAAATATCAATTATAATTTTTTCTAAAAAAGACTAAAATAGTTCTCTAAAATGAGCAAAATACTTCATTTTTCATGTTTATCTCAAAACACTCCGGGATTGAAGACTAACACATACAAATTTCTATTTTTCCTATTTTTTGCATAAAATCAAAAACTGAAGTCTAACACCTTCAAAAATATCAATTATATTTTTTTCTAAAAAAGACCAAAATAGATCTCTAAAATGAGGAAAATACTTCATTTTTCTTGTTTTTCTCAAAAAACTCCGGGATTGAAGACTAACACATACAAATTTCAATTTTTCCAATTTTTTGCAAAAAATAAAAAACTGAAGTCTAACACCTAAAAAAATATCAATTATCATTTTTTCTGAAAAAGACCAAAATAATTCTCTAAAATGAGCAAAATACTTCATTTTTCATGTTTTTCTCAAAAAACTTCGTGATTGAAGACAAACACATACAAATTTCTATTTTTCCTATTTTTTGCATAAAATCAAAAACTGAAGTCTAAAACCTTCAAAAATATCAATTATAATTTTTTCTAAAAAAGACTAAAATAGTTCTCTAAAATGAGCAAAATACTTCATTTTTCATGTTTATCTCAAAACACTCCGGGATTGAAGACTAACACATACAAATTTCTATTTTTCCTATTTTTTGCATAAAATCAAAAACTGAAGTCTAACACCTTCAAAAATATCAATTATATTTTTTTCTAAAAAAGACCAAAATAGATCTCTAAAATGAGCAAAATACTTCATTTTTCATGTTTTTCTCAAAAAACTCTGGGATTGAAGACTAACACATACAAATTTCTATTTTTCCTATTTTTTTGCATAAAATCAAAAACTGAAGTCTAACACCTTCAAAAATATCCATTATCATTTTTTATAAAAAAGACCAAAATAGTTCTCTAAAATGAGCAAAATACTTCATTTTTCTTGTTTTTCTCAAAAAACTCCGGGATTGAAGCCTAACACATACAAATTTCTATTTTTCCCATTTTTTGCAAAAAATAAAAAACTGAAGTCTAACACCTTCAAAAATATCAATTATCATTTTATCTAAAAAAGACCAAAATAGTTCTCTAAAATGAGCAAAATACTTCATTTTTCATGTTTTTCTCAAAAAACTCCAGGATTGAAGACTAACACATACAAATTTCAATTTTTCCATTTTTTTGCAAAAAATCAAAAACTGAAGTCTAACACCTAAAAAAATATCAATTATCATGAGCAAAATACTTCATTTTTCATGTTTTTCTCAAAAAACTTCGTGATTGAAGACTAACACATACAAATTTCTATTTTTCCTATTTTTTGCATAAAATCAAAAACTGAAGTCTAACACCTTCAAAAATATCAATTATAATTTTTTCTAAAAAAGACTAAAATAGTTCTCTAAAATGAGCAAAATACTTCATTTTTCATGTTTATCTCAAAACACTCCGGGATTGAAGACTAACACATACAAATTTCTATTTTTCCTATTTTTTGCATAAAATCAAAAACTGAAGTCTAACACCTTCAAAAATATCAATTATATTTTTTTCTAAAAAAGACCAAAATAGATCTCTAAAATGAGCAAAATACTTCATTTTTCATGTTTTTCTCAAAAAACTCTGGGATTGAAGACTAACACATACAAATTTCTATTTTTCCTATTTTTTTGCATAAAATCAAAAACTGAAGTCTAACACCTTCAAAAATATCCATTATCATTTTTTATAAAAAAGACCAAAATAGTTCTCTAAAATGAGCAAAATACTTCATTTTTCTTGTTTTTCTCAAAAAACTCCGGGATTGAAGCCTAACACATACAAATTTCTATTTTTCCCATTTTTTGCAAAAAATAAAAAACTGAAGTCTAACACCTTCAAAAATATCAATTATCATTTTATCTAAAAAAGACCAAAATAGTTCTCTAAAATGAGCAAAATACTTCATTTTTCATGTTTTTCTCAAAAAACTCCGGGATTGAAGACTAACACATACAAATTTCAATTTTTCCATTTTTTTGCAAAAAATCAAAAACTGAAGTCTAACACCTAAAAAAATATCAATTATCATTTTTTCTAAATGAGTCCAAAATAGTTCTCTAAAATGAGCAAAATACTTCATTTTTCATGTTTTTCTCAAAAAACTTCGTGATTGAAGACTAACACATACAAATTTCTATTTTTCCTATTTTTTGCAAAAAATAAAAAACTGAATTTTAACACCTTCAAAAATATCAATTATCATTTTTTCGAAAAAAGACCAAAATAGTTCTCTAAAGTGAGCAAAATACTTCATTTTTCATGTTTTTCTCAAAAAATTCTGGGATTGAAGAATAACACATACAAATTTCTATTTTTCCTATTTTTTGCATAAAATCAAAAACTGAAGTCTAACACCTTCAAAAATATCAATTATAATTTTTTCTAAAAAAGACTAAAATAGTTCTCTAAAATGAGCAAAATACTTCATTTTTCATGTTTATCTCAAAACACTCCGGGATTGAAGACTAACACATACAAATTTCTATTTTTCCTATTTTTTGCATAAAATCAAAAACTGAAGTCTAACACCTTCAAAAATATCCATTATCATTTTTTATAAAAAAGACCAAAATAGTTCTCTAAAATGAGCAAAATACTTCATTTTTCTTGTTTTTCTCAAAAAACTCCGGGATTGAAGCCTAACACATACAAATTTCTATTTTTCCCATTTTTTGCAAAAAATAAAAAACTGAAGTCTAACACCTTCAAAAATATCAATTATCATTTTTTCTAAAAAAGACCAATATAGTTCTCTAAAATGAGCAAAATACTTCATTTTTCATGTTTTTCTCAAAAAACTCCGGGATTGAAGACTAACACATACAAATTTCAATTTTTCCATTTTTTTGCAAAAAATCAAAAACTGAAGTCTAACACCTAAAAAAATATCAATTATCATTTTTTCAAAATGAGTCCAAAATAGTTCTCTAAAATGAGCAAAATACTTCATTTTTCATGTTTTTCTCAAAAAACTTCGTGATTGAAGACTAACACATACAAATTTCAATTTTTCCTATTTTTTGCAAAAAATAAAAAACTTAATTTTAACACCTTCAAAAATATCAATTATCATTTTTTCGAAAAAAGACCAAAATAGTTCTCTAAAATGAGCAAAATACTTAATTTTTAATGTTTTTATCAAAAAATTCCGGGATTGAAGACTAACACATACAAATTTCTATCTTTCCTATTTTTTGCATAAAATCAAAAACAGAAGTCTAACACCTTCAAAAATATCAATTATCATTTTTTCTAAAAAAGATAAAAATAGTTCTCTAAAATAAGCAAAATACTTCATTATTCATGTTTTTCTCAATAAATTCCGTGATTGAAGACTAACACATACAAATTTCTATTTTCCCAATTTTTTGCAAAAAATCAAAAACTGAAGTCTAACACCTTCAAAATTATGAATTATCATTTTTTCTAAAAAAGACCAAAATAGTTCTCTAAAATGAGCAAAATACTTCATTTTTCATGTTTTTCTCAAAAAACTCCGGGATTGAAGACTAACACATACAAATTTCTATTTTTCCTATTTTTTGCATTAAATCAAAAACTGAAGTCTAACACCTTCAAAAATATCAATTATCATTTTTTCTAAAAAAGACCAAAATAGTTCTCTAAAATGAGCAAAATACTTCATTTTTCATGTTTTTCTCAAAAAACTCAGGGATTGAAGACTAACACATACAAATTTCTATTTTTCCTATTTTTTGCATAAAATAAAAAACTGAAGTCTAACACCTTCAAAAATATCCATTATCAGTTTTTATAAAAAAGACCAAAATAGTTCTCTAAAATGAGGAAAATACTTCATTTTTCTTGTTTTTCTCAAAAAACTCCGGGATTGAAGACTAACACATACAAATTTCTATTTTTCCTATTTTTTGCAAAAAATAAAAAACTGAAGTCTAACACCTTCAAAAATATCAATTATCATTTTATCTAAAAAAGACCAAAATAGTTCTTTAAAATGAGCAAAATACTTCATTTTTCATGTTTTTCTCAAAAAACTCCGGGATTGAAGACTAACACATACAAATTTCAATTTTTCCATTTTTTTGCAAAAAATCAAAAACTGAAGTCTAACACCTAAAAAAATATCAATTATCATTTTTTCTAAATACTTCATTTTTCATGTTTTTCTCAAAAAACTTCGTGATTGAAGACTAACACATACAAATTTCTATTTTTCCTATTTTTTGCAAAAAATAAAAAACTGAATTTTAAAACCTTCAAAAATATCAATTATCATTTTTTCGAAAAAAGACCAAAATAGTTCTCTAAAGTGAGCAAAATACTTCATTTTTCATGTTTTTCTCAAAAAATTCCGGGATTGAAGAATAACACATACAAATTTCTATTTTTCCTATTTTTTGCATAAAATCAAAAACTGAAGTCTAACACCTTCAAAAATATCAATTATAATTTTTTCTAAAAAAGACTAAAATAGTTCTCTAAAATGAGCAAAATACTTCATTTTTCATGTTTATCTCAAAACACTCCGGGATTGAAGACTAACACATACAAATTTCTATTTTTCCTATTTTTTGCATAAAATCAAAAACTGAAGTCTAACACCTTCAAAAATATCAATTATATTTTTTTCTAAAAAAGACCAAAATAGATCTCTAAAATGAGGAAAATACTTCATTTTTCTTGTTTTTCTCAAAAAACTCCGGGATTGAAGACTAACACATACAAATTTCAATTTTTCCAATTTTTTGCAAAAAATAAAAAACTGAAGTCTAACACCTTATAAAATATCAATTATCATTTTTTCTGAAAAAGACCAAAATAATTCTCTAAAATGAGCAAAATACTTCATTTTTCATGTTTTTCTCAAAAAACTCCGGGAATGAAGATTAACACATACAAATTTCTATTTTTCCTATTTTTTTGCATAAAATCAAAAACTGAAGTCTAACACCTTCAAAAATATCCATTATCATTTTTTATAAAAAAGACCAAAATAGTTCTCTAAAATGAGCAAAATACTTCATTTTTCTTGTTTTTCTCAAAAAACTCCGGGATTGAAGCCTAACACATACAAATTTCTATTTTTCCCATTTTTTGGAAAAAATAAAAAACTGATGTCTAACACCTTCAAAAATATCAATTATCATTTTATCTAAAAAAGACCAAAATAGTTCTCTAAAATGAGCAAAATACTTCATTTTTCATGTTTTTCTCAAAAAACTCCGGGATTGAAGACTAACACATACAAATTTCAATTTTTCCATTTTTTTGCAAAAAATCAAAAACTGAAGTCTAACACCTAAAAAAATATCAATTATCATTTTTTCTAAATGAGTCCAAAATAGTTCTCTAAAATGAGCAAAATACTTCATTTTTCATGTTTTTCTCAAAAAACTTCGTGATTGAAGACTAACACATACAAATTTCTATTTTTCCTATTTTTTGCAAAAAATAAAAAACTGAATTTTAACACCTTCAAAAATATCAATTATCATTTTTTCGAAAAAAGACCAAAATAGTTCTCTAAAGTGAGCAAAATACTTCATTTTTCATGTTTTTCTCAAAAAATTCCGGGATTGAAGAATAACACATACAAATTTCTATTTTTCCTATTTTTTGCATAAAATCAAAAACTGAAGTCTAACACCTTCAAAAATATCAATTATAATTTTTTCTAAAAAAGACTAAAATAGTTTTCTAAAATGAGCAAAATACTTCATTTTTCATGTTTATCTCAAAACACTCCGGGATTGAAGACTAACACATACAAATTTCTATTTTTCCTATTTTTTGCATAAAATCTAAAACTGAAGTCTAACACCTTCAAAAATATCAATTATATTTTTTTCTAAAAAAGACCAAAATAGATCTCTAAAATGAGCAAAATACTTCATTTTTCATGTTTTTCTCAAAAAACTCTGGGATTGAAGACTAACACATACAAATTTCTATTTTTCCTATTTTTTTGCATAAAATCAAAAACTGAAGTCTAACACCTTCAAAAATATCAATTATCATTTTTTATAAAAAAGACCAAAATAGTTCTCTAAAATGAGCAAAATACTTCATTTTTCTTGTTTTTCTCAAAAAACTCCGGGATTGAAGCCTAACACATACAAATTTCTATTTTTCCCTTTTTTTGCAAAAAATAAAAAACTGAAGTCTAACACCTTCAAAAATATCAATTATCATTTTTTCTAAAAAAGACCAAAATAGTTCTCTAAAATGAGCAAAATACTTCATTTTTCATGTTTTTCTCAAAAAACTCCGGGATTGAAGACTAACACATACAAATTTCAATTTTTCCATTTTTTTGCAAAAAATCAAAAACTGAAGTCTAACACCTAAAAAAATATCAATTATCATTTTTTCAAAATGAGTCCAAAATAGTTCTCTAAAATGAGCAAAATACTTCATTTTTCATGTTTTTCTCAAAAAACTTCGTGATTGAAGACTAACACATACAAATTTCTATTTTTCCTATTTTTTGCAAAAAATAAAAAACTTAATTTTAACACCTTCAAAAATATCAATTATCATTTTTTCGAAAAAAGACCAAAATAGTTCTCTAAAATGAGCAAAATACTTAATTTTTAATGTTTTTCTCAAAAAATTCCGGGATTGAAGACTAACACATACAAATTTCTATCTTTCCTATTTTTTGCATAAAATCAAAAACAGAAGTCTAACACCTTCAAAAATATCAATTATCATTTTTTCTAAAAAAGATAAAAATAGTTCTCTAAAATAAGCAAAATACTTCATTATTCATGTTTTTCTCAATAAATTCCGTGATTGAAGACTAACACATACAAATTTCTATTTTCCCAATTTTTTGCAAAAAATCAAAAACTGAAGTCTAACACCTTCAAAAATATGAATTATCATTTTTTCTAAAAAAGACCAAAATAGTTCTCTAAAATGAGCAAAATACTTCATTTTTCATGTTTCTCTCAAAAAACTCCGGGATTGAAGACTAACACATACAAATTTCTATTTTTCCTATTTTTTGCATTAAATCAAAAACTGAAGTCTAACACCTTCAAAAATATCAATTATCATTTTTTCTAAAAAAGACCAAAATAGTTCTCTAAAATGAGCAAAATACTTCATTTTTCATGTTTTTCTCAAAAAACTCAGGGATTGAAGACTAACACATACAAATTTCTATTTTTCCTATTTTTTGCATAAAATAAAAAACTGAAGTCTAACACCTTCAAAAATATCCATTATCAGTTTTTATAAAAAAGACCAAAATAGTTCTCTAAAATGAGGAAAATACTTCATTTTTCTTGTTTTTCTCAAAAAACTCCGGGATTGAAGACTAACACATACAAATTTCTATTTTTCCTATTTTTTGCAAAAAATAAAAAACTGAAGTCTAACACCTTCAAAAATATCAATTATCATTTTTTCTAAAAAAGACCAAAAAAGTTCTCTAAAATTAGCAAAATACTTCATTTTTCATGTTTTTCTCAAAAAACTCCGGGATTGAAGACTAACACATACAAATTTCAATTTTTCCATTTTTTTGCAAAAAATCAAAAACTGAAGTCTAACACCTAAAAAAATATCAATTATCATTTTTTCAAAATGAGTCCAAAATAGTTCTCTAAAATGAGCAAAATACTTCATTTTTCATGTTTTTCTCAAAAAACTTCGTGATTGAAGACTAACACATACAAATTTCTATTTTTCCTATTTTTTGCAAAAAATAAAAAACTTAATTTTAACACCTTCAAAAATATCAATTATCATTTTTTCGAAAAAAGACCAAAATAGTTCTCTAAAATGAGCAAAATACTTAATTTTTAATGTTTTTCTCAAAAAATTCCGGGATTGAAGACTAACACATACAAATTTCTATCTTTCCTATTTTTTGCATAAAATCAAAAACAGAAGTCTAACACCTTCAAAAATATCAATTATCATTTTTTCTAAAAAAGATAAAAATAGTTCTCTAAAATAAGCAAAATACTTCATTATTCATGTTTTTCTCAATAAATTCCGTGATTGAAGACTAACACATACAAATTTCTATTTTCCCAATTTTTTGCAAAAAATCAAAAACTGAAGTCTAACACCTTCAAAAATATGAATTATCATTTTTTCTAAAAAAGACCAAAATAGTTCTCTAAAATGAGCAAAATACTTCATTTTTCATGTTTCTCTCAAAAAACTCCGGGATTGAAGACTAACACATACAAATTTCTATTTTTCCTATTTTTTGCATTAAATCAAAAACTGAAGTCTAACACCTTCAAAAATATCAATTATCATTTTTTCTAAAAAAGACCAAAATAGTTCTCTAAAATGAGCAAAATACTTCATTTTTCATGTTTTTCTCAAAAAACTCAGGGATTGAAGACTAACACATACAAATTTCTATTTTTCCTATTTTTTGCATAAAATAAAAAACTGAAGTCTAACACCTTCAAAAATATCCATTATCAGTTTTTATAAAAAAGACCAAAATAGTTCTCTAAAATGAGGAAAATACTTCATTTTTCTTGTTTTTCTCAAAAAACTCCGGGATTGAAGACTAACACATACAAATTTCTATTTTTCCTATTTTTTGCAAAAAATAAAAAACTGAAGTCTAACACCTTCAAAAATATCAATTATCATTTTTTCTAAAAAAGACCAAAAAAGTTCTCTAAAATTAGCAAAATACTTCATTTTTCATGTTTTTCTCAAAAAACTCCGGGATTGAAGACTAACACATACAAATTTCGATTTTTCCATTTTTTTGCAAAAAATCAAAAACTGAAGTCTAACACCTAAAAAAATATCAATTATCATTTTTTCTAAATGAGTCCAAAATAGTTCTCTAAAATGAGCAAAATACTTCATTTTTCATGTTTTTCTCAAAAAACTTCGTGATTGAAGACTAACACATACAAATTTCTATTTTTCCTATTTTTTGCAAAAAATAAAAAACTTAATTTTAACACCTTCAAAAATACCAATTATCATTTTTTCGAAGAAAGACCAAAATAGTTCTCTAAAATGAGAAAAATACTTCATTTTTCTTGTTTTTCTCAAAAAATTCCGGGATTGAAGACTAACAGATACAAATTTCTATTTTTCCTATTTTTTGCATAAAATCAAAAACTGAAGTCTAACACCTTCAAAAATATCAATTATCATTTTTTCTAAAAAAGACAAAAATAGTTCTCTAAAATAAGCAAAATACTTCATTATTCATGTTTTTCTCAATAAATTCCGTGATTGAAGACTAACACCTACAAATTTCTATGTTCCCAATTTTTTGCAAAAAATCAAAAACTGAAGTCTAGCACCTTCAAAAATATGAATTATCATTTTTTCTAAAAAAGACCAAAATAGTTCTCTAAAATGAGCCAAATACTTCATTTTTCATGTTTTTCTCGAAAAACTCCGTGATTGAAGACTAACACATACAAATTTCTATTTTTCCTATTTTTTGCATAAAATCAAAAACTGAAATCTAACACCTTGAAATACATCCATTATCATTTTTTCTAAAAAAGACCAAAATAGTTCTCTAAAATGAGCAAAATACTTCATTTTTCTTGTTTTTCTCAAAAAACTCCGGGATTGAAGACTAACACATACAAATTTCAATTTTTCCAATTTTTTGCAAAAAATAAAAAACTGAAGTCTAACAACTTCAAAAATATCAATTATCATTTTATCTAAAAAAGACCAAAATAGTTCTCTAAAATGAGCAAAATACTTCATTTTTCATGTTTTTCTCAAAAAACTCCGGGATTGAAGACTAACACATACAAATTTCAATTTTTCAATTTTTTTGCAAAAAATCAAAAACTGAAGTCTAACACCTAAAAAAATATCAATTATCATTTTTTCTAAATGAGTCCAAAATAGTTCTCTAAAATGAGCAAAATACTTCATTTTTCATGTTTTTCTCAAAAAACTCTGGGATTGAAGACTAACACATACAAATTTCTATTTTTTCTATTTTTTGCATAAAATCAAAAACTGAAGTCTAACACCTTCAAAAATATCCATTATCAGTTTTTATAAAATACACCAAAATAGTTCTCTAAAATGAGCAAAATACTTCATTTTTCTTGTTTTTCTCAAAAAAATCCGGGATTGAAGACTAACACATACAAATTTCTATTTTTCCTATTTTTTGCAAAAAATAAAAAACTGAAGTCTAACACCTTCAAAAATATCAATTATCATTTTTTCTAAAAAAGACCAAAAAAGTTCTCTAAAATTAGCAAAATACTTCATTTTTCATGTTTTTCTCAAAAAACTCCGGGATTGAAGACTAACACATACAAATTTCGATTTTTCCATTTTTTTCCAAAAAATCAAAAACTGAAGTCTAACACCTTAAAAAATATCAATTATCATTTTTTCTAAATGAGTCCAAAATAGTTCTCTAAAATGAGCAAAATACTTCATTTTTCATGTTTTTCTCAAAAAACTTCGTGATTGAAGACTAACACATACAAATTTCTATTTTTCCTATTTTTTGCAAAAAATAAAAAACTTAATTTTAACACCTTCAAAAATACCAATTATCATTTTTTCGAAGAAAGACCAAAATAGTTCTCTAAAATGAGAAAAATACTTCATTTTTCTTGTTTTTCTCAAAAAATTCCGGGATTGAAGACTAACAGATACAAATTTCTATTTTTCCTATTTTTTGCATAAAATCAAAAACTGAAGTCTAACACCTTCAAAAATATCAATTATCATTTTTTCTAAAAAAGACAAAAATAGTTCTCTAAAATAAGCAAAATACTTCATTATTCATGTTTTTCTCAATAAATTCCGTGATTGAAGACTAACACCTACAAATTTCTATGTTCCCAATTTTTTGCAAAAAATCAAAAACTGAAGTCTAGCACCTTCAAAAATATGAATTATCATTTTTTCTAAAAAAGACCAAAATAGTTCTCTAAAATGAGCCAAATACTTCATTTTTCATGTTTTTCTCGAAAAACTCCGTGATTGAAGACTAACACATACAAATTTCTATTTTTCCTATTTTTTGCATAAAATCAAAAACTGAAATCTAACACCTTGAAATATATCCATTATCATTTTTTCTAAAAAAGACCAAAATAGTTCTCTAAAATGAGCAAAATACTTCATTTTTCTTGTTTTTCTCAAAAAACTCCGGGATTGAAGACTAACACATACAAATTTCAATTTTTCCAATTTTTTGCAAAAAATAAAAAACTGAAGTCTAACAACTTCAAAAATATCAATTATCATTTTATCTAAAAAAGACCAAAATAGTTCTCTAAAATGAGCAAAATACTTCATTTTTCATGTTTTTCTCAAAAAACTCCGGGATTGAAGACTAACACATACAAATTTCAATTTTTCAATTTTTTTGCAAAAAATCAAAAACCGAAGTCTAACACCTAAAAAAATATCAATTATCATTTTTTCTAAATGAGTCCAAAATAGTTCTCTAAAATGAGCAAAATACTTCATTTTTCATGTTTTTCTCAAAAAACTCTGGGATTGAAGACTAACACATACAAATTTCTATTTTTCCTATTTTTTGCATAAAATCAAAAACTGAAGTCTAACACCTTCAAAAATATCCATTATCAGTTTTTATAAAAAAGACCAAAATAGTTCTCTAAAATGAGGAAAATACTTCATTTTTCTTGTTTTTCTCAAAAAACTCCGGGATTGAAGACTAACACATACAAATTTCTATTTTTCCTATTTTTTGCAAAAAATAAAAAACTGAAGTCTAACACCTTCAAAAATATCAATTATCATTTTTTCTAAAAAAGACCAAAAAAGTTCTCTAAAATTAGCAAAATACTTCATTTTTCATGTTTTTCTCAAAAAACTCCGGGATTGAAGACTAACACATACAAATTTCGATTTTTCCATTTTTTTGCAAAAAATCAAAAACTGAAGTCTAACACCTAAAAAAATATCAATTATCATTTTTTCTAAATGAGTCCAAAATAGTTCTCTAAAATGAGCAAAATACTTCATTTTTCATGTTTTTCTCAAAAAACTTCGTGATTGAAGACTAACACATACAAATTTCTATTTTTCCTATTTTTTGCAAAAAATAAAAAACTTAATTTTAACACCTTCAAAAATACCAATTATCATTTTTTCGAAGAAAGACCAAAATAGTTCTCTAAAATGAGAAAAATACTTCATTTTTCTTGTTTTTCTCAAAAAATTCCGGGATTGAAGACTAACAGATACAAATTTCTATTTTTCCTATTTTTTGCATAAAATCAAAAACTGAAGTCTAACACCTTCAAAAATATCAATTATCATTTTTTCTAAAAAAGACAAAAATAGTTCTCTAAAATAAGCAAAATACTTCATTATTCATGTTTTTCTCAATAAATTCCGTGATTGAAGACTAACACCTACAAATTTCTATGTTCCCAATTTTTTGCAAAAAATCAAAAACTGAAGTCTAGCACCTTCAAAAATATGAATTATCATTTTTTCTAAAAAAGACCAAAATAGTTCTCTAAAATGAGCCAAATACTTCATTTTTCATGTTTTTCTCGAAAAACTCCGTGATTGAAGACTAACACATACAAATTTCTATTTTTCCTATTTTTTGCATAAAATCAAAAACTGAAATCTAACACCTTGAAATATATCCATTATCATTTTTTCTAAAAAAGACCAAAATAGTTCTCTAAAATGAGCAAAATACTTCATTTTTCTTGTTTTTCTCAAAAAACTCCGGGATTGAAGACTAACACATACAAATTTCAATTTTTCCAATTTTTTGCAAAAAATAAAAAACTGAAGTCTAACAACTTCAAAAATATCAATTATCATTTTATCTAAAAAAGACCAAAATAGTTCTCTAAAATGAGCAAAATACTTCATTTTTCATGTTTTTCTCAAAAAACTCCGGGATTGAAGACTAACACATACAAATTTCAATTTTTCAATTTTTTTGCAAAAAATCAAAAACTGAAGTCTAACACCTAAAAAAATATCAATTATCATTTTTTCTAAATGAGTCCAAAATAGTTCTCTAAAATGAGCAAAATACTTCATTTTTCATGTTTTTCTCAAAAAACTCTGGGATTGAAGACTAACACATACAAATTTCTATTTTTCCTATTTTTTGCATAAAATCAAAAACTGAAGTCTAACACCTTCAAAAATATCCATTATCAGTTTTTATAAAATACACCAAAATAGTTCTCTAAAATGAGCAAAATACTTCATTTTTCTTGTTTTTCTCAAAAAAATCCGGGATTGAAGACTAACACATACAAATTTCTATTTTTCCTATTTTTTGCAAAAAATAAAAAACTGAAGTCTAACACCTTCAAAAATATCAATTATCATTTTTTCTAAAAAAGACCAAAAAAGTTCTCTAAAATTAGCAAAATACTTCATTTTTCATGTTTTTCTCAAAAAACTCCGGGATTGAAGACTAACACATACAAATTTCGATTTTTCCATTTTTTTCCAAAAAATCAAAAACTGAAGTCTAACACCTTAAAAAATATCAATTATCATTTTTTCTAAATGAGTCCAAAATAGTTCTCTAAAATGAGCAAAATACTTCATTTTTCATGTTTTTCTCAAAAAACTCCGTGATTGAAGACTAACACGTACAAATTTCTATTTTTCCTATTTTTTGCATTAAATAAAAAACTGAAGTCTAACACCTTCAAAAATATCAATTATCATTTTTTTTTAAAAAGGCCAAAATAGCTCTCTAAAATGAGCAAAATACTTCATTTTTCATGTTTTTCTCAATAAACTCAGGGATTGAAGACTAACACATACAAATTTCTATTTTTCCTATTTTTTGCATAAAATAAAAAACTGAAGTCTAACACCTTCAAAAATATCCATTATCAGTTTTTATAAAAAAGACCAAAATAGTTCTCTAAAATGAGGAAAATACTTCATTTTTCTTGTTTTTCTCAAAAAACTCCGGGATTGAAGACTAACACATACAAATTTCTATTTTTCCTATTTTTTGCAAAAAATAAAAAACTGAAGTCTAACACCTTCAAAAATATCAATTATCATTTTTTCTAAAAAAGACCAAAAAAGTTCTCTAAAATTAGCAAAATACTTCATTTTTCATGTTTTTCTCAAAAAACTCCGGGATTGAAGACTAACACATACAAATTTCGATTTTTCCATTTTTTTGCAAAAAATCAAAAACTGAAGTCTAACGCCTAAAAAAATATCAATTATCATTTTTTCTAAATGAGTCCAAAATAGTTCTCTAAAATGAGCAAAATACTTCATTTTTCATGTTTTTCTCAAAAAACTTCGTGATTAAAGACTAACACATACAAATTTCTATTTTTCCTATTTTTTGCAAAAAATAAAAAACTTAATTTTAACACCTTCAAAAATACCAATTATCATTTTTTCGAAGAAAGACCAAAATAGTTCTCTAAAATGAGAAAAATACTTCATTTTTCTTGTTTTTCTCAAAAAATTCCGGGATTGAAGACTAACAGATACAAATTTCTATTTTTCCTATTTTTTGCATAAAATCAAAAACTGAAGTCTAACACCTTCAAAAATATCAATTATCATTTTTTCTAAAAAAGACAAAAATAGTTCTCTAAAATAAGCAAAATACTTCATTATTCATGTTTTTCTCAATAAATTCCGTGATTGAAGACTAACACCTACAAATTTCTATGTTCCCAATTTTTTGCAAAAAAACAAAAACTGAAGTCTAGCACCTTCAAAAATATGAATTATCATTTTTTCTAAAAAAGACCAAAATAGTTCTCTAAAATGAGCCAAATACTTCATTTTTCATGTTTTTCTCGAAAAACTCCGTGATTGAAGACTAACACATACAAATTTCTATTTTTCCTATTTTTTGCATAAAATCAAAAACTGAAATGTAACACCTTCAAATATATCCATTATCATTTTTTCTAAAAAAGACCAAAATAGTTCTCTAAAATGAGCAAAATACTTCATTTTTCTTGTTTTTCTCAAAAAACTCCGGGATTGAAGACTAACACATACAAATTTCAATTTTTCCAATTTTTTGCAAAAAATAAAAAACTTAAGTCTAACAACTTCAAAAATATCAATTATCATTTTATCTAAAAAAGACCAAAATAGTTCTCTAAAATGAGCAAAATACTTCATTTTTCATGTTTTTCTCAAAAAACTCCGGGATTGAAGACTAACACATACAAATTTCAATTTTTCCATTTTTTTGCAAAAAATCAAAAACTGAAGTCTAACACCTAAAAAAATATCAATTATCATTTTTTCTAAATGAGTCCAAAATAGTTCTCTAAAATGAGCAAAATACTTCATTTTTCATGTTTTTCTCAAAAAACTCTGGGATTGAAGACTAACACATACAAATTTCAATTTTTCCTATTTTTTGCATAAAATCAAAAACTGAAGTCTAACACCTTCAAAAATATCCATTATCAGTTTTTATAAAATACACCAAAATAGTTCTCTAAAATGAGGAAAATACTTCATTTTTCTTGTTTTTCTCAAAAAAATCCGGGATTGAAGACTAACACATACAAATTTCTATTTTTCCTATTTTTTGCAAAAAATAAAAAACTGAAGTCTAACACCTTCAAAAATATCAATTATCATTTTTTCTAAAAAAGACCAAAAAAGTTCTCTAAAATTAGCAAAATACTTCATTTTTCATGTTTTTCTCAAAAAATTCCGGGATTGAAGACTAACACATA
This sequence comes from Luzula sylvatica, assembly GCA_946800325.1. Taxonomy (NCBI): domain Eukaryota; kingdom Viridiplantae; phylum Streptophyta; class Magnoliopsida; order Poales; family Juncaceae; genus Luzula; species Luzula sylvatica. The sequence continues at coordinate 66,122,628 of OX326959.1, read as the reverse complement.
CAAATTTCGATTTTTCCATTTTTTTCCAAAAAATCAAAAACTGAAGTCTAACACCTTAAAAAATATCAATTATCATTTTTTCTAAATAAGTCCAAAATAGTTCTCTAAAATGAGCAAAATACTTCATTTTCATGTTTTTCTCAAAAAACTCCGTGATTGAAGACTAACACGTACAAATTTCTATTTTTCCTATTTTTTGCATTAAATAAAAAACTGAAGTCTAACACCTTCAAAAATATCAATTATCATTTTTTTTAAAAAAGACCAAAATAGTTCTCTAAAATGAGCAAAATAATTCATTTTTCATGTTTTTCTCAAAAAACTTCGTGATTGAAGACTAACACATACAAATTTCTATTTTTCTTATTTTTTGCAAAAAATAAAAAACTGAATTTTAACACCTTCAAAAATATCAATTATCATTTTTTCGAAAAAAGACCAAAATAGTTCTCTAAAGTGAGCAAAATACTTCATTTTTCATGTTTTTCTCAAAAAATTCCGGGATTGAAGAATAACACATACAAATTTCTATTTTTCCTATTTTTTGCATAAAATCAAAAACTGAAGTCTAACACCTTCAAAAATATCAATTATATTTTTTTCTAAAAAAGACCAAAATAGATCTCTAAAATGAGCAAAATACTTCATTTTTCTTGTTTTTCTCAAAAAACTCCGGGATTGAAGACTAACACATACAAATTTCAATTTTTCCAAATTTTTGCAAAAAATAAAAAACTGAAGTCTAACACCTTATAAAATATCAATTATCATTTTTTCTGAAAAAGACCAAAATAATTCTCTAAAATGAGCAAAATACTTCATTTTTCATGTTTTTCTCAAAAAACTCCGGGATTGAAGACTAACACATACAAATTTCTATTTTTCCTATTTTTTGCATAAAATCAAAAACTGAAGTCTAACACCTTCAAAAATATCCATTATCATTTTTTATAAAAAAGACCAAAATAGTTCTCTAAAATGAGCAAAATACTTCATTTTTCTTGTTTTTCTCAAAAAACTCCGGGATTGAAGCCTAACACATACAAATTTCTATTTTTCCCATTTTTTGCAAAAAATAAAAAACTGAAGTCTAACACCTTCAAAAATATCAATTATCATTTTTTCTAAAAAAGACCAAAATAGTTCTCTAAAATGAGCAAAATACTTCATTTTTCATGTTTTTCTCAAAAAACTCCGGGATTGAAGACTAACACATACAAATTTCAATTTTTCCATTTTTTTGCAAAAAATCAAAAACTGAAGTCTAACACCTAAAAAAATATCAATTATCATTTTTTCTAAATGTGTCCAAAATAGTTCTCTAAAATGAGCAAAATACTTCATTTTTCATGTTTTTCTCAAAAAATTCCGGGATTGAAGACTAACACATACAAATTTCTATTTTTCCTATTTTTTGCATAAAATCAAAAACTGAAGTCTAACACCTTCAAAAATATCAATTATCATTTTTTCTAAAAAAGATAAAAATAGTTCTCTAAAATAAGCAAAATACTTCATTATTCATGTTTTTCTCAATAAATTCCGTGATTGAAGACTAACACATACAAATTTCTCTTTTCCAAATTTTTTGCAAAAAATCAAAAACTGAAGTCTAACACCTTCAAAAATATGAATTATCATTTTTTCTAAAAAAGACCAAAATAGTTCTCTAAAATGAGCAAAATACTTTATTTTTCATGTTTTTCTCAAAAAACTCCGGGATTGAAGACTAACACATAAAAATTTCTATTTTTCCTATTTTTTGCATTAAATCAAAAACTAAAGTCTAACACCTTCAAAAATATCAATTATCATTTTTTCTAAAAAAGACCAAAATAGTTCTCTAAAATGAGCAAAATACTTCATTTTTCATGTTTTTCTCAAAAAACTCCGGGATTGAAGACTAACACATACAAATTTCTATTTTTCCTATTTTTTGCATAAAATCAAAAACTGAAGTCTAACACCTTCAAAAATATCCATTATCAGTTTTTATAAAAAAGACCAAAATAGTTCTCTAAAATGAGGAAAATACTTCATTTTTCTTGTTTTTCTCAAAAAACTCCGGGATTGAAGACTAACACATACAAATTTCTATTTTTCCTATTTTTTGCAAAAAATAAAAAACTGAAGTCTAACACCTTCAAAAATATCAATTATCATTTTTTCTAAAAAAGACCAAAAAAGTTCTCTAAAATTAGCAAAATACTTTATTTTTCATGTTTTTCTCAAAAAACTCCGTGATTGAAGACTAACACGTACAAATTTCAATTTTTCCTATTTTTTGCATTAAATCAAAAACTGAAGTCTAACACCTTCAGAAATATCAATTATCATTTTTTTAAAAAAAGACCAAAATAGTTCTCTAAAATGAGCAAAATACTTCATTTTTCATGTTTTTCCCAAAAAACTTCTTGATTGAAGACTAAGACATACAAATTTCTATTTTTCCTATTTTTTGCAAAAAATAAAAAACTGAATTTTAACACCTTCAAAAATATCAATTATCATTTTTTCGAAAAAAGACCAAAATAGTTCTCTAAAATGAGCAAAATACTTCATTTTTCATGTTTTTCTCAAAAAATTCCGGGATTGAAGAATAACACATACAAATTTCTATTTTTCCTATTTTTTGCATAAAATCAAAAACTGAAGTCTAACACCTTCAAAAATATCAATTATAATTTTTTCTAAAAAAGACTAAAATAGTTCTCTAAAATGAGCAAAATACTTCATTTTTCATGTTTATCTCAAAAAACTCCGGGATTGAAGACTAACACATACAAATTTCTATTTTTCCTATTTTTTGCATAAAATCAAAAACTGAAGTCTAACACATTCAAAAATATCCATTATATTTTTTTATAAAAAAGACCAAAATAGTTCTCTAAAATGAGGAAAATACTTCATTTTTCTTGTTTTTCTCAAAAAACTCCGGGATTGAAGACTAACACATACAAATTTCAATTTTTCCAATTTTTTCTAAAAAATAAAAAACTGAAGTCTAACACCTTATAAAATATCAATTATCATTTTTTCTGAAAAAGACCAAAATAGTTCTCTAAAATGAGCAAAATACTTCATTTTTCATGTTTTTCTCAAAAAACTCCGGGATTGAAGACTAACACATACAAATTTCTATTTTTCCTATTTTTTGCATTAAATCAAAAACTGAAGTCTAACACCTTCAAAAATATCAATTATCATTTTTTCTAAAAAATACCAAAATAGTTCTCGAAAATGAGCAAAATACTTCATTTTTCATGTTTTTCTCAAAAAACTCCGGGATTGAAGACTAACACATACAAATTTCTATTTTTCCTATTTTTTGCATAAAATAAAAAACTGAAGTCTAACACCTTCAAAAATATCAATTATCATTTTTTCTAAAAAAGGCCAAAATAGTTCTCTTAAATGAGAAAAATACTTCATTTTTCATGTTTTTCTCAAAAAACTCCGGGATTGAAGCCTAACACATACAAATTTCTATTTTTCCTATTTTTTGCAAAAAATAAAAAACTGAAGTCTAACACCTTCAAAAATATCAATTATCATTTTATCTAAAAAAGACCAAAATAGTTCTCTAAAATGAGCAAAATACTTCATTTTTCATGTTTTTCTCAAAAAACTCCGGGATTGAAGACTAACACATACAAATTTCAATTTTTCCATTTTTTTGCAAAAAATAAAAAACTGAAGTCTAACACCTAAAAAAATATCAATTATCATTTTTTCTAAATGAGTCCAAAATAGTTCTCTAAAATGAGCAAAATACTTCATTTTTCTTGTTTTTCTCAAAAAACTCCGGGATTGAAGACTAACACATACAAATTTCAATTTTTCCAATTTTTTCTAAAAAATAAAAAACTGAAGTCTAACACCTTATAAAATATCAATTATCATTTTTTCTGAAAAAGACCAAAATAGTTCTCTAAAATGAGCAAAATACTTCATTTTTCATGTTTTTCTCAAAAAACTCCGGGATTGAAGACTAACACATACAAATTTCTATTTTTCCTATTTTTTGCATTAAATCAAAAACTGAAGTCTAACACCTTCAAAAATATCAATTATCATTTTTTCGAAAAAAGACCAAAATAGTTCTCTAAAGTGAGCAAAATACTTCATTTTTCATGTTTTTCTCAAAAAATTCCGGGATTGAAGAATAACACATACAAATTTCTATTTTTCCTATTTTTTGCATAAAATCAAAAACTGAAGTCTAACACCTTCAAAAATATCAATTATAATTTTTTCTAAAAAAGACTAAAATAGTTCTCTAAAATGAGCAAAATACTTCATTTTTCATGTTTATCTCAAAACACTCCGGGATTGAAGACTAACACATACAAATTTCTATTTTTCCTATTTTTTGCATAAAATCAAAAACTGAAGTCTAACACCTTCAAAAATATCAATTATATTTTTTTCTAAAAAAGACCAAAATAGATCTCTAAAATGAGGAAAATACTTCATTTTTCTTGTTTTTCTCAAAAAACTCCGGGATTGAAGACTAACACATACAAATTTCAATTTTTCCAATTTTTTGCAAAAAATAAAAAACTGAAGTCTAACACCTTATAAAATATCAATTATCATTTTTTCTGAAAAAGACCAAAATAATTCTCTAAAATGAGCAAAATACTTCATTTTTCATGTTTTTCTCAAAAAACTCCGGGATTGAAGACTAACACATACAAATTTCTATTTTTCCTATTTTTTTGCATAAAATCAAAAACTGAAGTCTAACACCATCAAAAATATCCATTATCATTTTTTATAAAAAAGACCAAAATAGTTCTCTAAAATGAGCAAAATACTTCATTTTTCTTGTTTTTCTCAAAAAACTCCGGGATTGAAGCCTAACACATACAAATTTCTATTTTTCCCATTTTTTGCAAAAAATAAAAAACTGAAGTCTAACACCATCAAAAATATCAATTATCATTTTTTCTAAAAAAGACCAAAATAGTTCTCTAAAATGAGCAAAATACTTCATTTTTCATGTTTTTCTCAAAAAACTCCGGGATTGAAGCCTAACACATACAAATTTCTATTTTTCCTATTTTTTGCAAAAAATAAAAAACTGAAGTCTAACACCTTCAAAAATATCAATTATCATTTTATCTAAAAAAGACCAAAATAGTTCTCTAAAATGAGCAAAATACTTCATTTTTCATGTTTTTCTCAAAAAACTCCGGGATTGAAGACTAACACATACAAATTTCAATTTTTCCATTTTTTTGCAAAAAATCAAAAACTGAAGTCTAACACCTAAAAAAATATCAATTATCATTTTTTCTAAATGAGTCCAAAATAGTTCTCTAAAATGAGCAAAATACTTCATTTTTCATGTTTTTCTCAAAAAACTTCGTGATTGAAGACTAACACATACAAATTTCTATTTTTCCTATTTTTTGCATAATATCAAGAACTGAAGTCTAACACATTCAAAAATATCCATTATATTTTTTTATAAAAAAGACCAAAATAGTTCTCTAAAATGAGGAAAATACTTCATTTTTCTTGTTTTTCTCAAAAAACTCCGGGATTGAAGACTAACACATACAAATTTCTATTTTTCCTATTTTTTGCATAAAATCAAAAACTGAAGTCTAACACCTTCAAAAATATCAATTATATTTTTTTCTAAAAAAGACCAAAATAGTTCTCTAAAATGAGCAAAATACTTCATTTTTCTTGTTTTTCTCAAAAAACTCCGGGATTGAAGACTAACACATACAAATTTCTATTTTTCCTATTTTTTGCATAAAATCAAAAACTGAAGTCTAACACCTTCAAAAATATCAATTATAATTTTTTCTAAAAAAGACTAAAATAGTTCTCTAAAATGAGCAAAATACTTCATTTTTCATGTTTATTTCAAAACACTCCGGGATTGAAGACTAACACATACAAATTTCTATTTTTCCTATTTTTTGCATAAAATCAAAAACTGAAGTCTAACACCTTCAAAAATATCAATTATATTTTTTTCTAAAAAAGACCAAAATAGATCTCTAAAATGAGCAAAATACTTCATTTTTCTTGTTTTTCTCAAAAAACTCCGGGATTGAAGACTAACACATACAAATTTAAATTTTTCCAATTTTTTGCAAAAAATAAAAAACTGAAGTCTAACACCTTATAAAATATCAATTATCATTTTTTCTGAAAAAGACCAAAATAATTCTCTAAAATGAGCAAAATACTTCATTTTTCTTGTTTTTCTCAAAAAACTCCGGGATTGAAGACTAACACATACAAATTTCTATTTTTCCTATTTTTTGCATTAAATCAAAAACTGAAGTCTAACACCTTCAAAAATATCAATTATCATTTTTTCTAAAAAATACCAAAATAGTTCTCGAAAATGAGCAAAATACTTCATTTTTCATGTTTTTCTCAAAAAACTCCGGGATTGAAGACTAACACATACAAATTTCTATTTTTCCTATTTTTTGCATAAAATAAAAAACTGAAGTCTAACACCTTCAAAAATATCAATTATCATTTTTTCTAAAAAAGGCCAAAATAGTTCTCTTAAATGAGAAAAATACTTCATTTTTCATGTTTTTCTCAAAAAACTCCGGGATTGAAGCCTAACACATACAAATTTCTATTTTTCCTATTTTTTGCAAAAAATAAAAAACTGAAGTCTAACACCTTCAAAAATATCAATTATCATTTTATCTAAAAAAGACCAAAATAGTTCTCTAAAATGAGCAAAATACTTCATTTTTCATGTTTTTCTCAAAAAACTCCGGGATTGAAGACTAACACATACAAATTTCAATTTTTCCATTTTTTTGCAAAAAATAAAAAACTGAAGTCTAACACCTAAAAAAATATCAATTATCATTTTTTCTAAATGAGTCCAAAATAGTTCTCTAAAATGAGCAAAATACTTCATTTTTCATGTTTTTCTCAAAAAACTTCGTGATTGAAGACTAACACATACAAATTTCTATTTTTCCTATTTTTTGCAAAAAATAAAAAACTGAATTTTAACACCTTCAAAAATATCAATTATCATTTTTTCGAAAAAAGACCAAAATAGTTCTCTAAAGTGAGCAAAATACTTCATTTTTCATGTTTTTCTCAAAAAATTCCGGGATTGAAGAATAACACATACAAATTTCTATTTTTCCTATTTTTTGCATAAAATCAAAAACTGAAGTCTAACACCTTCAAAAATATCAATTATAATTTTTTCTAAAAAAGACTAAAATAGTTCTCTAAAATGAGCAAAATACTTCATTTTTCATGTTTATCTCAAAACACTCCGGGATTGAAGACTAACACATACAAATTTCTATTTTTCCTATTTTTTGCATAAAATCAAAAACTGAAGTCTAACACCTTCAAAAATATCAATTATATTTTTTTCTAAAAAAGACCAAAATAGATCTCTAAAATGAGGAAAATACTTCATTTTTCTTGTTTTTCTCAAAAAACTCCGGGATTGAAGACTAACACATACAAATTTCAATTTTTCCAATTTTTTGCAAAAAATAAAAAACTGAAGTCTAACACCTTATAAAATATCAATTATCATTTTTTCTGAAAAAGACCAAAATAATTCTCTAAAATGAGCAAAATACTTCATTTTTCATGTTTTTCTCAAAAAACTCCGGGATTGAAGACTAACACATACAAATTTCTATTTTTCCTATTTTTTTGCATAAAATCAAAAACTGAAGTCTAACACCATCAAAAATATCCATTATCATTTTTTATAAAAAAGACCAAAATAGTTCTCTAAAATGAGCAAAATACTTCATTTTTCATGTTTTTCTCAAAAAACTCCGGGATTGAAGCCTAACACATACAAATTTCTATTTTTCCCATTTTTTGCAAAAAATAAAAAACTGAAGTCTAACACCTTCAAAAATATCAATTATCATTTTTTCTAAAAAAGACCAAAATAGTTCTCTAAAATGAGCAAAATACTTCATTTTTCATGTTTTTCTCAAAAAACTCCGGGATTGAAGCCTAACACATACAAATTTCTATTTTTCCTATTTTTTGCAAAAAATAAAAAACTGAAGTCTAACACCTTCAAAAATATCAATTATCATTTTATCTAAAAAAGACCAAAATAGTTCTCTAAAATGAGCAAAATACTTCATTTTTCATGTTTTTCTCAAAAAACTCCGGGATTGAAGACTAACACATACAAATTTCAATTTTTCCATTTTTTTGCAAAAAATCAAAAACTGAAGTCTAACACCTAAAAAAATATCAATTATCATTTTTTCTAAATGAGTCCAAAATAGTTCTCTAAAATGAGCAAAATACTTCATTTTTCATGTTTTTCTCAAAAAACTTCGTGATTGAAGACTAACACATACAAATTTCTATTTTTCCTATTTTTTGCATAATATCAAGAACTGAAGTCTAACACATTCAAAAATATCCATTATATTTTTTTATAAAAAAGACCAAAATAGTTCTCTAAAATGAGGAAAATACTTCATTTTTCTTGTTTTTCTCAAAAAACTCCGGGATTGAAGACTAACACATACAAATTTCTATTTTTCCTATTTTTTGCATAAAATCAAAAACTGAAGTCTAACACCTTCAAAAATATCAATTATATTTTTTTCTAAAAAAGACCAAAATAGTTCTCTAAAATGAGCAAAATACTTCATTTTTCTTGTTTTTCTCAAAAAACTCCGGGATTGAAGACTAACACATACAAATTTCTATTTTTCCTATTTTTTGCATAAAATCAAAAACTGAAGTCTAACACCTTCAAAAATATCAATTATAATTTTTTCTAAAAAAGACTAAAATAGTTCTCTAAAATGAGCAAAATACTTCATTTTTCATGTTTATTTCAAAACACTCCGGGATTGAAGACTAACACATACAAATTTCTATTTTTCCTATTTTTTGCATAAAATCAAAAACTGAAGTCTAACACCTTCAAAAATATCAATTATATTTTTTTCTAAAAAAGACCAAAATAGATCTCTAAAATGAGCAAAATACTTCATTTTTCTTGTTTTTCTCCAAAAACTCCGGGATTGAAGACTAACACATACAAATTTCAATTTTTCCAATTTTTTGCAAAAAATAAAAAACTGAAGTCTAACACCTTATAAAATATCAATTATCATTTTTTCTGAAAAAGACCAAAATAATTCTCTAAAATGAGCAAAATACTTCATTTTTCATGTTTTTCTCAAAAAACTCCGGGATTGAAGACTAACACATACAAATTTCTATATTTCCTATTTTTTTGCATAAAATCAAAAACTGAAGTCTAACACCTTCAAAAATATCCATTATCATTTTTTATAAAAAAGACCAAAATAGTTCTCTAAAATGAGCAAAATACTTCATTTTTCTTGTTTTTCTCAAAAAACTCCGGGATTGAAGCCTAACACATACAAATTTCTATTTTTCCCATTTTTTGCAAAAAATAAAAAACTGAAGTCTAACACCTTCAAAAATATCAATTATCATTTTTTCTAAAAAAGACCAAAATAGTTCTCTAAAATGAGCAAAATACTTCATTTTTCATGTTTTTCTCAAAAAACTCCGGGATTGAAGACTAACACATACAAATTTCAATTTTTCCATTTTTTTGCAAAAAATCAAAAACTGAAGTCTAACACCTAAAAAAATATCAATTATCATTTTTTCAAAATGAGTCCAAAATAGTTCTCTAAAATGAGCAAAATACTTCATTTTTCATGTTTTTCTCAAAAAACTTCGTGATTGAAGACTAACACATACAAATTTCTATTTTTCCTATTTTTTGCAAAAAATAAAAAACTTAATTTTAACACCTTCAAAAATATCAATTATCATTTTTTCGAAAAAAGACCAAAATAGTTCTCTAAAATGAGCAAAATACTTAATTTTTAATGTTTTTCTCAAAAAATTCCGGGATTGAAGACTAACACATACAAATTTCTATTTTTCCTATTTTTTGCATAAAATCAAAAATAGAAGTCTAACACCTTCAAAAATATCAATTATCATTTTTTCTAAAAAAGATAAAAATAGTTCTCTAAAATAAGCAAAATACTTCATTATTCATGTTTTTCTCAATAAATTCCGTGATTGAAGACTAACACATACAAATTTCTATTTTCCCAATTTTTTGCAAAAAATCAAAAACTGAAGTCTAACACCTTCAAAAATATGAATTATCATTTTTTCTAAAAAAGACCAAAATAGTTCTCTAAAATGAGCAAAATACTTCATTTTTCATGTTTTTCTCAAAAAACTCCGGGATTGAAGACTAACACATACAAATTTCTATTTTTCCTATTTTTTGCATTAAATAAAAAACTGAAGTCTAACACCTTCAAAAATATCAATTATCATTTTTTCTGAAAAAGACCAAAATAGTTCTCTAAAATGAGCAAAATACTTCATTTTTCATGTTTTTCTCAAAAAACTCCGGGATTGAAGACTAACACATACAAATTTCTATTTTTCCTATTTTTTGCATAAAATCAAAAACTGAAGTCTAACACCTTCAAAAATATCCATTATCAGTTTTTATTAAAAAGACCAAAATAGTTCTCTAAAATGAGGAAAATACTTCATTTTTCTTGTTTTTCTCAAAAAACTCCGGGATTGAAGACTAACACATACAAATTTCTATTTTTCCTATTTTTTGCAAAAAATAAAAAACTGAAGTCTAACACCTTATAAAATATCAATTATCATTTTTTCTGAAAAAGACCAAAATAATTCTCTAAAATGAGCAAAATACTTCATTTTTCATGTTTTTCTCAAAAAACTCCGGGATTGAAGACTAACACATACAAATTTCTATTTTTCCTATTTTTTTGCATAAAATCAAAAACTGAAGTCTAACACCTTCAAAAATATCCATTATCATTTTTTATAAAAAAGACCAAAATAGTTCTCTAAAATGAGCAAAATACTTCATTTTTCTTGTTTTTCTCAAAAAACTCCGGGATTGAAGCCTAACACATACAAATTTCTATTTTTCCTATTTTTTGCAAAAAATAAAAAACTGAAGTCTAACACCTTCAAAAATATCAATTATCATTTTTTCTAAAAAAGACCAAAATAGTTCTCTAAAATGAGCAAAATACTTCATTTTTCATGTTTATTTCAAAACACTCCGGGATTGAAGACTAACACATACAAATTTCTATTTTTCCTATTTTTTGCATAAAATCAAAAACTGAAGTCTAACACCTTCAAAAATATCAATTATATTTTTTTCTAAAAAAGACCAAAATAGATCTCTAAAATGAGCAAAATACTTCATTTTTCTTGTTTTTCTCAAAAAACTCCGGGATTGAAGACTAACACATACAAATTTCAATTTTTCCAATTTTTTGCAAAAAATAAAAAACTGAAGTCTAACACCTTATAAAATATCAATTATCATTTTTTCTGAAAAAGACCAAAATAATTCTCTAAAATGAGCAAAATACTTCATTTTTCATGTTTTTCTCAAAAAACTCCGGGATTGAAGACTAACACATACAAATTTCTATTTTTCCTATTTTTTTGCATAAAATCAAAAACTGAAATCTAACACCTTCAAAAATATCCATTATCATTTTTTATAAAAAAGACCAAAATAGTTCTCTAAAATGAGCAAAATACTTCATTTTTCTTGTTTTTCTCAAAAAACTCCGGGATTGAAGCCTAACACATACAAATTTCTATTTTTCCCATTTTTTGCAAAAAATAAAAAACTGAAGTCTAACACCTTCAAAAATATCAATTATCATTTTTTCTAAAAAAGACCAAAATAGTTCTCTAAAATGAGCAAAATACTTCATTTTTCATGTTTTTCTCAAAAAACTCCGGGATTGAACACTAACACATACAAATTTCAATTTTTCCATTTTTTTGCAAAAAATCAAAAACTGAAGTCTAACACCTAAAAAAATATCAATTATCATTTTTTCAAAATGAGTCCAAAATAGTTCTCTAAAATGAGCAAAATACTTCATTTTTCATGTTTTTCTCAAAAAACTTCGTGATTGAAGACTAACACATACAAATTTCTATTTTTCCTATTTTTTGCAAAAAATAAAAAACTTAATTTTAACACCTTCAAAAATATCAATTATCATTTTTTCGAAAAAAGACCAAAATAGTTCTCTAAAATGAGCAAAATACTTAATTTTTAATGTTTTTCTCAAAAAATTCCGGGATTGAAGACTAACACATACAAATTTCTATTTTTCCTATTTTTTGCATAAAATCAAAAATAGAAGTCTAACACCTTCAAAAATATCAATTATCATTTTTTCTAAAAAAGATAAAAATAGTTCTCTAAAATAAGCAAAATACTTCATTATTCATGTTTTTCTCAATAAATTCCGTGATTGAAGACTAACACATACAAATTTCTATTTTCCCAATTTTTTGCAAAAAATCAAAAACTGAAGTCTAACACCTTCAAAAATATGAATTATCATTTTTTCTAAAAAAGACCAAAATAGTTCTCTAAAATGAGCAAAATACTTCATTTTTCATGTTTTTCTCAAAAAACTCCGGGATTGAAGACTAACACATACAAATTTCTATTTTTCCTATTTTTTGCATTAAATAAAAAACTGAAGTCTAACACCTTCAAAAATATCAATTATCATTTTTTCTGAAAAAGACCAAAATAGTTCTCTAAAATGAGCAAAATACTTCATTTTTCATGTTTTTCTCAAAAAACTCCGGGATTGAAGACTAACACATACAAATTTCTATTTTTCCTATTTTTTGCATAAAATCAAAAACTGAAGTCTAACACCTTCAAAAATATCCATTATCAGTTTTTATTAAAAAGACCAAAATAGTTCTCTAAAATGAGGAAAATACTTCATTTTTCTTGTTTTTCTCAAAAAACTCCGGGATTGAAGACTAACACATACAAATTTCTATTTTTCCTATTTTTTGCAAAAAATAAAAAACTGAAGTCTAACACCTTATAAAATATCAATTATCATTTTTTCTGAAAAAGACCAAAATAATTCTCTAAAATGAGCAAAATACTTCATTTTTCATGTTTTTCTCAAAAAACTCCGGGATTGAAGACTAACACATACAAATTTCTATATTTCCTATTTTTTTGCATAAAATCAAAAACTGAAGTCTAACACCTTCAAAAATATCCATTATCATTTTTTATAAAAAAGACCAAAATAGTTCTCTAAAATGAGCAAAATACTTCATTTTTCTTGTTTTTCTCAAAAAACTCCGGGATTGAAGCTTAACACATACAAATTTCTATTTTTCCTATTTTTTGCAAAAAATAAAAAACTGAAGTCTAACACCTTCAAAAATATCAATTATCATTTTTTCTAAAAAAGACCAAAATAGTTCTCTAAAATGAGCAAAATACTTCATTTTTCATGTTTTTCTCAAAAAACTCCGGGATTGAAGACTAACACATACAAATTTCAATTTTTCCATTTTTTTGCAAAAAATCAAAAACTGAAGGCTAACACCTAAAAAAATATCAATTATCATTTTTTCAAAATGAGTCCAAAATAGTTCTCTAAAATGAGCAAAATACTTCATTTTTCATGTTTTTCTCAAAAAACTTCGTGATTGAAGACTAACACATACAAATTTCTATTTTTCCTATTTTTTGCAAAAAATAAAAAACTTAATTTTAACACCTTCAAAAATATCAATTATCATTTTTTCGAAAAAAGACCAAAATAGTTCTCTAAAATGAGCAAAATACTTAATTTTTAATGTTTTTCTCAAAAAATTCCGGGATTGAAGACTAACACATACAAATTTCTATTTTTCCTATTTTTTGCATAAAATCAAAAATAGAAGTCTAACACCTTCAAAAATATCAATTATCATTTTTTCTAAAAAAGATAAAAATAGTTCTCTAAAATAAGCAAAATACTTCATTATTCATGTTTTTCTCAATAAATTCCGTGATTGAAGACTAACACATACAAATTTCTATTTTCCCAATTTTTTGCAAAAAATCAAAAACTGAAGTCTAACACCTTCAAAAATATGAATTATCATTTTTTCTAAAAAAGACCAAAATAGTTCTCTAAAATGAGCAAAATACTTCATTTTTCATGTTTTTCTCAAAAAACTCCGGGATTGAAGACTAACACATACAAATTTCTATTTTTCCTATTTTTTGCATTAAATAAAAAACTGAAGTCTAACACCTTCAAAAATATCAATTATCATTTTTTCTGAAAAAGACCAAAATAGTTCTCTAAAATGAGCAAAATACTTCATTTTTCATGTTTTTCTCAAAAAACTCCGGGATTGAAGACTAACACATACAAATTTCTATTTTTCCTATTTTTTGCATAAAATCAAAAACTGAAGTCTAACACCTTCAAAAATATCCATTATCAGTTTTTATAAAAAAGACCAAAATAGTTCTCTAAAATGAGGAAAATACTTCATTTTTCTTGTTTTTCTCAAAAAACTCCGGGATTGAAGACTAACACATACAAATTTCTATTTTTCCTATTTTTTGCAAAAAATAAAAAACTGAAGTCTAACACCTTCAAAAATATCAATTATCATTTTTTCTAAAAAAGACCAAAAAAGTTCTCTAAAATTAGCAAAATACTTCATTTTTCATGTTTTTCTCAAAAAACTCCGGGATTGAAGACTAACACATACAAATTTTGATTTTTCCATTTTTTTGCAAAAAATCAAAAACTGAAGTCTAACACCTTAAAAAATATCAATTATCATTTTTTCTAAATGAGTCCAAAATAGTTCTCTAAAATGAGCAAAATACTTCATTTTTCATGTTTTTCTCAAAAAACTCCGTGATTGAAGACTAACACGTACAAATTTCTATTTTTCCTATTTTTTGCATTAAATCAAAAACTGAAGTCTAACACCTCCAAAAATATCAATTATCATTTTTTCTAAATGAGTCCAAAATAGTTCTCTAAAATGAGCAAAATACTTCATTTTTCATGTTTTTCTCAAAAAACTTCGTGATTGAAGACTAACACATACAAATTTCTATTTTTCCTATTTTTTGCAAAAAATAAAAAACTGAATTTTAACACCTTCAAAAATATCAATTATCATTTTTTCAAAAAAAGACCAAAATAGTTCTCTAAAGTGAGCAAAATACTTCATTTTTCATGTTTTTCTCAAAAAATTCCGGGATTGAAGACTAACACATACAAATTTCTATTTTTCCTATTTTTTGCATAAAATCAAAAACTGAAGTCTAACACCTTCAAAAATATCAATTATAATTTTTTCTAAAAAAGACTAAAATAGTTTTCTAAAAAGAGCAAAATACTTAATTTTGCATGTTTATCTCAAAACACTCCGGGATTGAAGACTAACACATACAAATTTCTATTTTTCCTATTTTTTGCATAAAATCAAAAACTGAAGTCTAACACCTTCAAAAATATCAATTATATTTTTTTCTAAAAAAGACCAAAATAGATCTCTAAAATGAGGAAAATACTTCATTTTTCTTGTTTTTCTCAAAAAACTCCGGGATTGAAGACTAACACATACAAATTTCAATTTTTCCAATTTTTTGCAAAAAATAAAAAACTGAAGTCTAACACCTTATAAAATATCAATTATCATTTTTTCTGAAAAAGACCAAAATAATTCTCTAAAATGAGCAAAATACTTCATTTTTCATGTTTTTCTCAAAAAACTCCGGGATTGAAGACTAACACATACAAATTTCTATTTTTCCTATTTTTTTGCATAAAATCAAAAACTGAAGTCTAACACCATCAAAAATATCCATTATCATTTTTTATAAAAAAGACCAAAATAGTTCTCTAAAATGAGCAAAATACTTCATTTTTCTTGTTTTTCTCAAAAAACTCCGGGATTGAAGCCTAACACATACAAATTTCTATTTTTCCCATTTTTTGCAAAAAATCAAAAACTGAAGTCTAACACCTTCAAAAATATCAATTATCATTTTTTCTAAAAAAGACCAAAATAGTTCTCTAAAATGAGCAAAATACTTCATTTTTCATGTTTTTCTCAAAAAACTCCGGGATTGAAGCCTAACACATACAAATTTCTATTTTTCCTATTTTTTGCAAAAAATAAAAAACTGAAGTCTAACACCTTCAAAAATATCAATTATCATTTTATCTAAAAAAGACCAAAATAGTTCTCTAAAATGAGCAAATTACTTCATTTTTCATGTTTTTCTCAAAAAACTCCGGGATTGAAGACTAACACATACAAATTTCAATTTTTCCATTTTTTTGCAAAAAATCAAAAACTGAAGTCTAACACCTAAAAAAATATCAATTATAATTTTTTCTAAATGAGTCCAAAATAGTTCTCTAAAATGAGCAAAATACTTCATTTTTCATGTTTTTCTCAAAAAACTTCGTGATTGAAGACTAACACATACAAATTTCTATTTTTCCTATTTTTTGCATAAAATCAAGAACTGAAGTCTAACACATTCAAAAATATCCATTATATTTTTTTATAAAAAAGACCAAAATAGTTCTCTAAAATGAGGAAAATACTTCATTTTTCTTGTTTTTCTCAAAAAACTCCGGGATTGAAGACTAACACATACAAATTTCTATTTTTCCTATTTTTTGCATAAAATCAAAAACTGAAGTCTAACACCTTCAAAAATATCAATTATATTTTTTTCTAAAAAAGACCAAAATAGATCTCTAAAATGAGCAAAATACTTCATTTTTCTTGTTTTTCTCAAAAAACTCCGGGATTGAAGACTAACACATACAAATTTCAATTTTTCCTATTTTTTGCATAAAATCAAAAACTGAAGTCTAACACATTCAAAAATATCCATTATATTTTTTTATAAAAAAGACCAAAATAGTTCTCTAAAATGTGGAAAATACTTCATTTTTCTTGTTTTTCTCAAAAAACTCCGGGATTGAAGACTAACACATACAAATTTCTATTTTTCCTATTTTTTGCATAAAATCAAAAACTGAAGTCTAACACCTTCAAAAATATCAATTATAATTTTTTCTAAAAAAGACTAAAATAGTTCTCTAAAATGAGCAAAATACTTCATTTTTCATGTTTATCTCAAAACACTCCGGGATTGAAGACTAACACATACAAATTTATATTTTTCCTATTTTTTGCATAAAATCAAAAACTGAAGTCTAACACCTTCAAAAATATCAATTATATTTTTTTCTAAAAAAGACCAAAATAGATCTGTAAAATGAGCAAAATACTTCATTTTTCTTGTTTTTCTCAAAAAACTCCGGGATTGAAGACTAACACATACAAATTTCAATTTTTCCAATTTTTTGCAAAAAATAAAAAACTGAAGTTTAACACCTTATAAAATATCAATTATCATTTTTTCTGAAAAAGACCAAAATAATTCTCTAAAATGAGCAAAATACTTCTTTTTTCATGTTTTTCTCAAAAAACTCCGGGATTGAAGACTAACACATACAAATTTCTATTTTTCCTATTTTTTTGCATAAAATCAAAAACTGAAGTCTAACACCTTCAAAAATATCCATTATCATTTTTTATAAAAAAGACCAAAATAGTTCTCTAAAATGAGCAAAATACTTCATTTTTCTTGTTTTTCTCAAAAAACTCCGGGATTGAAGCCTAACACATACAAATTTCTATTTTTCCCATTTTTTGCAAAAAATAAAAAACTGAAGTCTAACACCTTCAAAAATATCAATTATCATTTTTTCTAAAAAAGACCAAAATAGTTCTCTAAAATGAGCAAAATACTTCATTTTTCATGTTTTTCTCAAAAAACTCCGGGATTGAAGACTAACACATACAAATTTCAATTTTTCCATTTTTTTGCAAAAAATCAAAAACTGAAGTCTAACACCTAAAAAAATATCAATTATCATTTTTTCAAAATGAGTCCAAAATAGTTCTCTAAAATGAGCAAAATACTTCATTTTTTATGTTTTTCTCAAAAAACTTCGTGATTGAAGACTAACACATACAAATTTCTATTTTTCCTATTTTTTGCAAAAAATAAAAAACTTAATTTTAACACCTTCAAAAATATCAATTATCATTTTTTCGAAAAAAGACCAAAATAGTTCTCTAAAATGAGCAAAATACTTAATTTTTAATGTTTTTCTCAAAAAATTCCGGGATTGAAGACTAACACATACAAATTTCTATTTTTTCTATTTTTTGCATAAAATCAAAAATAGAAGTCTAACACCTTCAAAAATATCAATTATCATTTTTTCTAAAAAAGATAAAAATAGTTCTCTAAAATAAGCAAAATACTTCATTATTCATGTTTTTCTCAATAAATTCCGTGATTGAAGACTAACACATACAAATTTCTATTTTCCCAATTTTTTGCAAAAAATCAAAAACTGAAGTCTAACACCTTCAAAAATATGAATTATCATTTTTTCTAAAAAAGACCAAAATAGTTCTCTAAAATGAGCAAAATACTTCATTTTTCATGTTTTTCTCAAAAAACTCCGGGATTGAAGACTAACACATACAAATTTCTATTTTTCCTATTTTTTGCATTAAATCAAAAACTGAAGTCTAACACCTTCAAAAATATCAATTATCATTTTTTCTAAAAAAGACCAAAATAGTTCTCTAAAATGAGCAAAATACTTCATTTTTCATGTTTTTCTCAAAAAACTCCGCGATTGAAGACTAACACATACAAATTTCTATTTTTCCTATTTTTTGCATAAAATAAAAAACTGAAGTCTAACACCTTCAAAAATATCCATTATCAGTTTTTATAAAAAAGACCAAAATAGTTCTCTAAAATGAAGAAAATACTTCATTTTTCTTGTTTTTCTCAAAAAACTCCGGGATTGAAGACTAACACATACAAATTTCTATTTTTCCTATTTTTTGCAAAAAATAAAGAACTGAAGTCTAACACCTTCAAAAATATCAATTATCATTTTTTCTAAAAAAGACCAAAAAAGTTCTGTAAAATTAGCAAAATACTTCATTTTTCATGTTTTTCTCAAAAAACTCCGGGATTGAAGACTAACACATACAAATTTTGATTTTTCCATTTTTTTGCAAAAAATCAAAAACTGAAGTCTAACACCTTAAATGAGTCCAAAATAGTTCTCTAAAATGAGCAAAATACTTCATTTTTCATGTTTTTCTCAAAAAACTCCGTGATTGAAGACTAACACGTACAAATTTCTATTTTTCCTATTTGTTGCATTAAATCAAAAACTGAAGTCTAACACCTTCAAAAATATCAATTATCATTTTTTTAAAAAAAGACCAAAATAGTTCTCTAAAATGAGCAAAATACTTCATTTTTCATGTTTTTCTCAAAAAACTTCGTGATTGAAGACTAACACATACAAATTTCTATTTTTCCTATTTTTTGCAAAAAATAAAAAACTGAATTTTGACACCTTCAAAAATATCAATTATCATTTTTTCGAAAAAAGACCAAAATAGTTCTCTAAAATGAGCAAAATACTTCATTTTTCATGTTTTTCTCAAAAAATTCCGGGATTGAAGAATAACACATACAAATTTCTATTTTTCCTATTTTTTGCATAAAATCAAAAACTGAAGTCTAACACCTTCAAAAATATCAATTATAATTTTTTCTAAAAAATACCAAAATAGTTCTCTAAAATGAGCAAAATACTTCATTTTTCATGTTTATCTCAAAAAACTCCGGGATTGAAGACTAACACATACAAATTTCTATTTTTTCTATTTTTAGCATAAAATCAAAAACTGAAGTCTAACACATTCAAAAATATCCATTATCATTTTTTATAAAAAAGACCAAAATAGTTCTCTAAAATGAGCAAAATACTTCATTTTTCTTGTTTTTCTCAAAAAACTCCGGGATTGAAGCCTAACACATACAAATTTCTATTTTTCCTATTTTTTGCAAAAAATAAAAAACTGAAGTCTAACACCTTCAAAAATATCAATTATCATTTTTTCTGAAAAAGACCAAAATAGTTCTCTAAAATGAGCAAAATACTTCATTTTTCATGTTTTTCTCAAAAAACTCCGGGATTGAAGACTAACACATACAAATTTCTATTTTTCCTATTTTTTGCATAAAATCAAAAACTGAAGTCTAACACCTTCAAAAATATCCATTATCATTTTTTATAAAAAAGACCAAAATAGTTCTCTAAAATGAGCAAAATACTTCATTTTTCTTGTTTTTCTCAAAAAACTCCGGGATTGAAGCCTAACACATACAAATTTATATTTTTCCTATTTTTTGCAAAAAATAAAAAACTGAAGTCTAACACCTTCAAAAATATGAATTATCATTTTTTCTAAAAAAGACCAAAATAGTTCTCTAAAATGAGCAAAATACTTCATTTTTCATGTTTTTCTCAAAAAACTCCGGGATTGAAGACTAACACATACAAATTTCAATTTTTCCGTTTTTTTGCAAAAAATCAAAAACTGAAGTCTAACACCTAAAAAAATATCAATTATCATTTTTTCTAAATGAGTCCAAAATAGTTTTCTAAAATGAGCAAAATACTTCATTTTTCATGTTTTTCTCAAAAAACTTCGTGATTGAAGACTAACACATACAAATTTCTATTTTTCCTATTTTTTGCAAAAAATAAAAAACTTAATTTTAACACCTTCAAAAATATCAATTATCATTTTTTCGAAAAAAGACCAAAATAGTTCTCTAAAATGAGCAAAATACTTCATTTTTCATGTTTTTCTCCAAAAATTCCGGGATTGAAGACTAACACATACAAATTTCTATTTTTCCTATTTTTTGCATAAAATCAAAAACTGAAGTCTAACACCTTCAAAAATATCCATTATCATTTTTTATAAAAAAGACCAAAATAGTTCTCTAAAATGAGCAAAATACTTCATTTTTCTTGTTTTTCTCAAAAAACTCCGGGATTGAAGCCTAACACATACAAATTTATATTTTTCCTATTTTTTGCAAAAAATAAAAAACTGAAGTCTAACACCTTCAAAAATATCAATTATCATTTTTTCTAAAAAAGACAAAAATAGTTCTCTAAAATTAGCAAAATACTTCATTATTCATGTTTTTCTCAATAAATTCCGTGATTGAAGACTAACACATACAAATTTCTATTTTCCCAATTTTTTGCAAAAAATCAAAAACTGAAGTCTAGCACCTTCAAAAATATCAAATATCATTTTTTCTAAAAAAGACCAAAAAAGTTCTCTAAAATTAGCAAAATACTTCATTTTTCATGTTTTTCTCAAAAAACTCCGGGATTGAAGACTAACACATAGAAATTTCGATTTTTCCATTTTTTTGCAAAAAATCAAAAACTGAAGTCTAACACCTTAAAAAATATCAATTATCATTTTTTCTAAATGAGTCCAAAATAGTTCTCTAAAATAAGCAAAATACTTCATTATTCATGTTTTTCTCAATAAATTCCGTGATTGAAGACTAACACATACAAATTTCTATTTTCCCAATTTTTTGCAAAAAATCAAAAACTGAAGTCTAACACCTTCAAAAATATGAATTATCATTTTTTCTAAAAAAGACCAAAATAGTTCTCTAAAATGAACCAAATACTTCATTTTTCATGTTTTTCTCGAAAAACTCCGTGATTGAACACAAACACATACAAATTTCTATTTTTCCTATTTTTTGCATAAAATCAAAAACTGAAATCTAACACCTTCAAATATATCCATTATCATTTTTTCTAAAAAAGACCAAAATAGTTCTCTAAAATGAGCAAAATACTTCATTTTTCTTGTTTTTCTCAAAAAACTCCGGGATTGAAGACTAACACATACAAATTTCAATTTTTCCAATTTTTTGCAAAAAATAAAAAACTGAAGTCTAACACCTTCAAAAATATCAATTATCATTTTTTCGAAAAAAGACGAAAATAGTTCTCTAAAATGAGCAAAATACAATTCCGGGATTGAAGACTAACACATACAAATTTCTATTTTTCCTATTTTTTGCATAAAATTAAAAACTGAAGTCTAACACCTTCAAAAATATGAATTATCATCTTTTCTAAAAAAGACCAAAATAGTTCTCTAAAATGAGCAAACTACTTCATTTTTCATGATTTTCTCAAAAAATTCCGTGATTGAAGACTAACCCATACAAATTTCAATTTTTCCAATTTTTTGCAAAAAATCAAAACTGAAGTCTAACACCTTCAAAAATATCAATTATCATTTTTTCTAAAAGAGTCCAAAATAGTTCTCTAAAATGAGCAAAATACTTCATTTTTCATGTTTTTCTCAAAAAACTCCGTGATTGAAGACTAACACATACAAATTTCTATTTTTCCTATTTTTTGCATTAAATCAAAAACTGAAGTCTAACACCTTCAAAAATATCAATTATCATTTTTTTTAAAAAAGACCAAAATAGTTCTCTAAAATGAACAAAATACTTCATTTTTCATGTTTTTCACAAAAAACTCCGGGATTGAAGACTAACACATACAAATTTCTATTTTTCCTATTTTTTGCATAAAATCAAAAACTGAAGTCTAACACCTTCAAAAATATCCATTATCAGTTTTTATAAAAAAGACCAAAATAGTTCTCTAAAATGAGGAAAATACTTCATTTTTATTGTTTTTCTCAAAAAACTCCGGGATTGAAGACTAACACATACAAATTTCTATTTTTCCTATTTTTTGCAAAAAATAAAAAACTGAAGTCTAACACCTTCAAAAATATCAATTATCATTTTTTCTAAAAAAGACCAAAAAAGTTCTCTAAAATTAGCAAAATACTTCATTTTTCATGTTTTTCTCAAAAAACTCCGGGATTGAAGACTAACACATACAAATTTCGATTTTTCCATTTTTTTGCAAAAAATCAAAAACTGAAGTCTAACACCTTAAAAAATATCAATTATCATTTTTTCTAAATGAGTCCAAAATAGTTCTCTAAAATAAGCAAAATACTTCATTTTTCATGTTTTTCTCAAAAAACTTCGCGATTGAAGACTACTAACACATACAAATTTCTATTTTTCCTATTTTTTGCAAAAAATAAAAAACTGATTTTTAACACCTTCAAAAATATCAATTATCATTTTTTCGAAAAAAGACCAAAATAGTTCTTTAAAATGAGCAAAATACTTCATTTTTCATGTTTTTCTCAAAAAATTCCGGGATTGAAGACTAACACATACAAATTTCTATTTTTCCTATTTTTTTGCATAAAATCAAAAACTGAAGTCTAACACCTTCAAAAATATCAATTATAATTTTTTCTAAAAAAGACTAAAATAGTTCTCTAAAATGAGCAAAATACATTATTTTTCATGTTTATCTCAAAAAACTCCGGGATTGAAGACTAACACATACAAATTTCTATTTTTCCAATTTTTTGCATAAAATCAAAAACTGAAGTGTAACACCTTCAAAAATATCGATTATAATTTTTTCTAAAAAAGACCAAAATAGTTCTCTAAAATGAGCAAAATACTTCATTTTTCATGTTTATCTCAAAAAACTCCGGGATTGAAGACTAACACATACAAATTTCTATTTTTCCAATTTTTTTGCATAAAATCAAAAACTGAAGTCTAACACCTTCAAAAATATCAATTATCATTTTTTCTAACAAAGACAAAAATAGTTCTCTAAAATAAGCAAAATACTTCATTATTCATGTTTTTCTCAATAAATTCCGTGATTGAAGACTTACACATACAAATTTCTATTTTCCCAATTTTTTGCAAAAAATCAAAAACTGAAGTCTAACACCTTCAAAAATATCAATTATCATGTTTTCTAAAAAAGACCAAAATAGTTCTCTAAAATGAGCCAAATACTTCATTTTTCATGTTTTTCTCGAAAAACTCCGTGATTGAAGACTAACACATACAAATTTCTATTTTTCCTATTTTTTGCATAAAATAAAAAACTGAAGTCTAACACCTTAAAAAATATCCATTATCATTTTTTCTAAAAAAGACCAAAATAGTTCACTAAAACGAGCAAAATACTTCATTTTTCTTGTTTTTCTCAAAAAACTCCGGGATTGAAGACTAACACATACAAATTTCTATTTTTCCTATTTTTTGCAAAAAATAAAAAACTGAATTTTAACACCTTCATAAATATCAATTATCATTTTGTCGAAAAAAGACCAAAATAGTTCTCTAAAATGAGCAAAATGGTTCATTTTTCATGTTTTTCTCAAAAAATTCCGGGATTGAAGACTAACACATACAAATTTCTATTTTTCCTATTTTTTGCATAAAATCAAAAACTGAAGTCTAACACATTCAAAAATATCAATTATCATTTTTTCTAAAAAAGACAAAAATAGTTCTCTAAAATGAGCAAAATACTTCATTTTTCATGATTTTCTCAAAAAATTCCGTGATTGAAGACTAACCCATACAAATTTCAATTTTTCCAATTTTTTGCAAAAAATCCAAACTGATGTCTAACACCTTCAAAAATATCAATTATCATTTTTTCTAAAAGAGTCCAAAATAGTTCTCTAAAATGAGCAAAATACTTCATTTTTCATGTTTTTCTCAAAAAACTCCGTGACTGAAGACTAACACATACAAATTTCTATTTTTCCTATTTTTTGCAAAAAATCAAAAACTGAAGTCTAACACCTTCAAAAATATCAATTATAATTTTTTCAAAAAAAGACCAAAATAGTTCTCTAAAATGAGCAAAATACTTCATTTTTCATGTTTTTCTCAAAAAACTCCGGGATTGAAGACTAACACATACAAATTTCGATTTTTCCATTTTTTTGCAAAAAATCAAAAACTGAAGTCTAACACCTAAAAAAATATCAATTATCATTTTTTCTAAATGAGTCCAAAATAGTTCTCTAAAATGAGCAAAATACTTCATTTTTCATGTTTTTCTCAAAAAACTTCGTGATTGAAGACTAACACATACAAATTTCTATTTTTCCTATATTTTGCAAAAAATAAAAAACTTAATTTTAACACCTTCAAAAATATCAATTATCATTTTTTCGAAAAAAGACCAAAATAGTTCTCTAAAATGAGCAAATACTACATTTTTCATGTTTTTCTCAAAAAATTCCGGGATTGAAGACTAACACATACAAATTTCTATTTTTCCTATTTTTTGCATAAAATCAAAAACTGAAGTCTAACACCTTCAAAAATATCAATTATCATTTTTTCTAAAAAAGACAAAAATAGTTCTCTAAAATAAGCAAAATACTTCATTATTCATGTTTTTCTCAATAAATTCCGTGATTGAAGACTAACACATACAAATTTCTATTTTTCCTATTTTTTGCATAAAACCAAAAACTGAAGTCTAACACATTCAAAAATATCAATTATCATTTTTTCTAAAAAAGACCAAAATACTTCTCTAAAATGAGCAAAATACTTCATTTTTCATGATTTTCTCAAAAAATTCCGTGATTGAAGACTAACCCATACAAATTTCTATTTTTCCAATTTTTTGCAAAAAATCAAAACTGAAGTCTAACACCTTCAAAAATATCAATTATCATTTTTTCTAAAACAGTCCAAAATAGTTCTCTAAAATGAGCAAAATTCTTCATTTTTCATGTTTTTCTCAAAAAACTCCGGGATTGAAGACTAACACATAGAAATTTCTATTTTCCCAATTTTTTGCAAAAAATCAAAAACTGAAGTCTAACACCTTCAAAAATATGAATTATCATTTTTTCTAAAAAAGACCAAAATAGTTCTATAAAATGAGCAAAATACTTCATTTTTCATGTTTTTCTCAAAAAACTCCGGGATTGAAGACTAACACATAGAAATTTCTATTTTTCCTATTTTTTGCATTAAATCAAAAACTGAAGTCTAACACCTTCAAAAATATCAATTATCATTTTTTCGAAAAAAGACCAAAATAGTTCTCTAAAATGAGCAAAATACTTCATTTTTCATGTTTTTCTCAAAAAATTCCGGGATTGAAGAATAACACATACAAATTTCTATTTTTCCTATTTTTTGCATAAAATCAAAATCTGAAGTCTAACACCTTCAAAAATATCAATTATAATTTTTTCTAAAAAAGACTAAAATAGTTCTCTAAAATGAGCAAAATACTTCATTTTTCATGTTTATCTCAAAAAACTCCGGGATTGAAGACTAACACATACAAATTTCTATTTTTCCTATTTTTTGCATAAAATCAAAAACTGAAGTCTAACATCTTCAAAAATATCCATTATCATTTTTTATAAAAAAGACCAAAATAGTTCTCTAAAATGAGCAAAATACTTCATTTTTCTTGTTTTTTTCAAAAAACTCCGGGATTGAAGCCTAACACATACAAATTTCTATTTTTCCTATTTTTTGCAAAAAATAAAAAACTGAAGTCTAACACCTTCAAAAATATCAATTATCATTTTTTCTAAAAAAGACCAAATTAGTTCTCTAAAATGAGCAAAATACTTCATTTTTCATGTTTTTCTCAAAAAACTCCGGGATTGAAGACTAACACATACAAATTTCAATTTTTCCATTTTTTTGGAAAAAATCAAAAACTGAAGTCTAGCACCTAAAAAAATATCAATTATCATTTTTTTAAATGAGTCCAAAATAGTTCTCTAAAATGAGCAAAATACTTCATTTTTCATGTTTTTCTCAAAAATCTTCGTGATTGAAGACTAACACATACAAATTTCTATTTTTCCTATTTTTTGCAAAAAATAAAAAACATAATTTTAACACCTTCAAAAATATCAATTATCATTTTTTCGAAAAAAGACAAAAATAGTTCTCTAAAATGAGCAAAATACAATTCCGGGATTGAAGACTAACACATATAAATTTCTATTTTTCCTATTTTTTGCATAAAATCAAAAACTGAAGACACCTTCAAAAATATCAATTATCATTTTTTCTAAAAAAGACCAAAATAGTTCTCTAAAATGAGCAAAATACTTCATTTTTCATGATTTTCTCAAAAAATTCCGTGATTGAAGACTAACCCATACAAATTTCTATTTTTCCAATTTTTTGCAAAAAATCTAAACTGAAGTCTAACACCTTCAAAAATATCAATTATCATTTTTTCTAAAAGAGTCCAAAATAGTTCTCTAAAATGAGCAAAATTCTTCATTTTTCATGTTTTTCTCAAAAAACTCCGTGATTGAAGACTAACACATAGAAATTTCTATTTTTCCTATTTTTTGCATTAAATCAAAAACTGAAGTCTAACACCTTCAAAAATATCAATTATCATTTTTTTTAAAAAAGACCAAAATAGTTCTCTAAAATGAGCAAAATACTTCATTTTTCATGTTTTTCTCAAAAAACTCCGGGATTGAAGACTAACACATACAAATTTCTATTTTTCCTATTTTTTGCATAAAATCAAAAACTGAAGTCTAACACCTTCAAAAATATCCATTATCAGTTTTTATAAAAAAGACCAAAATAGTTCTCCAAAATGAGGAAAATACTGCATTTTTCTTGTTTTTCTCAAAAAACTCCGGGATTGAAGACTAACACATACAAATTTCTATTTTTCCATTTTTTTGCAAAAAATCAAAAACTGAAGTCTAACACCTAAAAAAATATCAATTATCATTTTTTCTAAATGAGTCCAAAATAGTTCTCTAAAATGAGCAAAATACTTCATTTTTCATGTTTTTCTCAAAAAACTCCGGGATTGAAGACTAACACATACAAATTTTAATTTTTCCATTTTTTTGCAAAAAATCAAAAACTGAAGTCTAACACCTAAAAAAATATCAATTATCATTTTTTCTAAATGAGTCCAAAATAGTTCTCTAAAATGAGCAAAATACTTCATTTTTCATGTTTTTCTCAAAAAAACTTCGTGATTGAAGACTAACACATACAAATTTCTATTTTTCCTATTTTTTGCAAAATATAAAAAACATAATTTTAACACCTTCAAAAATATCAATTATCATTTTTTCGAAAAAAGACCAAAATAGTTCTCTAAAATGAGCAAAATACAATTCCGGGATTGAAGACTAACACATACAAATTTCTATTTTTCCTATTTTTTGCATAAAATCAAAAACTGAAGTCTAACACCTTCAAAAATATCAATTATCATTTTTTCTAAAAAAGACCAAAATAGTTCTCTAAAATGAGCAAAATACTTCATTTTTCATGATTTTCTAAAAAAATTCCGTGATTGAAGACTAACCCATACAAATTTCTATTTTTCCAATTTTTTGCAAAAAATCAAAACTGAAGTCTAACACCTTCAAAAATATCAATTATCATTTTTTCTAAAAAAGACCAAACTAGTTCTCTAAAATGAGCAAAATACTTCATTTTTCATGTTTTTCTCAAAAAACTCCGGGATTGAAGACTAACACATACAAATTTTAATTTTTCCATTTTTTTGCAAAAAATCAAAAACTGAAGTCTAACACCTAAAAAAATATCAATTATCATTTTTTCTAAATGAGTCCAAAATAGTTCTCTAAAATGAGCAAAATACTTCATTTTTCATGTTTTTCTCAAAAAAACTTCGTGATTGAAGACTAACACATACAAATTTCTATTTTTCCTATTTTTTGCAAAATATAAAAAACATAATTTTAACACCTTCAAAAATATCAATTATCATTTTTTCGAAAAAAGACCAAAATAGTTCTCTAAAATGAGCAAAATACAATTCCGGGATTGAAGACTAACACATACAAATTTCTATTTTTCCTATTTTTTGCATAAAATCAAAAACTGAAGTCTAACACCTTCAAAAATATCAATTATCATTTTTTCTAAAAAAGACCAAAATAGTTCTCTAAAATGAGCAAAATACTTCATTTTTCATGATTTTCTAAAAAAATTCCGTGATTGAAGACTAACCCATACAAATTTCTATTTTTCCAATTTTTTGCAAAAAATCAAAACTGAAGTCTAACACCTTCAAAAATATCAATTATCATTTTTTCTAAAAGAGTCCAAAATAGTTCTCTAAAATGAGCAAAATTCTTCATTTTTCATGTTTTTCTCAAAAAACTCCGTGATTGAAGACTAACTCATAGAAATTTCTATTTTTCCTATTTTTTGCATGAAATCAAAAACTGAA
Organism: Luzula sylvatica; assembly: GCA_946800325.1. Lineage (NCBI taxonomy): Eukaryota > Viridiplantae > Streptophyta > Magnoliopsida > Poales > Juncaceae > Luzula > Luzula sylvatica. Next base: position 66,093,649 of record OX326959.1, on the reverse strand, counting down.
GTCTAACACCTTCAAAAATATCAATTATCAGTTTTTCTAAAAAAGACCAAAATAGTTCTCTAAAATGAGCAAAATACTTCATTTTTCATGTTTTTCTCAAAAAACTCCGGGATTGAAGACTAACACATACAAATTTCTATTTTTCCTATTTTTTGCATAAAATCAAAAACTGAAGTCTAACACCTTCAAAAATATCAATTATCATTTTTTCTAAAAAAGACCAAAAAAGTTCTCTAAAATTAGCAAAATACTTCATTTTTCATGTTTTTCTCAAAAAACTCCGGGATTGAAGACTAACACATACAAATTTCGATTTTTCCATTTTTTTGCAAAAAATCAAAAACTGAAGTCTAACACCTTAAAAAATATCAATTATCATTTTTTCTAAATGAGTCCAAAATAGTTCTCTAAAATGAGCAAAATACTTCATTTTTCATGTTTTCCTCAAAAAACTCCGGGATTGAAGACTAACACATACAAATTTCTATTTTTCCTATTTTTTGCATAAAATCAAAAACTGAAGTCTAACACCTTCAAAAATATCCATTATCATTTTTTATAAAAAAGACCAAAATAGTTCTCTAAAATGAGCAAAATACTTCATTTTTCTTGTTTTTCTCAAAAAACTCCGGGATTGAAGCCTAACACATACAAATTTCTATTTTTCCTATTTTTTGCAAAAAATAAAAAACTGAAGTCTAACACCTTCAAAAATATCAATTATAATTTTTTCTAAAAAAGACCAAACTAGTTCTCTAAAATGAGCAAAATACTTCATTTTTCATGTTTTTCTCAAAAAACTCCGGGATGGAAGACTAACACATACAAATTTCAATTTTTCCATTTTTTTGCAAAAAATCAAAAACTGAAGTCTAACACCTAAAAAAATATCAATTATCATTTTTTCTAAATGAGTCCAAAATAGTTCTCTAAAATGAGCAAAATACTTCATTTTTCATGTTTTTCTCAAAAAACTTCGTGATTGAAGACTAACACATACAAATTTCTATTTTTCCTATTTTTTGCAAAAAATAAAAAACATAATTTTAACACCTTCAAAAATATCAATTATCATTTTTTCGAAAAAAGACCAAAATAGTTCTCTAAAATGAGCAAAATACAATTCCGGGATTGAAGACTAACACATACAAATTTCTATTTTTCCTATTTTTTGCATAAAATCAAAAACTGAAGTCTAACACCTTCAAAAATATCAATTATCATTTTTTCTAAAAAAGACCAAAATAGTTCTCTAAAATGAGCAAAATACTTCATTTTTCATGATTTTCTCAAAAAATTCCGTGATTGAAGACTAACCCATACAAATTTCTATTTTTCCAATTTTTTGCAAAAAATCAAAACTGAAGTCTAACACCTTCAAAAATATCAATTATCATTTTTTCTAAAAGAGTCCAAAATAGTTCTCTAAAATGAGCAAAATTCTTCATTTTTCATGTTTTTCTCAAAAAACTCCGTGATTGAAGACTAACACATAGAAATTTCTATTTTTCCTATTTCTTGCATTAAATCAAAAACTGAAGTCTAACACCTTCAAAAATATCAATTATCATTTTTTCTAAAAAAGACCAAAATAGTTCTCTAAAATGAGCAAAATACTTCATTTTTCATGTTTTTCTCAAAAAACTCTGGGATTGAAGACTAACACATACAAATTTCTATTTTTCCTATTTTTTGCATAAAATCAAAAACTGAAGCCTAACACCTTCAAAAATATCCATTATCAGTTTTTATAAAAAAGACCAAAATAGTTCTCTAAAATGAGGAAAATACTGCATTTTTCTTGTTTTTCTCAAAAAACTTCGGGATTGAAGACTAACACATACAAATTTCTATTTTTCCTATTTTTTGCAAAAAATAAAAAACTGAAGTCTAACACCTTCAAAAATATCAATTATCATTTTTTCTAAAAAAGACCAAAAAAGTTCTCTAAAATTAGCAAAATACTTCATTTTTCATGTTTTTCTCAAAAAACTCCGGGATTGAAGACTAACACATACAAATTTCGATTTTTCCATTTTTTTGCAAAAAATCAAAAACTGAAGTCTAACACCTTAAAAAATATCAATTATCATTTTTTCTAAATTAGTCCAAAATAGTTCTCTAAAATGAGCAAAATACTTCATTTTTCATGTTTTTCTCAAAAAACTTCGTGATTGAAGACTACTAACACATACAAATTTCTATTTTTCCTATTTTTTGTAAAAAATAAAAAACTGATTTTTAACACCTTCAAAAATATCAATTATCATTTTTTCGAAAAAAGACCAAAATAGTTCTCTAAAATGAGCAAAATACTTCAATTTTCATGTTTATCTCAAAAAACTCCGGGATTGAAGACTAACACATACAAATTTCTATTTTTCCAATTTTTTGCATAAAATCAAAAACTGAAGTCCAACACCTTCAAAAATATCAATTATAATTTTTTCTCAAAAATACCAAAATAGTTCTTTAAAATGAGCAAAATACTTCATTTTTCATGTTTATCTCAAAAAACTCCGGGATTGAAGACTAACACATACAAATTTCTATTTTTCCAATTTTTTGCATAAAATAAAAAACTGAAGTCTAACACCTTCAAAAATATCAATTATCATTTTTTCTAAAAAAGACAAAAATAGTTCTCTAAAATAAGCAAAATACTTCATTATTCATGTTTTTCTCAATAAATTCCGTGATTGAAGACTTACACATACAAATTTCTATTTTCCCAATTTTTTGCAAAAAATCAAAAAATGAAGTCTAACACCTTCAAAAATATCAATTATCATTTTTTCTAAAAAAGACCAAAATAGTTCTCTAAAATGAGCCAAATACTTCATTTTTCATGTTTTTCTCGAAAAACTCCGTGATAGAAGACTAACACATACAAATTTCTATTTTTCCTATTTTTTGCATAAAATCAAAAACTGAAGTCTAACACCTTCAAAAATATCCATTATCATTTTTTCTAAAAAAGACCAAAATACTTCACTAAAACGAGCAAAATACTTCATTTTTCTTGTTTTTCTCAAAAAACTCCGGGATTGAAGACTAACCCATACAAATTTCTATTTTTCCTATTTTTTGCATAAAATCAAAAACTGAAGTCTAACACCTTCAAAAATATCAATTATCATTTTTTCTAAAAAAGACCAAAATAGTTCTCTAAAATGAGCAAAATACTTCATTTTTCATGATTTTCTCAAAAAATTCCGTGATTGAAGACTAACCCATACAAATTTCTATTTTTCCAATTTTTTGCAAAAAATCAAAACTGAAGTCTAACACCTTCAAAAATATCAATTATCATTTTTTCTAAAAGAGTCCAAAATAGTTCTCTAAAATGAGCAAAATTCTTCATTTTTCATGTTTTTCTCAAAAAACTCCGTGATTGAAGACTAACACATAGAAATTTCTATTTTTCCTATTTCTTGCATTAAATCAAAAACTGAAGTCTAACACCTTCAAAAATATCGATTATCATTTTTTCTAAAAAAGACCAAAATAGTTCTCAAAAATGAGCAAAATACTTCATTTTTCATGTTTTTCTCAAAAAACTCCGGGATTGAAGACTAACACATACAAATTTCTATTTTTCCTATTTTTTGCATAAAATCAAAAACTGAAGCCTAACACCTTCAAAAATATCCATTATCAGTTTTTATAAAAAAGACCAAAATAGTTCTCTAAAATGAGGAAAATACTGCATTTTTCTTGTTTTTCTCAAAAAACTTCGGGATTGAAGACTAACACATACAAATTTCTATTTTTCCTATTTTTTGCAAAAAATAAAAAACTGAAGTCTAACACCTTCAAAAATATCAATTATCATTTTTTCTAAAAAAGACCAAAAAAGTTCTCTAAAATTAGCAAAATACTTCATTTTTCATGTTTTTCTCAAAAAACTCCGGGATTGAAGACTAACACATACAAATTTCGATTTTTCCATTTTTTTGCAAAAAATCAAAAACTGAAGTCTAACACCTTAAAAAATATCAATTATCATTTTTTCTAAATGAGTCCAAAATAGTTCTCTAAAATGAGCAAAATACTTCATTTTTCATGTTTTTCTCAAAAAACTTCGTGATTGAAGACTACTAACACATACAAATTTCTATTTTTCCTATTTTTTGTAAAAAATAAAAAACTGATTTTTAACACCTTCAAAAATATCAATTATCATTTTTTCGAAAAAAGACCAAAATAGTTCTCTAAAATGAGCAAAATACTTCATTTTTCATGTTTATCTCAAAAAACTCCGGGATTGAAGACTAACACATACAAATTTCTATTTTTCCAATTTTTTGCATAAAATCAAAAACTGAAGTCCAACACCTTCAAAAATATCAATTATAATTTTTTCTAAAAAATACCAAAATAGTTCTTTAAAATGAGCAAAATACTTCATTTTTCATGTTTATCTCAAAAAACTCCGGGATTGAAGACTAACACATACAAATTTCTATTTTTCCAATTTTTTGCATAAAATAAAAAACTGAAGTCTAACACCTTCAAAAATATCAATTATCATTTTTTCTAAAAAAGACAAAAATAGTTCTCTAAAATAAGCAAAATACTTCATTATTCATGTTTTTCTCAATAAATTCCGTGATTGAAGACTTACACATACAAATTTCTATTTTCCCAATTTTTTGCAAAAAATCAAAAAATGAAGTCTAACACCTTCAAAAATATCAATTATCATTTTTTCTAAAAAAGACCAAAATAGTTCTCTAAAATGAGCCAAATACTTCATTTTTCATGTTTTTCTCGAAAAACTCCGTGATTGAAGACTAACACATACAAATTTCTATTTTTCCTATTTTTTGCATAAAATCAAAAACTGAAGTCTAACACCTTCAAAAATATCCATTATCATTTTTTCTAAAAAAGACCAAAATACTTCACTAAAACGAGCAAAATACTTCATTTTTCTTGTTTTTCTCAAAAAACTCCGGGATTGAAGACTAACACATACAAATTTCTATTTTTCCTATTTTTTGCAAAAAATAAAAAACTGAATTTTAACACCTTCATAAATATCAATTATCATTTTGTCGAAAAAAGACCAAAATAGTTCTCTAAAATGAGCAAAATACTTCATTTTTCATGTTTTTCTCAAAAAATTCCGGGATTGAAGACTAACACATACAAATTTCTATTTTTCCTATTTTTTGCATAAAATAAAAAACTGAAGTCTAACACATTCAAAAATATCCATTATCATTTTTTCTAAAAAAGACCAAAATAGTTCACTAAAACGAGCAAAATACTTCATTTTTCTTGTTTTTCTCGAAAAACTCCGGGATTGAAGACTAACACATACAAATTTCTATTTTTCCTATTTTTTGCATAAAATGAAAAACTGAAGTCTAACAACTTCAAAAATATCAATTATCATTTTTTCTAAAAAAGACCAAAATAGTTCTCTAAAATGAGCAAAATACTTCATTTTTCATGATTTTCTCAAAAAATTCCGTGATTGAAGACTAACCCATACAAATTTCTATTTTTCCAATTTTTTGCAAAAAATAAAAACTGAAGTCTAACACCTTCAAAAACATCAATTATCATTTTTTCTAAAAGAGTCCAAAATAGTTCTCTAAAATGAGCAAAATTCTTCATTTTTCATGTTTTTCTCAAAAAACTCCGTGATTGAAGACTAACACATAGAAATTTCTATTTTTCCTATTTTTTGCATTAAATCAAAAACTGAAGTCTAACACCTTCAAAAATATCAATTATCATTTTTTCTAAAAAAGACCAAAATAGTTCTCTAAAATGAGCAAAATACTTCATTTTTCATGTTTTTCTCAAAAAACTCCGGGATTGAAGACTAACACATACAAATTTCTATTTTTCCTATTTTTTGCATAAAATCAAAAAATGAAGTCTAACACCTTCAAAAATATCCATTATCAGTTTTTATAAAAAAGACCAAAATAGTTCTCTAAAATGAGGAAAATACTTCATTTTTCTTGTTTTTCTCAAAAAACTCCGGGATTGAAGACTAACACATACAAATTTCTATTTTTCCTATTTTTTGCAAAAAATAAAAAACTGAAGTCTAACACCTTCAAAAATATCAATTATCATTTTTTCTAAAAAAGACCAAAAAAGTTCTCTAAAATTAGCAAAATACTTCATTTTTCATGTTTTTCTCAAAAAACTCTGGGATTGAAGACTAACACATACAAATTTCGATTTTTCCATTTTTTTGCAAAAAATCAAAAACTGAAGTCTAACACCTTAAAAAATATCAATTATCATTTTTGCTAAATGAGTCCAAAATAGTTCTCTAAAATAAGCAAAATACTTCATTTTTCATGTTTTTCTCAAAAAACTTCGCGATTGAAGACTACTAACACATACAAATTTCTATTTTTCCTATTTTTTGCAAAAAATAAAAAACTGATTTTTAACACCATCAAAAATATCAATTATCATTTTTTCGAAAAAAGACCAAAATAGTTCTCTAAAATGAGCAAAATACTTCATTTTTCATGTTTTTCTCAAAAAATTCCGGGATTGAAGACTAACACATACAAATTTCTATTTTCCCTATTTTTTTGCATAAAATCAAAAACTGAAGTCTAACACCTTCAAAAATATCAATTATAATTTTTTCTAAAAAAGACTAAAATAGTTCTCTAAAATGAGCAAAATACTTCATTTTTCATGTTTATCTCAAAAAACTCCGGGATTGAAGACTAACACATACAAATTTCTATTTTTCCAATTTTTTGCATAAAATCAAAAACTGAAGTGTAACACCTTCAAAAATATCAATTATAATTTTTTCTAAAAAAGACCAAAATAGTTCTCTAAAATGAGCAAAATACTTCATTTTTCATGTTTATCTCAAAAAACTCCGGGATTGAAACTAACACATACAAATTTCTATTTTTCCAATTTTTTTGCATAAAATCAAAAACTGAAGTCTAACACCTTCAAAAATATCAATTATCATTTTTTCTAACAAAGACAAAAATAGTTCTCTAAAATAAGCAAAATACTTCATTATTCATGTTTTTCTCAATAAATTCCGTGATTGACGACTTACACATACAAATTTCTATTTTCCCAATTTTTTGCAAAAAATCAAAAACTGAAGTCTAACACCTTCAGAAATATCAATTATCATTTTTTCTAAAAAAGACCAAAATAGTTCTCTAAAATGAGCCAAATACTTCATTTTTCATGTTTTTCTCGAAAAACTCCGTGATTGAAGACTAACACATACAAATTTCTATTTTTCCTATTTTTTGCATAAAATAAAAAACTGAAGTCTAACACCTTCAAAAATATCCATTATCATTTTTTCTAAAAAAGACCAAAATAGTTCACTAAAACGAGCAAAATACTTCATTTTTCTTGTTTTTCTCAAAAAACTCCGGGATTGAAGACTAACACATACAAATTTCTATTTTTCCTATTTTTTGCAAAAAATAAAAAACTGAATTTTAACACCTTCATAAATATCAATTATTATTTTGTCGAAAAAAGACCAAAATAGTTCTCTAAAATGAGCAAAATGCTTCATTTTTCATGTTTTTCTCAAAAAATTCCGGGATTGAAGACTAACACATACAAATTTCTATTTTTCCTATTTTTTGCAGAAAATCAAAAACTGAAGTCTAACACATTCAAAAATATCAATTATCATTTTTTCTAGAAAAGACCAAAATAGTTCTCTAAAATGAGCAAAATACTTCATTTTTCATGATTTTCTCAAAAAATTCCGTGATTGAAGACTAACCCATACAAATTTCAATTTTTCCAATTTTTTGCAAAAAATCCAAACTGAAGTCTAACACCTTCAAAAATATCAATTATCATTTTTTCTAAATGAGTCCAAAATAGTTCTCTAAAATGAGCAAAATACTTCATTTTTCATGTTTTTCTCAAAAAACTCCGTGATTGAAGACTACACATACAAATTTCTATTTTTCCTATTTTTTGCATTAAATCAAAAACTGAAGTCTAACACCTTCAAAAATATCAATTATCATTTTTTAAAAAAAAGACCAAAATAGTTCTCTAAAATGAGCAAAATACTTCATTTTTCATGTTTTTCTCAAAAAATTCCGTGATTGAAGACTAACACATACAAATTTCAATTTTCTCATTTTTTTGCAAAAAATCAAAAACTGAAGTCTAACACCTTCAAAAATATCAATTATAATTTTTTCAAAAAAAGACCAAAATAGTTCTGTAAAATGAGCAAAATACTTCATTTTTCATGTTTATCTCAAAAAATCCGGGATTGAAGACTAATCCATACAAATTTCTATTATTCCAATTTTTTGCATAAAATAAAAAACTGAAGTCTAACACCTTCAAAAATATCAATTATCATTTTTTCAAAAAAAGACAAAAATAGTTCTCTAAAATAAGCAAAATATTTCATTATTCATGTTTTTCTCAAAAAATTCCGTGATTGAAGACTAACACATACAAATTTCTATTTTTCCTATTTTTTGCAAAAAATCAAAAACTTAAGTCTAACACCTACAAAAATATCCATTATAATTTTTTATAAAAAAGACCAAAATAGTTCTCTTAAATGAGCAAAATACTTCATTTTTCTTGTTTTTCACAAAAAACTCCGGGATCGAAGACTAACACATACGAATTTCAATTGTTCCAATTTTTTGCAAAAAATAAAAAACTGAAGTCTAACACCTTAAAAAATATCAATTATCATTTTTTTCTGAAAAAGACCAAAATAGTTCTCTAAAATGAGCAAAATACTTCATTTTTCATGTTTTTCTCAAAAAACTCCGGTATTGAAGACTAACACATACAAATTTCTATTTTTCCTATTTTTTTGCATAAAATCAAAAACTGTAGTCTAACACCTTCAAAAATATCCATTATCATTTTTTATAAAAAAGACCAAAATAGTTCTCTAAAATGTGCAAAATACTTCATTTTTCTTGTTTTTCTCAAAAAACTCCGGGATTGAAGACTAACATATACAAATTTCAATTTTTCCATTTTTTTGCAAAAAATCAAAAACTGAAGTCTAACACCTAAAAAAATATCAATTATCATTTTTTCTAAATGAGTCCAAAATAGTTCTCTAAAATGATCAAAATACTTCATTTTTCATGTTTTTCTCAAAAAACTTCGTGATTGAAGACTAACACATACAAATTTCTATTTTTCCCATTTTTTGCAAAAAATAAAAAACTGAATTTTAACACCTTCAAAAATATCAATTATCATTTTTTCGAAAAAAGACCAAAATAGTTCTCTAAAATGAGCAAAATACTTCATTTTTCATGTTTTTCTCAAAAAATTCCGGGATTGAAGACTAACACATACAAATTTCTATTTTTGCTTATTTTTTGCATAAAATCAAAAACTGAAGTCTAACACCTTCAAAAATATCAAGTATAATTTTTTCTAAAAAAGACTAAAATAGTTCTCTAAAATGAGCAAAATACTTCATTTTTCATGTTTATCTCAAAAAACTCTGGGATTGAAGACTAACACATACAAATTTCTATTTTTCCAATTTTTTGCATAAAATCAAAAACTGAAGTCTAACACCTTCAAAAATATCAATTATCATTTTTTCTAAAAAAGACAAAAATAATTCTCTAAAATAAGCAAAATACTTCATTATTCATGTTTTTCTCAATAAATTCCGTGATTGAAGACTAACACATACAAATTTCTATTTTCCCAATTTTTTGCAAAAAATCAAAAACTGAAGTCTAACACCTTCAAAAATATCAATTATCATTTTTTTCTAAAAAAGACCAAAATAGTTCTCTAAAATGAGCCAAATACTTCATTTTTCATGTTTTTCTCGAAAAACTCCGTGATTGAAGACTAACACATACAAATTTCTATTTTTCCTATTTTTTTCATAAAATCAAAAACTGAAGTCTAACACCTTCAAAAATATCAATTATCATTTTTTCGAAAAAAGACCAAAATAGTTCTCTAAAATGAGCAAAATACTTCATTTTTCATGTTTTTCTCAAAAAATTCCGGGATTGAAGACTAACACATACAAATTTCTATTTTTGCTATTTTTTTTGCATAAAATCAAAAACTGAAGTCTAACACCTTCAAAAATATCAATTATAATTTTTTCTAAAAAAGACTAAAATAGTTCTCTAAAATGAGCAAAATACTTCATTTTTCATGTTTATCTCAAAAAACTCTGGGATTGAAGACTAACACATACAAATTTCTATTTTTCCAATTTTTTGCATAAAATCAAAAACTGAAGTCTAACACCTTCAAAAATATCAATTATCATTTTTTCTAAAAATGACAAAAATAATTCTCTAAAATAAGCAAAATACTTCATTATTCATGTTTTTCTCAATAAATTCCGTGATTGAAGACCAACACATACAAATTTCTATTTTCCCAATTTTTTGCAAAAAATCAAAAACTGAAGTCTAACACCTTCAAAAATATCAATTATCATTTTTTCTAAAAAAGACCAAAATAGTTCTCTAAAATGAGCAAAATACTTCATTTTTCATGTTTTTCTCAAAAAACTCCGGGATTGAAGACTAACACATACAAATTTCTATTTTTCCTATTTTTTGCATAAAATCAAAAACTGAAGTCTAACACCTTCAAAAATATCCATTATCAGTTTTTATAAAAAAGACCAAAATAGTTCTCTAAAATGAGGAAAATACTTCATTTTTCTTGTTTTTCTCAAAAAACTCCGGGATTGAAGACTAACACATACAAATTTCTATTTTTCCTATTTTTTGCAAAAAATAAAAAACTGAAGTCTAACACCTTCAAAAATATCAATTATCATTTTTTCTAAAAAAGACCAAAAAAGTTCTCTAAAATTAGCAAAATACTTCATTTTTCATGTTTTTCTCAAAAAACTCCGGGATTGAAGACTAACACATACAAATTTCGATTTTTCCATTTTTTTGCAAAAAATCAAAAACTGAAGTCTAACACCTTAAAAAATATCAATTATCATTTTTGCTAAATGAGTCCAAAATAGTTCTCTAAAATAAGCAAAATACTTCATTTTTCATGTTTTTCTCAAAAAACTTCGCGATTGAAGACTACTAACACATACAAATTTCTATTTTTCCTATTTTTTGCACAAAATAAAAAACTGATTTTTAACACCTTCAAAAATATCAATTATCATTTTTTCGAAAAAAGACCAAAATAGTTCTCTAAAATGAGCAAAATACTTCATTTTTCATGTTTTTCTCAAAAAATTCCGGGATTGAAGACTAACACATACAAATTTCTATTTTCCCTATTTTTTTGCATAAAATCAAAAACTGAAGTCTAACACCTTCAAAAATATCAATTATAATTTTTTCTAAAAAAGACTAAAATAGTTCTCTAAAATGAGCAAAATACTTCATTTTTCATGTTTATCTCAAAAAACTCCGGGATTGAAGACTAACACATACAAATTTCTATTTTTCCAATTTTTTGCATAAAATCAAAAACTGAAGTGTAACACCTTCAAAAATATCAATTATAATTTTTTCTAAAAAAGACCAAAATAGTTCTCTAAAATGAGCCAAATACTTCATTTTTCATGTTTTTCTCGAAAAACTCCGTGATTGAAGACTAACACATACAAATTTCTATTTTTCCTATTTTTTGCATAAAATAAAAAACTGAAGTCTAACACCTTCAAAAATATCCATTATCATTTTTTCTAAAAAAGACCAAAATAGTTCACTAAAACGAGCAAAATACTTCATTTTTCTTGTTTTTCTCAAAAAACTCCGGGATTGAAGACTAACACATACAAATTTCTATTTTTCCTATTTTTTGCATAAAATCAAAAACTGAAGTCTAACACCTTCAAAAATATCCATTATCAGTTTTTATAAAAAAGACCAAAATAGTTCTCTAAAATGAGGAAAATACTTCATTTTTCTTGTTTTTCTCAAAAAACTCCGGGATTGAAGACTAACACATACAAATTTCTATTTTTCCTATTTTTTGCAAAAAATAAAAAACTGAAGTCTAACACCTTCAAAAATATCAATTATCATTTTTTCTAAAAAAGACCAAAAAAGTTCTCTAAAATTAGCAAAATACTTCATTTTTCATGTTTTTCTCAAAAAACTCCGGGATTGAAGACTAACACATACAAATTTCGATTTTTCCATTTTTTTGCAAAAAATCAAAAACTGAAGTCTAACACCTTAAAAAATATCAATTATCATTTTTGCTAAATGAGTCCAAAATAGTTCTCTAAAATAAGCAAAATACTTCATTTTTCATGTTTTTCTCAAAAAACTTCGCGATTGAAGACTACTAACACATACAAATTTCTATTTTTCCTATTTTTTGCACAAAATAAAAAACTGATTTTTAACACCTTCAAAAATATCAATTATCATTTTTTCGAAAAAAGACCAAAATAGTTCTCTAAAATGAGCAAAATACTTCATTTTTCATGTTTTTCTCAAAAAATTCCGGGATTGAAGACTAACACATACAAATTTCTATTTTCCCTATTTTTTTGCATAAAATCAAAAACTGAAGTCTAACACCTTCAAAAATATCAATTATAATTTTTTCTAAAAAAGACTAAAATAGTTCTCTAAAATGAGCAAAATACTTCATTTTTCATGTTTATCTCAAAAAACTCCGGGATTGAAGACTAACACATACAAATTTCTATTTTTCCAATTTTTTGCATAAAATCAAAAACTGAAGTGTAACACCTTCAAAAATATCAATTATAATTTTTTCTAAAAAAGACCAAAATAGTTCTCTAAAATGAGCAAAATACTTCATTTTTCATGTTTATCTCAAAAAACTCCGGGATTGAAGACTAACACATACAAATTTCTATTTTTCCAATTTTTTTGCATAAAATCAAAAACTGAAGTCTAAAACCTTCAAAAATATCAATTATCATTTTTTCTAACAAAGACAAAAATAGTTCTCTAAAATAAGCAAAATACTTCATTATTCATGTTTTTCTCAATAAATTCCGTGATTGACGACTTACACATACAAATTTCTATTTTCCCAATTTTTTGCAAAAAATCAAAAACTGAAGTCTAACACCTTCAAAAATATCAATTATCATTTTTTCTAAAAAAGACCAAAATAGTTCTCTAAAATGAGCCAAATACTTCATTTTTCATGTTTTTCTCGAAAAACTCCGTGATTGAAGACTAACACATACAAATTTCTATTTTTCCTATTTTTTGCATAAAATAAAAAACTGAAGTCTAACACCTTCAAAAATATCCATTATCATTTTTTCTAAAAAAGACCAAAATAGTTCACTAAAACGAGCAAAATACTTCATTTTTCTTGTTTTTCTCAAAAAACTCCGGGATTGAAGACTAACACATACAAATTTCTATTTTTCCTATTTTGTGCAAAAAATAAAAAACTGAATTTTAAAACCTTCATAAATATCAATTATCATTTTGTCGAAAAAAGACCAAAATAGTTCTCTAAAATGAGCAAAATGCTTCATTTTTCATGTTTTTCTCAAAAAATTCCGGGATTGAAGACTAACACATACAAATTTCTATTTTTCCTATTTTTTGCAGAAAATCAAAAACTGAAGTCTAACACATTCAAAAATATCAATTATCATTTTTTCTAAAAAAGACCAAAATAGTTCTCTAAAATGAGCAAAATATTTCATTTTTCATGATTTTCTCAAAAAATTCCGTGATTGAAGACTAACCCATACAAATTTCAATTTTTCCAATTTTTTGCAAAAAATCCAAACTGAAGTCTAACACCTTCAAAAATATCAATTATCATTTTTTCTAAATGAGTCCAAAATAGTTCTCTAAAATGAGCAAAATACTTCATTTTTCATGTTTTTCTCAAAAAACTCCGTGATTGAAGACTACACATACAAATTTCTATTTTTCCTATTTTTTGCATTAAATCAAAAACTGAAGTCTAACACCTTCAAAAATATCAATTATCATTTTTTTAAAAAAAGACCAAAATAGTTCTCTAAAATGAGCAAAATACTTCATTTTTCATGTTTTTCTCAAAAAATTCCGTGATTGAAGACTAACACATACAAATTTCAATTTTCTCATTTTTTTGCAAAAAATCAAAAACTGAAGTCTAACACCTTCAAAAATATCAATTATAATTTTTTCAAAAAAAGACCAAAATAGTTCTGTAAAATGAGCAAAATACTTCATTTTTCATGTTTATCTCAAAAAATCCGGGATTGAAGACTAATCCATACAAATTTCTATTATTCCAATTTTTTGCATAAAATAAAAAACTGAAGTCTAACACCTTCAAAAATATCAATTATCATTTTTTCAAAAAAAGACAAAAATAGTTCTCTAAAATAAGCAAAATATTTCATTATTCATGTTTTTCTCAAAAAATTCCGTGATTGAAGACTAACACATACAAATTTCTATTTTTCCTATTTTTTGCAAAAAATCAAAAACTTAAGTCTAACACCTTCAAAAATATCCATTATAATTTTTTATAAAAAAGACCAAAATAGTTCTCTTAAATGAGCAAAATACTTCATTTTTCTTGTTTTTCACAAAAAACTCCGGGATCGAAGACTAACACATACGAATTTCAATTTTTCCAATTTTTTGCAAAAAATAAAAAACTGAAGTCTAACACCTTAAAAAATATCAAATATCATTTTTTCTGAAAAAGACCAAAATAGTTCTCTAAAATGAGCAAAATACTTCATTTTTCATGTTTTTCTCAAAAAACTCCGGTATTGAAGACTAACACATACAAATTTCTATTTTTCCTATTTTTTTGCATAAAATCAAAAACTGAAGTCTAACACCTTCAAAAATATCCATTATCATTTTTTATAAAAAAGACCAAAATAGTTCCCTAAAATGAGCAAAATACTTCATTTTTCTTGTTTTTCTCAAAAAACTCCGGGATTGAAGACTAACACATACAAATATCTATTTTTTGCATAAAATCAAAAACTGAAGTCTAACACCTTCAAAAATATCCATTATCATTTTTTATAAAAAAGACCAAAATAGTTCTCTAAAATGTGCAAAATACTTCATTTTTCTTGTTTTTCTCAAAAAACTCCGGGATTGAAGACTAACATATACAAATTTCAATTTTTCCATTTTTTTGCAAAAAATCAAAAACTGAAGTCTAACACCTAAAAAAATATCAATTATCATTTTTTCTAAATGAGTCCAAAATAGTTCTCTAAAATGAGCAAAATACTTCATTTTTCATGTTTTTCTCAAAAAATTCCGGGATTGAAGACTAACACATACAAATTTCTATTTTTGCTTATTTTTTGCATAAAATCAAAAACTGAAGTCTAACACCTTCAACAATATCAATTATAATTTTTTCTAAAAAAGACTAAAATAGTTCTCTAAAATGAGCAAAATACTTCATTTTTCATGTTTATCTCAAAAAACTCTGGGATTGAAGACTAACACATACAAATTTCTATTTTTCCAATTTTTTGCATAAAATCAAAAACTGAAGTCTAACACCTTCAAAAATATCAATTATCATTTTTTCTAAAAAAAAAAAAAATAATTCTCTAAAATAAGCAAAATACTTCATTATTCATGTTTTTCTCAATAAATTCCGTGATTGAAGACTAACACATACAAATTTCTATTTTCCCAATTTTTTGCAAAAAATCAAAAACTGAAGTCTAACACCTTCAAAAATATCAATTATCATTTTTTTCTAAAAAAGACCAAAATAGTTCTCTAAAATGAGCCAAATACTTCATTTTTCATGTTTTTCTCGAAAAACTCCGTGATTGAAGACTAACACATACAAATTTCTATTTTTCCTATTTTTTTCATAAAATCAAAAACTGAAGTCTAACACCTTCAAAAATATCAATTATCATTTTTTCGAAAAAAGACCAAAATAGTTCTCTAAAATGAGCAAAATACTTCATTTTTCATGTTTTTCTCAAAAAATTCCGGGATTGAAGACTAACACATACAAATTTCTATTTTTGCTATTTTTTTTGCATAAAATCAAAAACTGAAGTCTAACACCTTCAAAAATATCAATTATAATTTTTTCTAAAAAAGACTAAAATAGTTCTCTAAAATGAGCAAAATACTTCATTTTTCATGTTTATCTCAAAAAACTCTGGGATTGAAGACTAACACATACAAATTTCTATTTTTCCAATTTTTTGCATAAAATCAAAAACTGAAGTCTAACACCTTCAAAAATATCAATTATCATTTTTTCTAAAAAAGACAAAAATAATTCTCTAAAATAAGCAAAATACTTCATTATTCATGTTTTTCTCAATAAATTCCGTGATTGAAGACCAACACATACAAATTTCTATTTTCCCAATTTTTTGCAAAAAATCAAAAACTGAAGTCTAACACCTTCAAAAATATCAATTATCATTTTTTCTAAAAAAGACCAAAATAGTTCTCTAAAATGAGCCAAATACTTCATTTTTCATGTTTTTCTCGAAAAACTCCGTGATTGAAGACTAACACATACAAATTTCTATTTTTCCTATTTTTTGCATAAAATCAAAAACTGAAGTCTAACACCTTCAAATATATCCATTATCATTTTTTCTAAAAAAGACCAAAATAGTTCTCTAAAATGAGCAAAATACTTCATTTTTCTTGTTTTTCTCAAAAAACTCCGGGATTGAAGACTAACACATACAAATTTCTATTTTTCCTATTTTTTGCAAAAAATAAAAAACTGAATTTTAACACCTTCATAAATATCAATTATCATTTTTTCGAAAAAAGACCAAATAGTTCTCTAAAATGAGCAAAATACTTCATTTTTCATGTTTTTCTCAAAAAATTCCGGGATTGAAGACTAACACTTACAAATTTCTATTTTTCCTATTTTTTGCATAAAATCAAAAACTGAAGTCTAACACCTTCAAAAATATCCATTATCATTTTTTATAAAAAAGACCAAAATAGTTCTCTAAAATGAGCAAAATACTTCATTTTTCTTGTTTTTCTCAAAAAACTCCGGGATTGAAGACTAACACATACAAATTTCTATTTTTTGCATAAAATCAAAAACTGAAGTCTAACACCTTCAAAAATATCCATTATCATTTTTTATAAAAAGGACCAAAATAGTTCTCTAAAATAAGCAAAATACTTCATTTTTCTTATTTTTCTCAATAAATTCCGTGATTGAAGACTAACACATACAAATTTCTATTTTTCCAAATTTTTGCATTAAATCAAAAACTGAAGTCTAATACCTTCAAAAATATCAATTATCATGTTTTCTAAAAAAGACCAAAATAGTTCTCTAAAATGAGCAAAATACTTCATTTTTCATGATTTTCTTAAAAAACTCCGGGATTGAAGACTAACACATACAAATTTCTATTTTTCCTATTTTTTGCATAAAATCAAAAACTGAAGTCTAACACCTCCAAAAATATCCATTATCATTTTTTATAAAAAAGACCAAAATAGTTCTCTAAAATAAGCAAAATACTTCATTTTTCTTGTTTTTCTCAATAAATTCCGTGATTGAAGACTAACACATACAAATTTCTATTTTCCCAATTTTTTGCAAAAAATCAAAAACTGAAGTCTAACACCTTCAAAAATATCAATTATCATTTTTTCTAAAAAAGACCAAAATAGTTCTCTAAAATGAGCAAAATACTTCATTTTTCATGTTTTTCTCAAAAAATTCCGGGATTGAAGACTAACACATACAAATTTCTATTTTTGCTTATTTTTTGCATAAAATCAAAAACTGAAGTCTAACACCTTCAACAATATCAATTATAATTTTTTCTAAAAAAGACTAAAATAGTTCTCTAAAATGAGCAAAATACTTCATTTTTCATGTTTATCTCAAAAAACTCTGGGATTGAAGACTAACACATACAAATTTCTATTTTTCCAATTTTTTGCATAAAATCAAAAACTGAAGTCTAACACCTTCAAAAATATCAATTATCATTTTTTCTAAAAAAAAAAAAAATAATTCTCTAAAATAAGCAAAATACTTCATTATTCATGTTTTTCTCAATAAATTCCGTGATTGAAGACTAACACATACAAATTTCTATTTTCCCAATTTTTTGCAAAAAATCAAAAACTGAAGTCTAACACCTTCAAAAATATCAATTATCATTTTTTTCTAAAAAAGACCAAAATAGTTCTCTAAAATGAGCCAAATACTTCATTTTTCATGTTTTTCTCGAAAAACTCCGTGATTGAAGACTAACACATACAAATTTCTATTTTTCCTATTTTTTTCATAAAATCAAAAACTGAAGTCTAACACCTTCAAAAATATCAATTATCATTTTTTCGAAAAAAGACCAAAATAGTTCTCTAAAATGAGCAAAATACTTCATTTTTCATGTTTTTCTCAAAAAATTCCGGGATTGAAGACTAACACATACAAATTTCTATTTTTGCTATTTTTTTTGCATAAAATCAAAAACTGAAGTCTAACACCTTCAAAAATATCAATTATAATTTTTTCTAAAAAAGACTAAAATAGTTCTCTAAAATGAGCAAAATACTTCATTTTTCATGTTTATCTCAAAAAACTCTGGGATTGAAGACTAACACATACAAATTTCTATTTTTCCAATTTTTTGCATAAAATCAAAAACTGAAGTCTAACACCTTCAAAAATATCAATTATCATTTTTTCTAAAAAAGACAAAAATAATTCTCTAAAATAAGCAAAATACTTCATTATTCATGTTTTTCTCAATAAATTCCGTGATTGAAGACCAACACATACAAATTTCTATTTTCCCAATTTTTTGCAAAAAATCAAAAACTGAAGTCTAACACCTTCAAAAATATCAATTATCATTTTTTCTAAAAAAGACCAAAATAGTTCTCTAAAATGAGCCAAATACTTCATTTTTCATGTTTTTCTCGAAAAACTCCGTGATTGAAGACTAACACATACAAATTTCTATTTTTCCTATTTTTTGCATAAAATCAAAAACTGAAGTCTAACACCTTCAAATATATCCATTATCATTTTTTCTAAAAAAGACCAAAATAGTTCTCTAAAATGAGCAAAATACTTCATTTTTCTTGTTTTTCTCAAAAAACTCCGGGATTGAAGACTAACACATACAAATTTCTATTTTTCCTATTTTTTGCAAAAAATAAAAAACTGAATTTTAACACCTTCATAAATATCAATTATCATTTTTTCGAAAAAAGACCAAATAGTTCTCTAAAATGAGCAAAATACTTCATTTTTCATGTTTTTCTCAAAAAATTCCGGGATTGAAGACTAACACTTACAAATTTCTATTTTTCCTATTTTTTGCATAAAATCAAAAACTGAAGTCTAACACCTTCAAAAATATCCATTATCATTTTTTATAAAAAAGACCAAAATAGTTCTCTAAAATGAGCAAAATACTTCATTTTTCTTGTTTTTCTCAAAAAACTCCGGGATTGAAGACTAACACATACAAATTTCTATTTTTTGCATAAAATCAAAAACTGAAGTCTAACACCTTCAAAAATATCCATTATCATTTTTTATAAAAAGGACCAAAATAGTTCTCTAAAATAAGCAAAATACTTCATTTTTCTTATTTTTCTCAATAAATTCCGTGATTGAAGACTAACACATACAAATTTCTATTTTTCCAAATTTTTGCATTAAATCAAAAACTGAAGTCTAATACCTTCAAAAATATCAATTATCATGTTTTCTAAAAAAGACCAAAATAGTTCTCTAAAATGAGCAAAATACTTCATTTTTCATGATTTTCTTAAAAAACTCCGGGATTGAAGACTAACACATACAAATTTCTATTTTTCCTATTTTTTGCATAAAATCAAAAACTGAAGTCTAACACCTCCAAAAATATCCATTATCATTTTTTATAAAAAAGACCAAAATAGTTCTCTAAAATAAGCAAAATACTTCATTTTTCTTGTTTTTCTCAATAAATTCCGTGATTGAAGACTAACACATACAAATTTCTATTTTCCCAATTTTTTGCAAAAAATCAAAAACTGAAGTCTAACACCTTCAAAAATATCAATTATCATTTTTTCTAAAAAAGACCAAAATAGTTCTCTAAAATGAGCCAAATACTTCATTTTTCATGTTTTTCTCGAAAAACTCCGTGATTGAAGACTAACACATACAAATTTCTATTTTTCCTATTTTTTGCATAAAATCAAAAACTGAAGTCTAACACCTTCAAAAATATCAATTATCATTTTTTCTAAAAAAGACCAAAATAGTTCTCTAAAATGAGCAAAATACTTCATTTTTCTTGTTTTTCTCAAAAAACTCCGGGATTGAAGACTAACACATACAAATTTCTATTTTTCCTATTTTTTGCAAAAAATAAAAAACTGAATTTTAACACCTTCATAAATATCAATTATCATTTTTTCGAAAAAAGACCAAATAGTTCTCTAAAATGAGCAAAATACTTCATTTTTCATGTTTTTCTCAAAAAATTCCGGGATTGAAGACTAACACATACAAATTTCTATTTTTCCTATTTTTTGCATAAAATCAAAAACTGAAGTCTAACACCTTCAAAAATATCAATTATCATTTTTTCTAAAAAAAGTCCAAAATAGTTCTCTAAAATGAGCAAAATACTTCATTTTTCATTATTTTCTCAAAAAATTCCGTGATTGAAGACTAACACATACAAATTTCTATTTTTCTAAATTTTTGCATTAAATCAAAAACTGAAGTCTAACACCTTCAAAAATATCAATTATCATTTTTTCTAAAAAAGACCAAAATAGTTCTCTAAAATGAGCAAAATACTTCATTTTTCATGATTTTCATAAAAAACTCCGGGATTGAAGACTAACACATACAAATTTCTATTTTTCCTATTTTTTGCATAAAATCAAAAACTGAAGTCTAACACCTTCAAAAATATCCATTATCATTTTTTATAAAAAAGACCAAAATAGTTCTCTAAAATAAGCAAAATACTTCATTTTTCTTGTTTTTCTCAATAAATTCCGTGATTGAAGACTAACACATACAAATTTCTATTTTCCCAATTTTTTGCAAAAAATCAAAAACCGAAGTCTAACACCTTCAAAAATATCAATTATCATTTTTTCAAAAAAATACCAAAATAGTCCTCTAAAATGAGCAAAATACTTCATTTTTCATGATTTTCGCAAAAAATTCCGTGATTGAAGACTAACACATACAAATTTCAAATTTTCCATTTTTTTGCAAAAAATCAAAAACTGAAGTCTAACACCTTCAAAAATATCAATTATAATTTTTTCTAAAAAAGACCAAAATAGTTCTCTAAAATGAGCAAAATACTTCATTTTTCATGTTTATCTCAAAAAATTCCGGGATTGAAGACTAACACATACAAATTCTATTTTTCCAATTTTTTTGAATAAAAGCAAAAACTGAAGTCTAACACCTTCAAAAATATCAATTATCATTTTTTCTAAAAAAGACAAAAATAGTTCTCTAAAATGAGCAAAATACTTCATTTTTCATGTTTATCTCAAAAAATTCCGGGATTGAAGACTAACACATACAAATTTCTATTTTCCCAATTTTTTGCAAAAAATCAAAAACTGAAGTCTAACACCTTCAAAAATATGAATTATCATTTTTTCTAAAAAAGAATATAATAGTTCTCTAAAATGAGCCAAATACTTCATTTTTCATGTTTTTCTCGAAAAACTCCGTGATTGTAGACTAACACATACAAATTTCAATTTTTCCTATTTTTTGCATAAAATCAAAAACTGAAGTCTAACACCTTCAAAAAAGACCAAAATAGTTCTCTAAAATGAGCAAAATACTTCATTTTTCTTGTTTTTCTCAAAAAACTCCGGGATTGAAGACTAACACATACAAATTTCT
Source organism: Luzula sylvatica (assembly GCA_946800325.1). Taxonomy (NCBI): domain Eukaryota; kingdom Viridiplantae; phylum Streptophyta; class Magnoliopsida; order Poales; family Juncaceae; genus Luzula; species Luzula sylvatica. The sequence goes on along the minus strand of OX326959.1, from coordinate 66,071,815 downwards.
ATTTTTCCAATTTTTTGCATAAAATCAAAAACTGAAGTCTAACACCTTCAAAAATATCAATTATCATTTTTTCTCAAAAAGACCAAAATAGTTCTCTAAAATGAGCAAAATACTTCATTATTCATGTTTCTCTCAATAAATTCCGTGATTGAAGACTAACACATACAAATTTCTATTTTCCCAATTTTTTGCAAAAAATCAAAAACTGAAGTCTAACACCTTCAAAAATATCAATTATCATTTTTTCTAAAAAAGAATATAATAGTTCTCTAAAATGAGCCAAATACTTCATTTTTCATGTTTTTCTCGAAAAACTCCGTGATTGTAGACTAACACATACAAATTTCAATTTTTCCTATTTTTTGCATAAAATCAAAAACTGAAGTCTAACACCTTCAAAAATATCCATTATCATTTTTTCTAAAAAAGACCAAAATAGTTCTCTAAAATGAGCAAAATACTTCATTTTTCTTGTTTTTCTCAAAAAACTCCGGGATTGAAGACTAACACATACAAATTTCTATTTTTTGCATAAAATCAAAAACTGAAGTCTAACACCTTCAAAAATATCCATTATCATTTTTTTTTAAAAAGACCAAAATAGTTCTCTAAAATGAGCAAAATACTTCATTTTTCTTGTTTTTCTCAAAAAACTCCGGGATTGAAGACTAACATATACAAATTTCAATTTTTCCATTTTTTTGCAAAAAATCAAAAACTGAAGTCTAACACCTAAAAAAATATCAATTATCATTTTTTCTAAATGAGTCCAAAATAGTTCTCTAAAATGAGCAAAATACTTCATTTTTCATGTTTTTCTCAAAAAACTCCGGGATTGAAGACTAACACATACAAATTTCAATTTTTCCATATTTTTGCAAAAAATCAAAAACTGAAGTCTAACACCTAAAAAAATATCAATTATCATTTTTTCTAAATGAGTCCACAATAGTTCTCTAAAATGAGCAAAATACTTCATTTTTCATGTTTTTCTCAAAAAACTCCGGGATTGAAGACTAACACAAACAAATTTCAATTTTTCCATTTTTTTGCAAAAAATCAAAAACTGAAGTCTAACACCTAAAAAAATATCAATTATCATTTTTTCTAAATGAGTCCAAAATAGTTCTCTAAAATGAGCAAAATACTTCATTTTTCATGTTTTTCTCAAAGAACTTCGTGATTGAAGACTAACACATACAAATTTCTATTTTTCCTATTTTTTGCATAAATTCAAAAACTGAAGTCTAACACCTTCAAAAATATCAATTATCATTTTTTCTAAAAAAGACAAAAATAATTCTCTAAAATAAGCAAAATACTTCATTATTCATGTTTTTCTCAATAAATTCCGTGATTGAAGACTAACACATACAAATTTCTATTTTCACATTTTTTTGCAAAAAATCAAAAACTGAAGTCTAACATCTTCAAAAATATCAATTATCATTTTTTCTAAAAAAGACCAAAATAGTTCTCTAAAATGAGCCAAATACTTCATTTTTCATGTTTTTCTCGAAAAACTCCGTGATTGAAGACTAACACATACAAATTTCTATTTTTCCTATTTTTTGCATAAAATCAAAAACTGAAGTCTAACACCTTCAAATATATCCATTGTCATTTTTTCTAAAAAAGACCAAAATAGTTCTCTAAAATGAGCAAAATAATTCATTTTTCTTGTTTTTCTCAAAAAACTCCGTGATTGAAGACTAACACATACAAATTTCTATTTTTCCTATTTTTTGCAAAAAATAAAAAACTGAATTTTAACACCTTCATAAATATCAATTATCATTTTTTCGAAAAAAGACCAAATAGTTCTCTAAAATGAGCAAAATACTTCATTTTTCATGTTTTTCTCAAAAAATTCCGGGATTGAAGACAAACACATACAAATTTCTATTTTTCCTATTTTTTGCATAAAATCAAAAACTGAAGTCTAACACCTTCAAAAATATCAATTATCATTTTTTCTAAAAAAAGACCAAAATAGTTCTCTAAAATGAGCAAAATACTTCATTTTTCATGATTTTCTCAAAAAATTCCGTGATTGAAGACTAACACATACAAATTTCTATTTTTCCAAATTTTTGCATTAAATCAAAAACTGAAGTCTAACACATTCAAAAATATCAATTATCATTTTTTCTAAAAAAGACCAAAATAGTTCTCTAAAATGAGCAAAATACTTCATTTTTCATGATTTTCTCAAAAAATTCCGTGATTGAAGACTAACACATACAAATTTCAATTTTTTCAATTTTTTGCAAAAAATCAAAACTGAAGTCTAACGCCTTCAAAAATATCAATTATCATTTTTTCTAAAGGAGTCCAAAATAGTTCTCTAAAATGAGCACAATACTTCATTTTTCATGTTTTTCTCAGAAAACTCCGTGATTGAAGACTAACACATACAAATTTCTATTTTTCCAATTTTTTGCATAAAATCAAAAACCGAAGTCTAACACCTTCAAAAATATCAATTATCATTTTTTCAAAAAAAGACCAAAATAGTCCTCTAAAATGAGCAAAATACTTCATTTTTCATGATTTTCTCAAAAAATTCCGTGATGGAAGACTAACACATACAAATTTCAAATTTTCCATTTTTTTGCAAAAAATCAAAAACTGAAGTCTAACACCTTCAAAAATATCAATTATAATTTTTTCTAAAAAAGACCAAAATAGTTCTCTAAAATGAGCAAAATAATTCATTTTTCATGTTTATCTCAAAAAATTCCGGGATTGAAGACTAACACATACAAATTCTATTTTTCCAATTTTTTTGCATAAAATCAAAAACTGAAGTCTAACACCTTCAAAAATATCAATTATCATTTTTTCTAAAAAAGACAAAAATAGTTCTATGAATTCCTGTTCATGTTTCTCTCAATAAATTCCGTGATTGAAGACTAACACATACAAATTTCTATTTTCCCAATTTTTTGCAAAAAATCAAAAACTGAAGTCTAACACCTTCAAAAATATCAATTATCATTTTTTCTAAAAAAGAATATAATAGTTCTCTAAAATGAGCCAAATACTTCATTTTTCATGTTTTTCTCGAAAAACTCCGTGATTGAAGACTAACACATACAAATTTCAATTTTTCCTATTTTTTGCATAAAATCAAAAACTGAAGTCTAACACCTTCAAAAATATCCATTATCATTTTTTCTAAAAAAGACCAAAATAGTTCTCTAAAATGAGCAAAATACTTCATTTTTCTTGTTTTTCTCAAAAAACTCCGGGATTGAAGACTAACATATACAAATTTCTATTTTTCCATTTTTTTGCAAAAAATCAAAAACTGAAGTCTAACACCTAAAAAAATATCAATTATCATTTTTTCTAAATGAGTCCAAAATAGTTCTCTAAAATGATCAAAATACTTCATTTTTCATGTTTTTCTCAAAAAACTTCGTGATTGAAGACTAACACATACAAATTTCTATATTTCCTATTTTTTGCAAAAAATAAAAAACTGAATTTTAACACCTTCAAAAATATCAATTATCATTTTTTCGAAAAAAGACCAAAATAGTTCTCTAAAATGAGCAAAATACTTCATTTTTCATGTTTTTCTCAAAAAATTCCGGGATTGAAGACTAACACATACAAATTTCTATTTTTGCTATTTTTTTTGCATAAAATCAAAAACTGAAGTCTAACACCTTCAAAAATATCAATTATAATTTTTTCTAAAAAAGACTAAAATAATTCTCTAAAATGAGCAAAATACTTCATTTTTCATGTTTATCTCAAAAAACTCTGGGATTGAAGACTAACACATACAAATTTCTATTTTTCCAATTTTTTGCATAAAATCAAAAACTGAAGTCTAACACCTTCAAAAATATCAATTATCATTTTTTCTAAAAAAGACAAAAATAATTCTCTAAAATAAGCAAAATACTTCATTATTCATGTTTTTCTCAATAAATTCCGTGATTGAAGACCAACACATACAAATTTCTATTTTCCCAATTTTTTGCAAAAAATCAAAAACTGAAGTCTAACACCTTCAAAAATATCAATTATCATTTTTTCTAAAAAAGACCAAAATAGTTCTCTAAAATGAGCCAAATACTTCATTTTTCATGTTTTTCTCGAAAAACTCCGTGATTGAAGACTAACACATAGAAATTTCTATTTTTCCTATTTTTTGCATAAAATCAAAAACTGAAGTCTAACACCTTCAAATATATCCATTATCATTTTTTCTAAAAAAGACCAAAATAGTTCTCTAAAATGAGCAAAATACTTCATTTTTCTTGTTTTTCTCAAAAAACTCCGGGATTGAAGACTAACACATACAAATTTCTATTTTTCCTATTTTTTGCAAAAAATAAAAAACTGAATTTTAACACCTTCATAAATATCAATTATCATTTTTTCGAAAAAAGACCAAATAGTTCTCTAAAATGAGCAAAATACTTCATTTTTCATGTTTTTCTCAAAAAATTCCGGGATTGAAGACTAACACATACAAATTTCTATTTTTCCTATTTTTTGCATAAAATCAAAAACTGAAGTCTAACACCTTCAAAAATATCCATTATCATTTTTTATAAAAAAGACCAAAATAGTTCTCTAAAATGAGCAAAATACTTCATTTTTCTTGTTTTTCTCAAAAAACTCCGGGATTGAAGACTAACACATACAAATTTCTATTTTTTGCATAAAATCAAAAACTGAAGTCTAACACCTTCAAAAATATCCATTATCATTTTTTATAAAAAGGACCAAAATAGTTCTCTAAAATAAGCAAAATACTTCATTTTTCTTATTTTTCTCAATAAATTCCGTGATTGAAGACTAACACATACAAATTTCTATTTTTCCAAATTTTTGCATTAAATCAAAAACTGAAGTCTAACACCTTAAAAAATATCAATTATCATTTTTTCTAAAAAAGACCAAAATAGTTCTCTAAAATGAGCAAAATACTTCATTTTTCATGATTTTCTTAAAAAACTCCGGGATTGAAGACTAACACATACAAATTTCTATTTTTCCTATTTTTTGCATAAAATCAAAAACTGAAGTCTAACACCTCCAAAAATATCCATTATCATTTTTTATAAAAAAGACCAAAATAGTTCTCTAAAATAAGCAAAATACTTCATTTTTCTTGTTTTTCTCAATAAATTCCGTGATTGAAGACTAACACATACAAATTTCTATTTTCCCAATTTTTTGCAAAAAATCAAAAACTGAAGTCTAACACCTTCAAAAATATCAATTATCATTTTTTCTAAAAAAGACCAAAATAGTTCTCTAAAATGAGCCAAATACTTCATTTTTCATGTTTTTCTCGAAAAACTCCGTGATTGAAGACTAACACATACAAATTTCTATTTTTCCTATTTTTTGCATAAAATCAAAAACTGAAGTCTAACACCTTCAAATATATCCATTATCATTTTTTCTAAAAAAGACCAAAATAGTTCTCTAAAATGAGCAAAATACTTCATTTTTCTTGTTTTTCTCAAAAAACTCCGGGATTGAAGACTAACACATACAAATTTCTATTTTTCCTATTTTTTGCAAAAAATAAAAAACTGAATTTTAACACCTTCATAAATATCAATTATCATTTTTTCGAAAAAAGACCAAATAGTTCTCTAAAATGAGCAAAATACTTCATTTTTCATGTTTTTCTCAAAAAATTCCGGGATTGAAGACTAACACATACAAATTTCTATTTTTCCTATTTTTTGCATAAAATCAAAAACTGAAGTCTGACACCTTCAAAAATATCAATTATCATTTTTTCTAAAAAAAGTCCAAAATAGTTCTCTAAAATGAGCAAAATACTTCATTTTTCATTATTTTCTCAAAAAATTCCGTGATTGAAGACTAACACATACAAATTTCTATTTTTCCAAATTTTTGCATTAAATCAAAAACTGAAGTCTAACACCTTCAAAAATATCAATTATCATTTTTTCTAAAAAAGACCAAAATAGTTCTCTAAAATGAGCAAAATACTTCATTTTTCATGATTTTCTTAAAAAACTCCGGGATTGAAGACTAACACATACAAATTTCTATTTTTCCTATTTTTTGCATAAAATCAAAAACTGAAGTCTAACACCTTCAAAAATATCCATTATCATTTTTTATAAAAAAGACCAAAATAGTTCTCTAAAATAAGCAAAATACTTCATTTTTCTTGTTTTTCTCAATAAATTCCGTGATTGAAGACTAACACATACAAATTTCTATTTTCCCAATTTTTTGCAAAAAATCAAAAACCGAAGTCTAACACCTTCAAAAATATCAATTATCATTTTTTCAAAAAAAGACCAAAATAGTCCTCTAAAATGAGCAAAATACTTCATTTTTCATGATTTTCTCAAAAAATTCCGTGATTGAAGACTAACACATACAAATTTCAAATTTTCCATTTTTTTGCAAAAAATCAAAAACTGAAGTCTAACACCTTCAAAAATATCAATTATAATTTTTTCTAAAAAAGACCAAAATAGTTCTCTAAAATGAGCAAAATACTTCATTTTTCATGTTTATCTCAAAAAATTCCGGGATTGAAGACTAACAAATACAAATTCTATTTTTCCAATTTTTTTGCATAAAATCAAAAACTGAAGTCTAACACCTTCAAAAATATCAATTATCATTTTTTCTAAAAAAGACAAAAATAGTTCTCTAAAATAAGCAAAATACTTCATTATTCATGTTTCTCTCAATAAATTCCGTGATTGAAGACTAACACATACAAATTTCTATTTTCCCAATTTTTTGCAAAAAATCAAAAACTGAAGTCTAACACCTTCAAAAATATCAATTATCATTTTTTCTAAAAAAGAATATAATAGTTCTCTAAAATGAGCCAAATACTTCATTTTTCATGTTTTTCTCGAAAAACTCCGTGATTGTAGACTAACACATACAAATTTCAATTTTTCCTATTTTTTGCATAAAATCAAAAACTGAAGTCTAACACCTTCAAAAAAGACCAAAATAGTTCTCTAAAATGAGCAAAATACTTCATTTTTCTTGTTTTTCTCAAAAAACTCCGGGATTGAAGACTAACACATACAAATTTCTATTTTTCCAATTTTTTGCATAAAATCAAAAACTTGAAGTCTAACACCTTCAAAAATATCAATTATCATTTTTTCTAAAAAAGACCAAAATAGTTCTCTAAAATGAGCAAAATACTTCATTATTCATGTTTCTCTCAATAAATTCCGTGATTGAAGACTAACATATACAAATTTCTATTTTCCCAATTTTTTGCAAAAAATCAAAAACTGAAGTCTAACACCTTCAAAAATATCAATTATCATTTTTTCTAAAAAAGAATATAATAGTTCTCTAAAATGAGCCAAATACTTCATTTTTCATGTTTTTCTCGAAAAACTCCATGATTGTAGACTAACACATACAAATTTCAATTTTTCCTATTTTTTGCATAAAATCAAAAACTGAAGTCTAACACCTTCAAAAATATCCATTATCATTTTTTCTAAAAAAGACCAAAATAGTTCTCTAAAATGAGCAAAATACTTCATTTTTCTTGTTTTTCTCAAAAAACTCCGGGATTGAAGACTAACACATACAAATTTCTATTTTTTGCATAAAATCAAAAACTGAAGTCTAACACCTTCAAAAATATCCATTATCATTTTTTATAAAAAAGACCAAAATAGTTCTCTAAAATGAGCAAAATACTTCATTTTTCTTGTTTTTCTCAAAAAACTCCGGGATTGAAGACTAACATATACAAATTTCAATTTTTCCATTTTTTTGCAAAAAATCAAAAACTGAAGTCTAACACCTAAAAAAATATCAATTATCATTTTTTCTAAATGAGTCCAAAATAGTTCTCTAAAATGAGCAAAATACTTCATTTTTCATGTTTTTCTCAAAAAACTCCGGGATTGAAGACTAACACATACAAATTTCAATTTTTCCATATTTTTGCAAAAAATCAAAAACTGAAGTCTAACACCTAAAAAAATATCAATTATCATTTTTTCTAAATGAGTCCAAAATAGTTCTCTAAAATGAGCAAAATACTTCATTTTTCATGTTTTTCTCAAAAAACTCCGGGATTGAAGACTAACACAAACAAATTTCAATTTTTCCATTTTTTTGTAAAAAATCAAAAACTGAAGTCTAACATCTAAAAAAATATCAATTATCATTTTTTCTAAATGAGTCCAAAATAGTTCTCTAAAATGAGCAAAATACTTCATTTTTCATGTTTTTCTCAAAGAACTTCGTGATTGAAGACTAACACATACAAATTTCTATTTTTCCTATTTTTTGCATAAAATCAAAAACTGAAGTCTAACACCTTCAAATATATCCATTGTCATTTTTTCTAAAAAAGACCAAAATAGTTCTCTAAAATGAGCAAAATACTTCATTATTCTTGTTTTTCTCAAAAAATTCCGTGATTGAAGACTAACACATACAAATTTCTATTTTTCCTATTTTTTGCAAAAAATAAAAAACTGAATTTTAACACCTTCATAAATATCAATTATCATTTTTTCGAAAAAAGACCAAATAGTTCTCTAAAATGAGCCAAATACTTCATTTTTCATGTTTTTCTCGAAAAATTCCGGGATTGAAGACAAACACATACAAATTTCTATTTTTCCTATTTTTTCCATAAAATCAAAAACTGAAGTCTAACACCTTCAAAAATATCAATTATCATTTTTTCAAAAAAAGACCAAAATAGTCCTCTAAAATGAGCAAAATACTTCATTTTTCATGATTTTCTCAAAAAATTCCGTGATTGAAGACTAACACATACAAATTTCAAATTTTCCATTTTTTTGCAAAAAATCAAAAACTGAAGTCTAACACCTTCAAAAATATCAATTATAATTTTTTCTAAAAAAGACCAAAATAGTTCTCTAAAATGAGCAAAATAATTCATTTTTCATGTTTATCTCAAAAAATTCCGGGATTGAAGACTAACACATACAAATTCTATTTTTCCAATTTTTTTGCATAAAATCAAAAACTGAAGTCTAACACCTTCAAAAATATCAATTATCATTTTTTCTAAAAAAGACAAAAATAGTTCTCTAAAATAAGCAAAATACTTCATTATTCATGTTTCTCTCAATAAATTCCGTGATTGAAGACTAACACATACAAATTTCTATTTTCCCAATTTTTTGCAAAAAATCAAAAACTGAAGTCTAACACCTTCAAAAATATCAATTATCATTTTTTCTAAAAAAGAATATAATAGTTCTCTAAAATGAGCCAAATACTTCATTTTTCATGTTTTTCTCGAAAAACTCCGTGATTGAAGACTAACACATACAAATTTCAATTTTTCCTATTTTTTGCATAAAATCAAAAACTGAAGTCTAACACCTTCAAAAATATCCATTATCATTTTTTCTAAAAAAGACCAAAATAGTTCTCTAAAATGAGCAAAATACTTCATTTTTCTTGTTTTTCTCAAAAAACTCCGGGATTGAAGACTAACACATACAAATTTCTATCTTTCCTATATTTTGCAAAAAATAAAAAACTGAAGTCTAACACCTTCAAAAATATCAATTATAATTTTTTCTAAAAAATACCAAAATAGTTCTCTAAAATGATCAAAATATTTCATTTTTCATGTTTTTCTCGAAAAATTACGGGATTGAAGACTAACACATACAAATTTATATTTTTCCTATTTTTTGCATAAAATCAAAAACTGAAGTCTAACACCTTCAAAAATATCAATTATCATTTTTTCTAAAAAGACCAAAATAGTTCTCTAAAATGAGAAAAATACTTCATTTTTCATGTTTTTCTCAAGAAACTTCGGGATTGAAGACTAACACATACAAATTTCTATTTTTCCTATTTTTTGCATAAAATCAAAAACTGAAGTCTAACTCCTTCAAAAATATCCATTATCATTTTTTCTAAAAAAGACCAAAATAGTTCTCTAAAATGAGCAAAATACTTCATATTTCATGTTTTTCTCAAAAAACTCCGGGATTGAAGACTAACATATACAAATATCTATTTTTCCTATTTTTTGCAAAAAATAAAACACTGAAGTCTAACACCTTCAAAAATATCAATTATCATTTTTTCTAAAAAAGACAAAAATAGTTCTCTAAAATGAGCAAAACACTTCATTTTTCATGTTTTTCTCAAAAAACTCCGTGATTGAGGACTAACACATACAAATTTCTATTTTCCCATTTTTTTGCAAAAAATAAAAAACTGAAGTCTAACACCTTCGAAAATAGCAATTATCATTTTTTCTAAAAAAGACCAAAATAGTTCTCTAAAATGAGCAAAATACTTCATTTTTCATGTTTTTTTCGAAAAACTCCGTGACTGAAGACTAACACATACAAATTTCTATTTTTCCTATTTTTTGCATAAAATCAAAAACTGAAGTCTAACACCTTCAAAAATATCAATTATCATTTTTTCTAAAAAAGACCAAAATAGTTCTCTAAAATGAGCAAACTACTTCATTTTTTATGATTTTCTCGAAAAACTCCGTGATTGAAGACTAACACATACAAATTTCAATTTTTCCATTTTTTTGCAAAACATAAAAAACTGAAGTCTAACACCTTCAAAAATATCAATTATCATTTTTTCTGAAAAAGACCAAAATAGTTCTCTAATATGAGCAAAATACTTCATTTTTCTTGTTTTTCTCAAAAAACTCCGGGATTGAAGACTAACACATACAAATTTCTATTTTTTGCATAAAATCAAAAACTGAAGTCTAACACCTTCAAAAATATCAATTATCATTTTTTCTAAAAAAAGTCCAAAATAGTTCTCTAAAATGAGCAAAATACTTCATTTTTCATTATTTTCTCAAAAAATTCCGTGATTGAAGACTAACACATACAAATTTCTATTTTTCCAAATTTTTGCATTAAATCAAAAACTGAAGTCTAACACCTTCAAAAATATCAATTATCATTTTTTCTAAAAAAGACCAAAATAGTTCTCTAAAATGAGCAAAATACTTCATTTTTCATGATTTTCTTAAAAAACTCCGGGATTGAAGACTAACACATACAAATTTCTATTTTTCCTATTTTTTGCATAAAATCAAAAACTGAAGTCTAACACCTTCAAAAATATCCATTATCATTTTTTATAAAAAAGACCAAAATAGTTCTCTAAAATAAGCAAAATACTTCATTTTTCTTGTTTTTCTCAATAAATTCCGTGATTGAAGACTAACACATACAAATTTCTATTTTCCCAATTTTTTGCAAAAAATCAAAAACCGAAGTCTAACACCTTCAAAAATATCAATTATCATTTTTTCAAAAAAAGACCAAAATAGTCCTCTAAAATGAGCAAAATACTTCATTTTTCATGATTTTCTCAAAAAATTCCGTGATTGAAGACTAACACATACAAATTTCAAATTTTCCATTTTTTTGCAAAAAATCAAAAACTGAAGTCTAACACCTTCAAAAATATCAATTATAATTTTTTCTAAAAAAGACCAAAATAGTTCTCTAAAATGAGCAAAATACTTCATTTTTCATGTTTATCTCAAAAAATTCCGGGATTGAAGACTAACAAATACAAATTCTATTTTTCCAATTTTTTTGCATAAAATCAAAAACTGAAGTCTAACACCTTCAAAAATATCAATTATCATTTTTTCTAAAAAAGACAAAAATAGTTCTCTAAAATAAGCAAAATACTTCATTATTCATGTTTCTCTCAATAAATTCCGTGATTGAAGACTAACACATACAAATTTCTATTTTCCCAATTTTTTGCAAAAAATCAAAAACTGAAGTCTAACACCTTCAAAAATATCAATTATCATTTTTTCTAAAAAAGAATATAATAGTTCTCTAAAATGAGCCAAATACTTCATTTTTCATGTTTTTCTCGAAAAACTCCGTGATTGTAGACTAACACATACAAATTTCAATTTTTCCTATTTTTTGCATAAAATCAAAAACTGAAGTCTAACACCTTCAAAAAAGACCAAAATAGTTCTCTAAAATGAGCAAAATACTTCATTTTTCTTGTTTTTCTCAAAAAACTCCGGGATTGAAGACTAACACATACAAATTTCTATTTTTCCAATTTTTTGCATAAAATCAAAAACTTGAAGTCTAACACCTTCAAAAATATCAATTATCATTTTTTCTAAAAAAGACCAAAATAGTTCTCTAAAATGAGCAAAATACTTCATTATTCATGTTTCTCTCAATAAATTCCGTGATTGAAGACTAACATATACAAATTTCTATTTTCCCAATTTTTTGCAAAAAATCAAAAACTGAAGTCTAACACCTTCAAAAATATCAATTATCATTTTTTCTAAAAAAGAATATAATAGTTCTCTAAAATGAGCCAAATACTTCATTTTTCATGTTTTTCTCGAAAAACTCCATGATTGTAGACTAACACATACAAATTTCAATTTTTCCTATTTTTTGCATAAAATCAAAAACTGAAGTCTAACACCTTCAAAAATATCCATTATCATTTTTTCTAAAAAAGACCAAAATAGTTCTCTAAAATGAGCAAAATACTTCATTTTTCTTGTTTTTCTCAAAAAACTCCGGGATTGAAGACTAACACATACAAATTTCTATTTTTTGCATAAAATCAAAAACTGAAGTCTAACACCTTCAAAAATATCCATTATCATTTTTTATAAAAAAGACCAAAATAGTTCTCTAAAATGAGCAAAATACTTCATTTTTCTTGTTTTTCTCAAAAAACTCCGGGATTGAAGACTAACATATACAAATTTCAATTTTTCCATTTTTTTGCAAAAAATCAAAAACTGAAGTCTAACACCTAAAAAAATATCAATTATCATTTTTTCTAAATGAGTCCAAAATAGTTCTCTAAAATGAGCAAAATACTTCATTTTTCATGTTTTTCTCAAAAAACTCCGGGATTGAAGACTAACACATACAAATTTCAATTTTTCCATATTTTTGCAAAAAATCAAAAACTGAAGTCTAACACCTAAAAAAATATCAATTATCATTTTTTCTAAATGAGTCCAAAATAGTTCTCTAAAATGAGCAAAATACTTCATTTTTCATGTTTTTCTCAAAAAACTCCGGGATTGAAGACTAACACAAACAAATTTCAATTTTTCCATTTTTTTGTAAAAAATCAAAAACTGAAGTCTAACATCTAAAAAAATATCAATTATCATTTTTTCTAAATGAGTCCAAAATAGTTCTCTAAAATGAGCAAAATACTTCATTTTTCATGTTTTTCTCAAAGAACTTCGTGATTGAAGACTAACACATACAAATTTCTATTTTTCCTATTTTTTGCATAAAATCAAAAACTGAAGTCTAACACCTTCAAATATATCCATTGTCATTTTTTCTAAAAAAGACCAAAATAGTTCTCTAAAATGAGCAAAATACTTCATTATTCTTGTTTTTCTCAAAAAATTCCGTGATTGAAGACTAACACATACAAATTTCTATTTTTCCTATTTTTTGCAAAAAATAAAAAACTGAATTTTAACACCTTCATAAATATCAATTATCATTTTTTCGAAAAAAGACCAAATAGTTCTCTAAAATGAGCCAAATACTTCATTTTTCATGTTTTTCTCGAAAAATTCCGGGATTGAAGACAAACACATACAAATTTCTATTTTTCCTATTTTTTCCATAAAATCAAAAACTGAAGTCTAACACCTTCAAAAATATCAATTATCATTTTTTCAAAAAAAGACCAAAATAGTCCTCTAAAATGAGCAAAATACTTCATTTTTCATGATTTTCTCAAAAAATTCCGTGATTGAAGACTAACACATACAAATTTCAAATTTTCCATTTTTTTGCAAAAAATCAAAAACTGAAGTCTAACACCTTCAAAAATATCAATTATAATTTTTTCTAAAAAAGACCAAAATAGTTCTCTAAAATGAGCAAAATAATTCATTTTTCATGTTTATCTCAAAAAATTCCGGGATTGAAGACTAACACATACAAATTCTATTTTTCCAATTTTTTTGCATAAAATCAAAAACTGAAGTCTAACACCTTCAAAAATATCAATTATCATTTTTTCTAAAAAAGACAAAAATAGTTCTCTAAAATAAGCAAAATACTTCATTATTCATGTTTCTCTCAATAAATTCCGTGATTGAAGACTAACACATACAAATTTCTATTTTCCCAATTTTTTGCAAAAAATCAAAAACTGAAGTCTAACACCTTCAAAAATATCAATTATCATTTTTTCTAAAAAAGAATATAATAGTTCTCTAAAATGAGCCAAATACTTCATTTTTCATGTTTTTCTCGAAAAACTCCGTGATTGAAGACTAACACATACAAATTTCAATTTTTCCTATTTTTTGCATAAAATCAAAAACTGAAGTCTAACACCTTCAAAAATATCCATTATCATTTTTTCTAAAAAAGACCAAAATAGTTCTCTAAAATGAGCAAAATACTTCATTTTTCTTGTTTTTCTCAAAAAACTCCGGGATTGAAGACTAACACATACAAATTTCTATCTTTCCTATATTTTGCAAAAAATAAAAAACTGAAGTCTAACACCTTCAAAAATATCAATTATAATTTTTTCTAAAAAATACCAAAATAGTTCTCTAAAATGATCAAAATATTTCATTTTTCATGTTTTTCTCGAAAAATTACGGGATTGAAGACTAACACATACAAATTTATATTTTTCCTATTTTTTGCATAAAATCAAAAACTGAAGTCTAACACCTTCAAAAATATCAATTATCATTTTTTCTAAAAAGACCAAAATAGTTCTCTAAAATGAGAAAAATACTTCATTTTTCATGTTTTTCTCAAGAAACTTCGGGATTGAAGACTAACACATACAAATTTCTATTTTTCCTATTTTTTGCATAAAATCAAAAACTGAAGTCTAACTCCTTCAAAAATATCCATTATCATTTTTTCTAAAAAAGACCAAAATAGTTCTCTAAAATGAGCAAAATACTTCATATTTCATGTTTTTCTCAAAAAACTCCGGGATTGAAGACTAACATATACAAATATCTATTTTTCCTATTTTTTGCAAAAAATAAAACACTGAAGTCTAACACCTTCAAAAATATCAATTATCATTTTTTCTAAAAAAGACAAAAATAGTTCTCTAAAATGAGCAAAACACTTCATTTTTCATGTTTTTCTCAAAAAACTCCGTGATTGAGGACTAACACATACAAATTTCTATTTTCCCATTTTTTTGCAAAAAATAAAAAACTGAAGTCTAACACCTTCGAAAATAGCAATTATCATTTTTTCTAAAAAAGACCAAAATAGTTCTCTAAAATGAGCAAAATACTTCATTTTTCATGTTTTTTTCGAAAAACTCCGTGACTGAAGACTAACACATACAAATTTCTATTTTTCCTATTTTTTGCATAAAATCAAAAACTGAAGTCTAACACCTTCAAAAATATCAATTATCATTTTTTCTAAAAAAGACCAAAATAGTTCTCTAAAATGAGCAAACTACTTCATTTTTTATGATTTTCTCGAAAAACTCCGTGATTGAAGACTAACACATACAAATTTCAATTTTTCCATTTTTTTGCAAAACATAAAAAACTGAAGTCTAACACCTTCAAAAATATCAATTATCATTTTTTCTGAAAAAGACCAAAATAGTTCTCTAATATGAGCAAAATACTTCATTTTTCTTGTTTTTCTCAAAAAACTCCGGGATTGAAGACTAACACATACAAATTTCTATTTTTTGCATAAAATCAAAAACTGAAGTCTAACACCTTCAAAAATATCCATTATCATTTTTTATAAAAAAGACCAAAATAGTTCTCTAAAATGAGCAAAATACTTCATTTTTCTTGTTTTTCTCAAAAAACTCCGGGATTGAAGACTAACATATACAAATTTCAATTTTTCCATTTTTTTGCAAAAAATCAAAAACTGAAGTCTAACACCTGAAAAAATATCAATTCTCATTTTTTCTAAATGAGTCCAAAATAGTTCTCTAAAATGAGCAAAATACTTCATTTTTCATGTTTTTCTCAAAAAACTTCGTGATTGAAGACTAACACATACAAATTTCTATTTTGCCTATTTTTTGCAAAAAATAAAAAACTGAATTTTAACACCTTCAAAAATATCAATTATCATTTTTTCGAAAAAAGACCAAAATAGTTCTCTAAAATGAGCAAAATACTTCATTTTTCATGTTTTTCTCAAAAAATACCGGGATTGAAGACTAACACATACAAATTCCTATTTTTCCAATTTTTTGCATAAAATCAAAAACTGAAGTCTAACACCTTCAAAAATATCAATTATCATTTTTTCTAAAAAATACCAAAATAGTTCTCTAAAATGATCAAAATATTTCATTTTTCATGTTTTTCTCGAAAAATTACGGGATTGAAGACTAACACATACAAATTTATATTTTTCCTATTTTTTGCATAAAATCAAAAACTGAAGTCTAACACCTTCAAAAATATCAATTATCATTTTTTCTAAAAAGACCAAAATAGTTCTCTAAAATGAGCAAAATACTTCATTTTTCATGTTTTTCTCAAGAAATTCCGGGATTGAAGACTAACACATACAAATTTCTATTTTTCCTATTTTTTGCATAAAATCAAAAACTGAAGTCTAACTCCTTCAAAAATATCCATTATCATTTTTTCTAAAAAAGACCAAAATAGTTCTCTAAAATGAGCAAAATACTTCATATTTCATGTTTTTCTCAAAAAACTCCGGGATTGAAGACTAACATATACAAATATCTATTTTTCCTATTTTTTACAAAAAATAAAACACTGAAGTCTAACACCTTCAAAAATATCAATTATCATTTTTTCTAAAAAAGACCAAAATAGTTCTCTAAAATGAGCAAAACACTTCATTTTTCATGTTTTTCTCAAAAAACTCCGTGATTGAGGACTAACACATACAAATTTCTATTTTCCCATTTTTTTGCAAAAAATAAAAAACTGAAGTCTAACACCTTCAAAAATATCAATTATAATTTTTTCTAAAAAAGACCAAAATAGTTCTCTGAAATGAGCAAAATACTTCATTTTTCATGTTTTTCTCAAAAAACACCGGGATTGAAGACTAACACATACAAATTTCTATTTTTCCTATTTTTTGCAAAAAATAAAAAACTGAAGTCTAACACCTTAAAAAATATCAATTATCATTTTTTCAAAAAAAGACCAAAATAGTTCTCTAAAATGAGCAAAATACTTCATTATTAATGTTTTTCTCAAAAAACTCCGGGATTGAAGACTAACACATACAAATTTCTATTTTTCCTATTTTTTGCATAAAATCAAAAACTGAAGTCTAACACCTTCAAAAATATCCATTATCATTTTTTTTAAAAAAGACCAAAATAGTTCTCTAAAATGAGCAAAATACTTCATTTTTCTTGTTTTTCTCAAAAAACTCCGGGATTGAAGACTAACATATACAAATTTCAATTTTTCCATTTTTTTGCAAAAAATCAAAAACTGAAGTCTAACACCTGAAAAAATATCAATTATCATTTTTTCTAAATGAGTCCAAAATAGTTCTCTAAAATGAGCAAAATACTTCATTTTTCATGTTTTTCTCAAAAAACTTCGTGATTGAAGACTAACACATACAAATTTCTATTTTGCCTATTTTTTGCAAAAAATAAAAAACTGAATTTTAACACCTTCAAAAATATCAATTATCATTTTTTCGAAAAAAGACCAAAATAGTTCTCTAAAATGAGCAAAATACTTCATTTTTCATGTTTTTCTAAAAAAATACCGGGATTGAAGACTAACACATACAAATTCCTATTTTTCCAATTTTTTGCATAAAATCAAAAACTGAAGTCTAACACCTTCAAAAATATCAATTATCATTTTTTCTAAAAAAGACAAAAATAATTCTCTAAAATAAGCAAAATACTTCATTATTCATGTTTTTCTCAATAAATTCCGTGATTGAAGACTAACACATACAAATTTCTATTTTCACATTTTTTTGCAAAAAATCAAAAACTGAAGTCTAACACCTTCAAAAATATCAATTATCATTTTTTCTAAAAAAGACCAAAATAGTTCTCTAAAATGAGCCAAATACTTCATTTTTCATGTTTTTCTCGAAAAACTCCTTGATTGAAGACTAACACATACAAATTTCTATTTTTCCAAATTTTTGCATTAAATCAAAAACTGAAGTCTAACACCTTCAAAAATATCAATTATCATTTTTTCTAAAAAAGACCAAAATAGTTCTCTAAAATGAGCAAAATACTTCATTTTTCATTATTTTCTCAAAAAATTCCGTGATTGAAGACTAACACATACAAATTTCAATTTTTTCAATATTTTGCAAAAAATCAAAACTGAAGTCTAACGCCTTCAAAAATATCAATTATCATTTTTTCTAAAGGAGTCCAAAATAGTTCTCTAAAATGAGCAAAATACTTCATTTTTCATGTTTTTCTCAAAAAACTCCGTGATTGAAGACTAACACATACAAATTTCTATTTTTCCAATTTTTTGCATAAAATCAAAAACTGATGTCTAACACCTTCAAAAATATCAATTATCATTTTTTCAAAAAAAGACCAAAATAGTCCTCTAAAATGAGCAAAATACTTCATTTTTCATGATTTCCTCCAAAAATTCCGTGATTGAAGACTAACACATACAAATTTCAAATTTTCCATTTTTTTGCAAAAAATCAAAAACTGAAGTCTAACACCTTCAAAAATATTAATTATAATTTTTTCTAAAAAAGACCAAAATAGTTCTCTAAAATGAGCAAAATACTTCATTTTTCATGTTTATCTCAAAAAATTCCGGGATTGAAGACTAACACATACAAATTCTATTTTTCCAATTTTTTGCATAAAATCAAAAACTGAAGTCTAACACCTTCAAAAATATCAATTATCATTTTTTCTAAAAAACACAAAAATAGTTCTCTAAAATAAGCAAAATACTTCATTATTCATGTTTCTCTCAATAAATTCCGTGATTGAAGACTAACACATACAAATTTCTATTTTCCCAATTTTTTGCAAAAAATCAAAAACTGAAGTCTAACACCTTCAAAAATATCAATTATCATTTTTTCTAAAAAAGAATATAATAGTTCTCTAAAATGAGCCAAATACTTCATTTTTCATGTTTTTCTCGAAAAACACCGTGATTGAAGACTAACACATACAAATTTCAATTTTTCCTATTTTTTGCATAAAATCAAAAACTGAAGTCTAACACCTTCAAAAATATCCATTATCATTTTTTCTAAAAAAGACCAAAATAGTTCTCTAAAATGAGCAAAATACTTCATTTTTCTTGTTTTTCTCAAAAAACTCCGGGATTGAAGACTAACACATACAAATTTCTATCTTTCCTATTTTTTGCAAAAAATAAAAAACTGAAGTCTAACACCTTCAAAAATATCAATTATCATTTTTTCTAAAAAATACCAAAATAGTTCTCTAAAATGATCAAAATACTTCATTTTTCATGTTTTTCTCGAAAAATTACGGGATTGAAGACTAACACATACAAATTTCTATTTTTCCTATTTTTTGCATAAAATCAAAAACTGAAGTCTAACACCTTCAAAAATATCAATTATCATTTTTTCTAAAAAGACCAAAATAGTTCTCTAAAATGAGCAAAATACTTCATTTTTCATGTTTTTCTCAAGAAACTCCGGGATTGAAGACTAACACATACAAATTTCTATTTTTTCTATTTTTTGCATAAAATCAAAAACTGAAGTCTAACACCTTCAAAAATATCCATTATCATTTTTTCTATATAAGACAAAAATAGTTCTCTAAAATGAGCAAAATACTTCATATTTCATGTTTTTCTCAAAAAACTCCGTGATTGAGGTCTAACACATACAAATTTCTATTTTCCCATTTTTTTGCAAAAAATAAAAAACTGAAGTCTAACACCTTCGAAAATATCAATTATCATTTTTTCTAAAAAAGACCAAAATAGTTCTCTAAAATGAGCAAAATACTTCATTTTTCATGTTTTTTTCGAAAAACTCCGTGACTGAAGACTAACACATACAAATTTCTATTTTTCCTATTTTTTGCATAAAATCAAAAACTGAAGTCTAACACCTTCAAAAATATCAATTATCATTTTTTCTAAAAAAGACCAAAATAGTTCTCTAAAATGAGCAAACTACTTCATTTTTTATGATTTTCTCGAAAAACTCCCTGATTGAAGACTAACACATACAAATTTCAATTTTTCCATTTTTTTGCAAAAAATAAAAAACTGAAGTCTAACACCTTCAAAAATATCAATTATCATTTTTTCTAAAAAAGACCAAAATAGTTCTCTAATATGAGAAAAATACTTCATTTTTCATGTTTTTCTCAAAAAACTCCGGGATTGAAGACTAACACATACAAATTTCTATTTTTCCAATTTTTTGCATAAAATCAAAAACTGAAGTCTAACACCTTCAAAAATATCCATTATCATTTTTTCTAAAAAAGACCAAAATAGTTCTCTAAAATGGGCAAAATACTTCATTTTTCTTGTTTTTCTCAAAAAACTCCGGGATTGAAGACTAACACATATAAATTTCAATTTTTCGAATTTTTAGCAAAAAATAAAAAACTGAAGTCTAACACCTTCAAAAATATCAATTATCATTTTTTCTGAAAAAGACCAAAATAGTTCTCTGAAATGAGCAAAATAATTAATTTTTCATGTTTTTCTCAAAAAACTCCGGGATTGAAGACTAACACATACAAATTTCTATTTTTCCAATTTTTTGCATAAAATCAAAAACTGAAGTCTAACACCTTCGAAAATATCCATTATCATTTTTTCTAAAAAAGACCAAAATAGTTCTCTAAAATGAGCAAAATACTTCATTTTTCTTGTTTTTCTCAAAAAACTCCGGGATTGAAGACTAACACATACAAATTTCAATTTTTCCAATTTTTTGCAAAAAATAAAAAACTGAAGTCTAACACCTTCAAAAATATCAATTATCATTTTTTCTGAAAAAGACCAAAATAGTTCTCTGAAATGAGCAAAATACTTAATTTTTCTTGTTTTTCTCAAAAAACACCGGGATTGAAGACTAACACATACAAATTTCTATTTTTCCTATTTTTTGCATAAAATCAAAAACTGAAGTCTAACACATTCAAAAATATCAATTATCATTTTTTCTAAAAAAGACCAAAATAGTTCTCTAAAATGAGCAAAATACTTCATTTTTCATGATTTTCTTAAAAAATTCCGTGATTGAAGACTAACCCATACAAATTTCAATTTTTCCAATTTTTTGCAAAAAATCAAAACTGAAGTCTAACACCTTCAAAAATATCAATTATCATTTTTTCTAAAAGAGTCCAAAATAGTTCTCTAAAATGAGCAAAATACTTCATTTTTCATGTTTTTCTCAAAAAACTCCGTGATTGAAGACTAACACATACAAATTTCTATTTTTCCAATTTTTTGCATAAAATAAAAAACTGAAGTCTAACACATTCAAAAATATCAATTATCATTTTTTCTAAAAAAGACCAAAATAGTTCTCTAAAATGAGCAAAATACTTCATTTTTCATGATTTTCTCAAAAAATTCCGTGATTGAAGACTATCCCATACAAATTTCAATTTTTCCAATTTTTTGCAAAAAATCAAAACTGAAGTCTAACACCTTCAAAAATATCAATTATCATTTTTTCTAAAAGAGTCCAAAATAGTTCTCTAAAATGAGCAAAATACTTCATTTTTCATGTTTTTCTCAAAAAACTCCGTGATTGAAGACTAGCACATACAAATTTCTATTTTTCCAATTTTTTGCAAAAAATCAAAACTGAAGTCTAACACCTTCAAAAATATCAATTATCATTTTTTCTAAAAGAGTCCAAAATAGTTCTCTAAAATGAGCAAAATACTTCATTTTTCATGTTTTTCTCAATAAATTCCGTGATTGAAGACTAACACATACAAATTTCTATTTTTCCTATTTTTTGCATAAAATCAAAAACTGAAGTCTAACACATTCAAAAATATCAATTATCATTTTTTCTAAAAAAGACCAAAATAGTTCTCTAAAATGAGCAAAATACTTCATTTTTCATGATTTTCTCAAAAAATTCCGTGATTGAAGACTATCCCATACAAATTTCAATTTTTCCAATTTTTTGCAAAAAATCAAAACTGAAGTCTAACACCTTCAAAAATATCAATTATCATTTTTTCTAAAAGAGTCCAAAATAGTTCTCTAAAATGAGCAAAATACTTCATTTTTCATGTTTTTCTCAAAAAACTCCGTGATTGAAGACTAACACATACAAATTTCTATTTCTCCTATTTTTTGCATTAAATAAAAAACTGAAGTCTAACACCTTCAAAAATATCAATTATCATTTTTTTTTAAAAAGATCAAAATAGTTCTCTAAAATGAGCAAAATACTTCATTTTTCATGATTTTCTCAAAAAATTCCGTGATTGAAGACTAACACATACAAATTTCAATTTTCCCATTTTTTTTGCAAAAAATCAAAAACTGAAGTCTAACACCTTCAAAAATATCAATTATAATTTTTTCTAAAAAAGACCAAAATAGTTCTCTAAAATGAGCAAAATACTTCATTTTTCATGTTTATCTCAAGAAATCCGGGATTGTAGACTAATAATACATACAAATTTCTATTATTCCAATTTTTTGCATAAAATAAAAAACTGAACTCTATCACCTTCAAAAATATCAATTATCATTTTTTCAAAAAAAGACAAAAATAGTTCTCTAAAATAAGCAAAATACTTCATTATTCATGTTTTTCTCAATAAATTCCGTGATTGAAGACTAACACATACAAATTTCTATTTTTCCTATTTTTTGCAAAAAATCAAAAACTTAAGTCTAACACCTTCAAAAATATCCATTATCATTTTTTATAAAAAAGACCAAAATAGTTCTCAAAAATGAGCAAAATACTTCATTTTTCTTGTTTTTCTCAAAAAACTCCGGGATTGAAGACTAACACATACAAATTTCAATTTTTCCAATTTTTTGCAAAAAATAAAAAACTGAAGTCTAACACCTTAAAAAATATCAATTATCATTTTTTCTGAAAAAGACCAAAATAGTTCTCTAAAATGAGCAAAATACTTCATTTTTCATGTTTTTCTCAAAAAACTCCGGGATTGAAGACTAACACATACAAATTTCTATTTTTCCTATTTTTTGCATAAAATAAAAAACTGAAGTCTAACACCTTCAAAAATATCCATTATCATTTTTTATAAAAAAGACCAAAATAGTTCTCTAAAATGAGCAAAATACTTCATTTTTCTTGTTTTTCTCAAAAAACTCCGGGATTGAAGACTAACACATACAAATTTCTATTTTTCCTATTTTTTGCATAAAATCAAAAACTGAAGTCTAACACCTTCAAAAATATCCATTATCATTTTTTATAAAAAAGACCAAAATAGTTCTCTAAAATGAGCAAAATACTTCATTTTTCTTGTTTTTCTCAAAAAACTCCGGGATTGAAGACTAACACATACAAATTTCAATTTTTCCATTTTTTTGCAAAAAAACAAAAACTGAAGTCTAACACCTAAAAAAATATCAATTATCATTTTTTCTAAATGAGTCCAAAATAGTTCTCTAAAATGAGCAAAATACTTCATTTTTCATGTTTTTCTAAAAAAACTTCGTGATTGAAGACTAACACATACAAATTTCTATTTTTCCTATTTTTTGCAAAAAATAAAAAACTGAATTTTAACACCTTCAAAAATATCAATTATCATTTTTTCGAAAAAAGACCAAAATAGTACTATAAAATGAGCAAAATACTTCATTTTTCATGTTTTTCTCAAAAAATTCCGGGATTGAAGACTAACACATACAAATTTCTATTTTTCCTATTTTTTGCATAAAATCAAAAACTGAAGTCTAACACCTTAAAAAATATCAATTATAATTTTTTCTAAAAAAGACCAAAATAGTTCTCTAAAATGAGCAAAATACTTCATTTTTCATGTTTATCTCAAAAAACTCTGGGAATGAAGACTAACACATACAAATTTGTATTTTTCCAATTTTTGGAATAAAATCAAAAACTGAAGTCTAACACCTTCAAAAATATCAATTATCATTTTTTCTAAAAAAGACAAAAATAATTCTCTAAAATAAGCAAAATACTTCATTATTCATGTTTTTCTCAATAAATTCCGTGATTGAAGACTAACACGTACAAATTTCTATTTTCCCAATTTTTTGCAAAAAATCGAAAACTGAAGTCTAACACCTTCAAAAATATCAATTATCATTTTTTCTAAAAAAGACAAAAATAGTTCTCTAAAATAAGCAAAATACTTCATTATTCATGTTTTTCTCAATAAATTCCGTGATTGAAGACTAACACATACAAATTTCTATTTTTCCTATTTTTTGCATAAAATCAAAAACTGAAGTCTAACACATTCAAAAATATCAAATATCATTTTTTTCTAAAAAAGACCAAAATAGTTCTCGAAAATGAGCAAAATACTTCATTTTTCATGATTTTCTCAAAAAATTCCGTGATTGAAGACTAACCCATACAAATTTAAATTTTTCCAATTTTTTGAAAAAAATCAAAACTGAAGTCTAACACCTTCAAAAATATCAATTATCATTTTTTCTAAAAGAGTCCAAAATAGTTCTCTAAAATGAGCAAAATACTTCATTTTTCATGTTTTTCTCAAAAAACTCCGTTATTGAAGACTAACACATACTACTTTCTATTTTTCCTATTTTTTGCATTAAATAAAAAACTGAAGTCTAACACCTTCAAAAATATCAATTATCATTTTTTCTGAAAAAGACCAAAATAGTTCTCTAAAATGAGCAAAATACTTCATTTTTCATGTTTTTCTCAAAAAACTCCGGGATTGAAGACTAACACATACAAATTTCTATTTTTCCTATTTTTTGCATAAAATCAAAAACTGAAGTCTAACACCTTCAAAAATATCCATTGTCATTTTTTATAAAAAAGACCAAAATAGTTCTCTAAAATGAGCAAAATACTTCATTTTTCTTGTTTTTCTCAAAAAACTCCGGGATTGAAGACTAACACATACAAATTTCTATTTTTCCTATTTTTTGCATAAAATCAAAAACTGAAGTCTAACACCTTCAAAAATATCCATTATCATTTTTTATAAAAAAAACCAAAATAGTTCTCTAAAATGAGCAAAATACTTCATTTTTCTTGTTTTTCTCAAAAAACTCCGGGATTGAAGACTAACACATACAAATTTCAATTTTTCCATTTTTTTGCAAAAAAACAAAAACTGAAGTCTAACAGCTAAAAAAATATCAATTATCATTTTTTCTAAATGAGTCCAAAATAGTTCTCTAAAATGAGCAAAATACTTCATTTTTCATGTTTTTCTCAAAAAACTTCGTGATTGAAGACTAACACATACAAATTTCTATTTTTCCTATTTTTTGCAAAAAATAAAAAACTGAATTTTAACACCTTCAAAAATATCAATTATCATTTTTTCGAAAAAAGACCAAAATAGTACTATAAAATGAGCAAAATACTTAATTTTTCATGTTTTTCTCAAAAAACTCCGTGATTGAAGACTAACACATACAAATTTCTATTTTTCCAATTTTTTGCATAAAATCAAAAACTGAAGTCTAACACCTTCAAAAATATCAATTATCATTTTTTCTAAAAAAGAAAAAAATAGTTCTCTAAAATAAGAAAAATACTTCATTATTCATGTTTTTCTCAATAAATTCCGTGATTGAAGACTAACACATACAAATTTCTATTTTTCCTATTTTTTGCATAAAATCAAAAACTGAAGTCTAACACATTCAAAAATATCAATTATCATTTTATCTAAAAAAGACCAAAATAGTACTATAAAATGAGCAAAATACTTCATTTTTCATGATTTTCTCAAAAAATTCCGTGATTGAAGACTAACCCATACAAATTTCAATTTTTCCAATTTTTTGCAAAAAATCAAAACTGAAGTCTAACACCTTCAAAAATATCAATTATCATTTTTTCTAAAAGAGTCCAAAATAGTTCTCTAAAATGAGCAAAATACTTCATTTTTCATGTTTTTCTCAAAACAACTCCATGATTGAAGACTAACACATACAAATTTCTATTTTTCCTATTTTTTGCATTAAATCAAAAACTGAAGTCTAACACCTTCAAAAATATCAATTATCATTTTTTTAAAAAAAGACCAAAATAGTTCTCTAAAATGAGCAAAATACTTCATTTTTCATGATTTTCTCAAAAAATTCCGTGATTGAAGACTAACACATACAAATTTCAATTTTCCCATTTTTTTGCAAAAAATCAAAAACTGAAGTCTAACACCTTCAAAAATATCAATTATAATTTTTTCTAAAAAAAGACCAAAATAGTTCTCTAAAATGAGCAAAATACTTCATTTTTCATGTTTATCTCAAGAAATCCGGGATTGTAGACTAATACATACAAATTTCTATTATTCCAATTTTTTGCATAAAAAAAAAAACTGAACTCTAACACCTTCAAAAATATCAATTATCATTTTTTCAAAAAAAGACAAAAATAGTTCTCTAAAATAAGCAAAATACTTCATTATTAATGTTTTTCTCAATAAATTCCGTGATTGAAGACTAACACATACAAATTTCTATTTTTCCTATTTTTTGCAAAAAATCAAAAACTTAAGTCTAACACCTTCAAAAATATCCACTATCATTTTTTATAAAAAAGACCAAAATAGTTCTCAAAAATGAGCAAAATACTTCATTTTTCTTGTTTTTCTCAAAAAACTCCGGGAGTGAAGACTAACACATACAAATTTCAATTTTTCCAATTTTTTGCAAAAAATAAAAAACTAAAGTCTAACACCTTAAACAATATCAATTATCATTTTTTCTGAAAAAGACCAAAATAGTTCTCTAAAATGAGCAAAATACTTCATTTTTCATGTTTTTCTCAAAAAACTCCGGGATTGAAGACTAACACATACAAATTTCTATTTTTCCTATTTTTTGCATAAAATCAAAAACTGAAGTCTAACACCTTCAAAAATATCCATTATCATTTTTTATAAAAAAGACCAAAATAGTTCTCTAAAATGGGCAAAATACTTCATTTTTCATGTTTTTCTCAAAAAACTCCGTGATTGAATACTAACACATACAAATTTCAAATTTTCCATTTTTTGCATAAAATCCAAAACTGAAGTCTAACACCTTCAAAAATATCAATTATCATTTTTTCTAAAAAAGACAAAAATAGTTCTCTAAAATAAGAAAAATACTTCATTATTCATGTTTTTCTCAATAAATTCCGTGATTGAAGACTAACACATACAAATTTCTATTTTTCCTATTTTTTGCACAAAATCAAAAACTGAAGTCTAACACATTCAAAAATATCAATTATCATTTTTTCTAAAAAAGACCAAAATAGTTCTCTAAAATGAGCAAAATACTTCATTTTTCATGATTTTCTCAAAAAATCCCGTGATTGAAGACTAACCCATACAAATTTCAATTTTTCCAATTTTTTGCAAAAAATCAAAACTGAAGTCTAACACCTTCAAAAATATCAATTATCATTTTTTCTAAAAGAGTCCAAAATAGTTCTGAAAAATGAGCAAAATACTTCATTTTTCATGTTTTTCTCAAAAAACTCCATGATTGAAGACTAACACATACAAATTTCTATTTTTCCTATTTTTTGCATTAAATCAAAAACTGAAGTCTAACACCTTCAAAAATATCAATTATCATTTTTTAAAAAAAAGACCAAAATAGTTCTCTAAAATGAGCAAAATACTTCATTTTTCATGATTTTCTCAAAAAATTCCGTGATTGAAGACTAACACATACAAATTTCAATTTTCCCATTTTTTTGCAAAAAATCAAAAACTGAAGTCTATCACCTTCAAAAATATCAATTATAATTTTTTCTAAAAAAGACCAAAATAGTTCTCTAAAATGAGCAAAATACTTCATTTTTCATGTTTATCTCAAGAAATCCGGGATTGTAGACTAATACATACTAATTTCTATTATTCCAATTTTTTGCATAAAATAAAAAACTGAACTCTAACACCTTCAAAAATATCAATTATCATTTTTTCAAAAAAAGACAAAAATAGTTCTCTAAAATAAGCAAAATACTTCATTATTAATGTTTTTCTCAATAAATTCCGTGATTGAAGACTAACACATACAAATTTCTATTTTTCCTATTTTTTGCAAAAAATCAAAAACTTAAGTCTAACACCTTCAAAAATATCCATTATCATTTTTTATAAAAAAGACCAAAATAGTTCTCAAAAATGAGCAAAATACTTCATTTTTCTTGTTTTTCTCAAAAAACTCCGGGATTGAAGACTAACACATACAAATTTCAATTTTTCCAATTTTTTGCAAAAAATAAAAAACTGAAGTCTAACACCTTAAAAAATATCAATTATCATTTTTTCTGAAAAAGACCAAAATAGTTCTCTAAAATGAGCAAAATACTTCATTTTTCTTGGTTTTCTCAAAAAACTCCGGGATTGAAGACTAACACATACAAATTTCTATTTTTCCTATTTTTTGCATAAAATCAAAAACTGAAGTCTAACACCTTCAAAAATATCCATTATCATTTTTTATAAAAAAGACCAAAATAGTTCTCTAAAATGAGCAAAATACTTCATTTTTCATGTTTTTCTCAAAAAACTCCGTGATTGAATACTAACACATACAAATTTCAAATTTTCCATTTTTTGCATAAAATCAAAAACTGAAGTCTAACACCTTCAAAAATATCAATTATAATTTTTTCTAAAAAAGACAAAAATAGTTCTCTAAAATAAGAAAAATACTTCATTATTCATGTTTTTCTCAATAAATTCCGTGATTGAAGACTAACACATACAAATTTCTATTTTTCCTATTTTTTGCATAAAATAAAAAACTGAAGTCTAACACATTCAAAAATATCAATTATCATTTTTTCTAAAAAAGACCAAAATAGTTCTCTAAAATGAGCAAAATACTTCATTTTTCATGATTTTCTCAAAAAATTCCGTGATTGAAGACTAACCCATACAAATTTCAATTTTTCCAATTTTTTGCAAAAAATCAAAACTGAAGTCTAACACCTTCAAAAATATCCATTATCATTTTTTCTAAAAAAGACCAAAATAGTTCACTAAAATGAGCAAAATACTTCATTTTTCTTGTTTTTCTCAAAAAATTCCGGGATTGAAGACTAACACATACAAATTTCAATTTTCCAATTTTTTGCAAAAAATAAAAAACTGAAGTCTAACACCTTAAAAAATATCAATTATAATTTTTTCTAAAAAAGACCAAAATAGTTCTCTGAAATGAGCAAAATACTTCATTTTTCATGTTTTTCTCAAAAAACACCGGGATTGAAGACTAACACATACAAATTTCTATTTTTCCTATTTTTTGCAAAAAATAAAAAACTGAAGTCTAACACCTTAAAAAATATCAATTATCATTTTTTCAAAAAAAGACCAAAATAGTTCTCTAAAATGAGCAAAATACTTCATTATTAATGTTTTTCTCAAAAAACTCCGGGATTGAAGACTAACACATACAAATTTCTATTTTTCCTATTTTTTGCATAAAATCAAAAACTGAAGTCTAACACCTTCAAAAATATCCATTATCATTTTTTTTAAAAAAGACCAAAATAGTTCTCTAAAATGAGCAAAATACTTCATTTTTCTTGTTTTTCTCAAAAAACTCCGGGATTGAAGACTAACACATACAAATTTCAATTTTTCCAATTTTTTGCATAAAATCAAAAACTGAAGTCTAACACCTTCAAAAATATCCATTATCATTTTTTATAAAAAAGACCAAAATAGTTCTCTAAAATGAGCAAAATACTTCATTTTTCATGTTTTTCTCAAAAAACTCCGTGATTGAATACTAACACATACAAATTTCAAATTTTCCATTTTTTGCATAAAATCAAAAACTGAAGTCTAACATCTTCAAAAATATCAATTATAATTTTTTCTAAAAAAGACCAAAATAGTTCTCTAAAATGAGCAAAATACTTCATTTTTCATGTTTATCTCAAAAAATTCCGGGATTGAAGACTAACACATACAAATTCTATTTTTCCAATTTTTTGCATAAAATCAAAAACCGAAGTCTAACACCTTCAAAAATATCAATTATCATTTTTTCTAAAAAAGACAAAAATAGTTCTCTAAAATAAGCAAAATACTTCATTTTTCTTGTTTTTCTCAAAAAACTCCGGGATTGAAGACTAACACATACAAATTTCAATTTTTCCAATTTTTTGCAAAAAATAAAAAACTGAAGTCTAACACCTTCAAAAATATCAATTATCATTTTTTCTAAAAAAGACCAAAATAGTTCTCTGAAATGAGCAAAATAATTAATTTTTCATGTTTTTCTCAAAAAACTCCGGGATTGAATACTAACACATACAAATTTCTATTTTTCCAATTTTTTGCCTAAAATCAAAAACTGAAGTCTAACACCTTCAAAAATATCCATTATCATTTTTTCTAAAAAAGACCAAAATAGTTCTCTAAAATGAGCAAAATACTTCATTTTTCTTGTTTTTCTCAAAAAACTCCGGGATTGAAGACTAACACATACAAACTTCAATTTTCCAATTTTTTGCAAAAAATAAAAAACTGAAGTCTAACACCTTCAAAAATATCAATTATCATTTTTTCTGAAAAAGACCAAAATAGTTCTCTGAAAGGAGCAAAATACTTAATTTTTCTTGTTTTTCTCAAAAAACACCGGGATTGAAGACTAACACATACAAATTTCTATTTTTCCTATTTTTTGCATAAAATCAAAAACTGAAGTCTAAGACCTTCAAAAATATCCATTATCATTTTTTCTAAAAAAGACCAAAATAGTTCTCTAAAATGAGCAAAATACGTCATTTTTCTTGTTTTTCTCAAAAAACTCCGGGATTGAAGACTAACACATACAAATTTCAATTTTCCAATTTTTTGCAAAAAATAAAAAACTGAAGTCTAACACCTTCAAAAATATCAATTATCATTTTTTCTGAAAAAAACCCAAAATAGTTCTCTGAAATGAGCAAAATACTTAATTTTTCTTGTTTTTCTCAAAAAACACCGGGATTGAAGACTAACACATACACATTTCTATTTTTCCAATTTTTTGCATAAAATCAAAAACTGAAGTCTAACACCTTCAAAAATATCCATTATAATTTTTTCTAAAAAAGACCAAAATAGTTCTCTAAAATGAGCGAAATACTTCATTTTTCTTGTTTTTCTCAAAAAACTCCGGGATTGAAGACTAACACATACAAATTTCAATTTTCCAATTTTTTGCAAAAAAAAAAAAACTGAAGTCTAACACCTTCAAAAATATCAATTATCATTTTTTCTGAAAAAAACCCAAAATAGTTCTCTGAAATGAGCAAAATACTTAATTTTTCTTGTTTTTCTCAAAAAAACACCGGGATTGAAGACTAACACATACACATTTCTATTTTTCCAATTTTTTGCATAAAATCAAAAACTGAAGTCTAACACCTTCAAAAATATCCATTATCATTTTTTCCAAAAAAGACCAAAATAGTTCTCTAAAATGAGCAAAATACTTCATTTTTCATGTTTTTCTCAAAAAACTCCGGGATTGAAGACTAACACATACAAATTTCAATTTTCCAATTTTTTGCAAAAAATAAAAAACTGAAGTCTAACACCTTCAAAAATATCAATTATCATTTTTTCTGAAAAAGACCAAAATAGTTCTCTGAAATGAGCAAAATACTTAATTTTTCTTGTTTTTCTCAAAAAACTCCGGGATTGAAGACTAACACATACAAATTTCAATTTTCCAATTTTTTGCAAAAAATAAAAAACTGAAGTCTAACACCTTCAAAAATATCAATTATCATTTTTTCTGAAAAAGACCAAAATAGTTCTCTAAAATGAGCAAAATACTTCATTTTTCTTGTTTTTCTCAAAAAACTCCGGGATTGAAGACTAACACATACAAATTTCTATTTTTCCTATTTTTTGCATAAAATCAAAAACTGAAGTCTAACACCTTCAAAAATATCCATTATCATTTTTTAAAAAAAAAACCAAAATAGTTCTCTAAAATGAGCAAAATACTTCATTTTTCTTGTTTTTCTCAAAAAACTCCGGGATTGAAGACTAACACATACAAATTTCAATTTTTCCATTTTTTTGCAAAAAAACAAAAACTGAAGTCTAACAGCTAAAAAAATATCAATTATCATTTTTTCTAAATGAGTCCAAAATAGTTCTCTAAAATGAGCAAAATACTTCATTTTTCATGTTTTTCTCAAAAAACTTCGTGATTGAAGACTAACACATACAAATTTCTATTTTTCCTATTTTTTGTAAAAAATAAAAAACTGAATTTTAACACCTTCAAAAATATCAATTATCATTTTTTCGAAAAAAGACCAAAATAGTACTATAAAATGAGCAAAATACTTAATTTTTCATGTTTTTCTCAAAAAACTCCGTGATTGAAGACTAACACATACAAATTTCTATTTTTCCAATTTTTTGCATAAAATCAAAAACTGAAGTCAAACACCTTCAAAAATATCAATTATCATTTTTTCTAAAAAAGAAAAAAATAGTTCTCTAAAATAAGAAAAATACTTCATTATTCATGTTTTTCTCAATAAATTCCGTGATTTAAGACTAACACATACAAATTTCTATTTTTCCTATTTTTTGCATAAAATCAAAAACTGAAGTCTAACACATTCAAAAATATCAATTATCATTTTATCTAAAAAAGACCAAAATAGTACTATAAAATGAGCAAAATACTTCATTTTTCATGATTTTCTCAAAAAATTCCGTGATTGAAGACTAACCCATACAAATTTCAATTTTTCCAATTTTTTGCAAAAAATCAAAACTGAAGTCTAACACCTTCAAAAATATCAATTATCATTTTTTCTAAAAGAGTCCAAAATAGTTCTCTAAAATGAGCAAAATACTTCATTTTTCATGTTTTTCTCAAAAAAACTCCATGATTGAAGACTAACACATACAAATTTCTATTTTTCCTATTTTTTGCATTAAATCAAAAACTGAAGTCTAACACCTTCAAAAATATCAATTATCATTTTTTTAAAAAAAGACCAAAATAGTTCTCTAAAATGAGCAAAATACTTCATTTTTCATGATTTTCTCAAAAAATTCCGTGATTGAAGACTAACACATACAAATTTCAATTTTCCCATTTTTTTGCAAAAAATCAAAAACTGAAGTCTAACACCTTCAAAAATATCAATTATAATTTTTTCTAAAAAAAGACCAAAATAGTTCTCTAAAATGAGCAAAATACTTCATTTTTCATGTTTATCTCAAGAAATCCGGGATTGTAGACTAATACATACAAATTTCTATTATTCCAATTTTTTGCATAAAATAAAAAACTGAACTCTAACACCTTCAAAAATATCAATTATCATTTTTTCAAAAAAAGACAAAAATAGTTCTCTAAAATAAGCAAAATACTTCATTATTAATGTTTTTCTCAATAAATTCCGTGATTGAAGACTAACACATACAAATTTCTATTTTTCCTATTTTTTGCAAAAAATCAAAAACTTAAGTCTAACACCTTCAAAAATATCCATTATCATTTTTTATAAAAAAGACCAAAATAGTTCTCAAAAATGAGCAAAATACTTCATTTTTCTTGTTTTTCTCAAAAAACTCCGGGAGTGAAGACTAACACATACAAATTTCAATTTTTCCAATTTTTTGCAAAAAATAAAAAACTAAAGTCTAACACCTTAAACAATATCAATTATCATTTTTTCTGAAAAAGACCAAAATAGTTCTCTAAAATGAGCAAAATACTTCATTTTTCATGTTTTTCTCAAAAAACTCCGGGATTGAAGACTAACACATACAAATTTCTATTTTTCCTATTTTTTGCATAAAATCAAAAACTGAAGTCTAACACCTTCAAAAATATCCATTATCATTTTTTATAAAAAAGACCAAAATAGTTCTCTAAAATGGGCAAAATACTTCATTTTTCATGTTTTTCTCAAAAAACTCCGTGATTGAATACTAACACATACAAATTTCAAATTTTCCATTTTTTGCATAAAATCAAAAACTGAAGTCTAACACCTTCAAAAATATCAATTATCATTTTTTCTAAAAAAGACAAAAATAGTTCTCTAAAATAAGAAAAATACTTCATTATTCATGTTTTTCTCAATAAATTCCGTGATTGAAGACTAACACATACAAATTTCTATTTTTCCTATTTTTTGCATAAAATCAAAAACTGAAGTCTAACACATTCAAAAATATCAATTATCATTTTTTCTAAAAAAGACCAAAATAGTTCTCTAAAATGAGCAAAATACTTCATTTTTCATGATTTTCTCAAAAAATCCCGTGATTGAAGACTAACCCATACAAATTTCAATTTTTCCAATTTTTTTGCAAAAAATCAAAACTGAAGTCTAACACCTTCAAAAATATCAATTATCATTTTTTCTAAAAGAGTCCAAAATAGTTCTCTAAAATGAGCAAAATACTTCATTTTTCATGTTTTTCTCAAAAAACTCCATGATTGAAGACTAACACATACAAATTTCTATTTTTCCTATTTTTTGCATTAAATCAAAAACTGAAGTCTAACACCTTCAAAAATATCAATTATCATTTTTTAAAAAAAAGACCAAAATAGTTCTCTAAAATGAGCAAAATACTTCATTTTTCATGATTTTCTCAAAAAATTCCGTGATTGAAGACTAACACATACAAATTTCAATTTTCCCATTTTTTTGCAAAAAATCAAAAACTGAAGTCTATCACCTTCAAAAATATCAATTATAATTTTTTCTAAAAAAGACCAAAATAGTTCTCTAAAATGAGCAAAATACTTCATTTTTCATGTTTATCTCAAGAAATCCGGGATTGAAGACTAATACATACTAATTTCTATTATTCCAATTTTTTGCATAAAATAAAAAACTGAACTCTAACACCTTCAAAAATATCAATTATCATTTTTTCAAAAAAAGACAAAAATAGTTCTCTAAAATAAGCAAAATACTTCATTATTAATGTTTTTCTCAATAAATTCCGTGATTGAAGACTAACACATACAAATTTCCATTTTTCCTATTTTTTGCAAAAAATCAAAAACTTAAGTCTAACACCTTCAAAAATATCCATTATCATTTTTTATAAAAAAGGCCAAAATAGTTCTCAAAAATGAGCAAAATACTTCATTTTTCTTGTTTTTCTCAAAAAACTCCGGGATTGAAGACTAACACATACAAATTTCAATTTTTCCAATTTTTTGCAAAAAATAAAAAACTGAAGTCTAACACCTTAAAAAATATCAATTATCATTTTTTCTGAAAAAGACCAAAATAGTTCTCTAAAATGAGCAAAATACTTCATTTTTCTTGGTTTTCTCAAAAAACTCCGGGATTGAAGACTAACACATACAAATTTCTATTTTTCCTATTTTTTGCATAAAATCAAAAACTGAAGTCTAACACCTTCAAAAATATCCATTATCATTTTTTATAAAAAAGACCAAAATAGTTCTCTAAAATGAGCAAAATACTTCATTTTTCATGTTTTTCTCAAAAAACTCCGTGATTGAATACTAACACATACAAATTTCAAATTTTCCATTTTTTGCATAAAATCAAAAACTGAAGTCTAACACCTTCAAAAATATCAATTATAATTTTTTCTAAAAAAGACAAAAATAGTTCTCTAAAATAAGAAAAATACTTCATTATTCATGTTTTTCTCAATAAATTCCGTGATTGAAGACTAACACATACAAATTTCTATTTTTCCTATTTTTTGCATAAAACAAAAAACTGAAGTCTAACACATTCAAAAATATCAATTATCATTTTTTCTAAAAAAGACCAAAATAGTTCTCTAAAATGAGCAAAATACTTCATTTTTCATGATTTTCTCAAAAAATTCCGTGATTGAAGACTAACCCATACAAATTTCAATTTTTCCAATTTTTTGCAAAAAATCAAAACTGAAGTCTAACACCTTCAAAAATATCCATTATCATTTTTTCTAAAAAAGACCAAAATAGTTCTCTAAAATGAGCAAAATACTTCATTTTTCTTGTTTTTCTCAAAAAATTCCGGGATTGAAGACTAACACATACAAATTTCAATTTTCCAATTTTTTGCAAAAAATAAAAAACTGAAGTCTAACACCTTCAAAAATATCAATTATCATTTTTTCTGAAAAAAACCCAAAATAGTTCTCTGAAATGAGCAAAATACTTAATTTTTCTTGTTTTTCTCAAAAAAACACCGGGATTGAAGACTAACACATACACATTTCTATTTTTCCAATTTTTTGCATAAAATCAAAAACTGAAGTCTAACACCTTCAAAAATATCCATTATCATTTTTTCCAAAAAAGACCAAAATAGTTCTCTAAAATGAGCAAAATACTTCATTTTTCATGTTTTTCTCAAAAAACTCCGGGATTGAAGACTAACACATACAAATTTCAATTTTCCAATTTTTTGCAAAAAATAAAAAACTGAAGTCTAACACCTTCAAAAATATCAATTATCATTTTTTCTGAAAAAGACCAAAATAGTTCTCTGAAATGAGCAAAATACTTAATTTTTCTTGTTTTTCTCAAAAAACTCCGGGATTGAAGACTAACACATACAAATTTCAATTTTCCAATTTTTTGCAAAAAATAAAAAACTGAAGTCTAACACCTTCAAAAATATCAATTATCATTTTTTCTGAAAAAAACCCAAAATAGTTCTCTGAAATGAGCAAAATACTTAATTTTTCTTGTTTTTCTCAAAAAAACACCGGGATTGAAGACTAACACATACACATTTCTATTTTTCCAATTTTTTGCATAAAATCAAAAACTGAAGTCTAACACCTTCAAAAATATCCATTATCATTTTTTCCAAAAAAGACCAAAATAGTTCTCTAAAATGAGCAAAATACTTCATTTTTCATGTTTTTCTCAAAAAACTCCGGGATTGAAGACTAACACATACAAATTTCAATTTTCCAATTTTTTGCAAAAAATAAAAAACTGAAGTCTAACACCTTCAAAAATATCAATTATCATTTTTTCTGAAAAAGACCAAAATAGTTCTCTGAAATGAGCAAAATACTTAATTTTTCTTGTTTTTCTCAAAAAACTCCGGGATTGAAGACTAACACATACAAATTTCAATTTTCCAATTTTTTGCAAAAAATAAAAAACTGAAGTCTAACACCTTCAAAAATATCAATTATCATTTTTTCTGAAAAAGACCAAAATAGTTCTCTAAAATGAGCAAAATACTTCATTTTTCTTGTTTTTCTCAAAAAACTCCGGGATTGAAGACTAACACATACAAATTTCTATTTTTCCTATTTTTTGCATAAAATCAAAAACTGAAGTCTAACACCTTCAAAAATATCCATTATCATTTTTTAAAAAAAAAACCAAAATAGTTCTCTAAAATGAGCAAAATACTTCATTTTTCTTGTTTTTCTCAAAAAACTCCGGGATTGAAGACTAACACATACAAATTTCAATTTTTCCATTTTTTTGCAAAAAAACAAAAACTGAAGTCTAACAGCTAAAAAAATATCAATTATCATTTTTTCTAAATGAGTCCAAAATAGTTCTCTAAAATGAGCAAAATACTTCATTTTTCATGTTTTTCTCAAAAAACTTCGTGATTGAAGACTAACACATACAAATTTCTATTTTTCCTATTTTTTGCAAAAAATAAAAAACTGAATTTTAACACCTTCAAAAATATCAATTATCATTTTTTCGAAAAAAGACCAAAATAGTACTATAAAATGAGCAAAATACTTAATTTTTCATGTTTTTCTCAAAAAACTCCGTGATTGAAGACTAACACATACAAATTTCTATTTTTCCAATTTTTTGCATAAAATCAAAAACTGAAGTCAAACACCTTCAAAAATATCAATTATCATTTTTTCTAAAAAAGAAAAAAATAGTTCTCTAAAATAAGAAAAATACTTCATTATTCATGTTTTTCTCAATAAATTCCGTGATTTAAGACTAACACATACAAATTTCTATTTTTCCTATTTTTTGCATAAAATCAAAAACTGAAGTCTAACACATTCAAAAATATCAATTATCATTTTATCTAAAAAAGACCAAAATAGTACTATAAAATGAGCAAAATACTTCATTTTTCATGATTTTCTCAAAAAATTCCGTGATTGAAGACTAACCCATACAAATTTCAATTTTTCCAATTTTTTGCAAAAAATCAAAACTGAAGTCTAACACCTTCAAAAATATCAATTATCATTTTTTCTAAAAGAGTCCAAAATAGTTCTCTAAAATGAGCAAAATACTTCATTTTTCATGTTTTTCTCAAAAAAATTCCATGATTGAAGACTAACACATACAAATTTCTATTTTTCCTATTTTTTGCATTAAATCAAAAACTGAAGTCTAACACCTTCAAAAATATCAATTATCATTTTTTTAAAAAAAGACCAAAATAGTTCTCTAAAATGAGCAAAATACTTCATTTTTCATGATTTTCTCAAAAAATTCCGTGATTGAAGACTAACACATACAAATTTCAATTTTCCCATTTTTTTGCAAAAAATCAAAAACTGAAGTCTAACACCTTCAAAAATATCAATTATAATTTTTTCTAAAAAAAGACCAAAATAGTTCTCTAAAATGAGCAAAATACTTCATTTTTCATGTTTATCTCAAGAAATCCGGGATTGTAGACTAATACATACAAATTTCTATTATTCCAATTTTTTGCATAAAATAAAAAACTGAACTCTAACACCTTCAAAAATATCAATTATCATTTTTTCAAAAAAAGACAAAAATAGTTCTCTAAAATAAGCAAAATACTTCATTATTAATGTTTTTCTCAATAAATTCCGTGATTGAAGACTAACACATACAAATTTCTATTTTTCCTATTTTTTGCAAAAAATCAAAAACTTAAGTCTAACACCTTCAAAAATATCCATTATCATTTTTTATAAAAAAGACCAAAATAGTTCTCAAAAATGAGCAAAATACTTCATTTTTCTTGTTTTTCTCAAAAAACTCCGGGAGTGAAGACTAACACATACAAATTTCAATTTTTCCAATTTTTTGCAAAAAATAAAAAACTAAAGTCTAACACCTTAAACAATATCAATTATCATTTTTTCTGAAAAAGACCAAAATAGTTCTCTAAAATGAGCAAAATACTTCATTTTTCATGTTTTTCTCAAAAAACTCCGGGATTGAAGACTAACACATACAAATTTCTATTTTTCCTATTTTTTGCATAAAATCAAAAACTGAAGTCTAACACCTTCAAAAATATCCATTATCATTTTTTATAAAAAAGACCAAAATAGTTCTCTAAAATGGGCAAAATACTTCATTTTTCATGTTTTTCTCAAAAAACTCCGTGATTGAATACTAACACATACAAATTTCAAATTTTCCATTTTTTGCATAAAATCAAAAACTGAAGTCTAACACCTTCAAAAATATCAATTATCATTTTTTCTAAAAAAGACAAAAATAGTTCTCTAAAATAAGAAAAATACTTCATTATTCATGTTTTTCTCAATAAATTCCGTGATTGAAGACTAACACATACAAATTTCTATTTTTCCTATTTTTTGCATAAAATCAAAAACTGAAGTCTAACACATTCAAAAATATCAATTATCATTTTTTCTAAAAAAGACCAAAATAGTTCTCTAAAATGAGCAAAATACTTCATTTTTCATGATTTTCTCAAAAAATCCCGTGATTGAAGACTAACCCATACAAATTTCAATTTTTCCAATTTTTTTGCAAAAAATCAAAACTGAAGTCTAACACCTTCAAAAATATCAATTATCATTTTTTCTAAAAGAGTCCAAAATAGTTCTCTAAAATGAGCAAAATACTTCATTTTTCATGTTTTTCTCAAAAAACTCCATGA
This sequence comes from Luzula sylvatica, assembly GCA_946800325.1. Classification (NCBI taxonomy): domain Eukaryota; kingdom Viridiplantae; phylum Streptophyta; class Magnoliopsida; order Poales; family Juncaceae; genus Luzula; species Luzula sylvatica. Next base: position 66,031,787 of record OX326959.1, on the reverse strand, counting down.
TTGAAGACTAACACATACAAATTTCTATTTTTCCTATTTTTTGCATTAAATCAAAAACTGAAGTCTAACACCTTCAAAAATATCAATTATCATTTTTTAAAAAAAAGACCAAAATAGTTCTCTAAAATGAGCAAAATACTTCATTTTTCATGATTTTCTCAAAAAATTCCGTGATTGAAGACTAACACATACAAATTTCAATTTTCCCATTTTTTTGCAAAAAATCAAAAACTGAAGTCTATCACCTTCAAAAATATCAATTATAATTTTTTCTAAAAACGACCAAAATAGTTCTCTAAAATGAGCAAAATACTTCATTTTTCATGTTTATCTCAAGAAATCCGGGATTGAAGACTAATACATACTAATTTCTATTATTCCAATTTTTTGCATAAAATAAAAAACTGAACTCTAACACCTTCAAAAATATCAATTATCATTTTTTCAAAAAAAGACAAAAATAGTTCTCTAAAATAAGCAAAATACTTCATTATTAATGTTTTTCTCAATAAATTCCGTGATTGAAGACTAACACATACAAATTTCCATTTTTCCTATTTTTTGCAAAAAATCAAAAACTTAAGTCTAACACCTTCAAAAATATCCATTATCATTTTTTATAAAAAAGGCCAAAATAGTTCTCAAAAATGAGCAAAATACTTCATTTTTCTTGTTTTTCTCAAAAAACTCCGGGATTGAAGACTAACACATACAAATTTCAATTTTTCCAATTTTTTGCAAAAAATAAAAAACTGAAGTCTAACACCTTAAAAAATATCAATTATCATTTTTTCTGAAAAAGACCAAAATAGTTCTCTAAAATGAGCAAAATACTTCATTTTTCTTGGTTTTCTCAAAAAACTCCGGGATTGAAGACTAACACATACAAATTTCTATTTTTCCTATTTTTTGCATAAAATCAAAAACTGAAGTCTAACACCTTCAAAAATATCCATTATCATTTTTTATAAAAAAGACCAAAATAGTTCTCTAAAATGAGCAAAATACTTCATTTTTCATGTTTTTCTCAAAAAACTCCGTGATTGAATACTAACACATACAAATTTCAAATTTTCCATTTTTTGCATAAAATCAAAAACTGAAGTCTAACACCTTCAAAAATATCAATTATAATTTTTTCTAAAAAAGACAAAAATAGTTCTCTAAAATAAGAAAAATACTTCATTATTCATGTTTTTCTCAATAAATTCCGTGATTGAAGACTAACACATACAAATTTCTATTTTTCCTATTTTTTGCATAAAATAAAAAACTGAAGTCTAACACATTCAAAAATATCAATTATCATTTTTTCTAAAAAAGACCAAAATAGTTCTCTAAAATGAGCAAAATACTTCATTTTTCATGATTTTCTCAAAAAATTCCGTGATTGAAGACTAACCCATACAAATTTCAATTTTTCCAATTTTTTGCAAAAAATCAAAACTGAAGTCTAACACCTTCAAAAATATCTATTATCATTTTTTCTAAAAAAGACCAAAATAGTTCTCTAAAATGAGCAAAATACTTCATTTTTCTTGTTTTTCTCAAAAAATTCCGGGATTGAAGACTAACACATACAAATTTCAATTTTCCAATTTTTTGCAAAAAATAAAAAACTGAAGTCTAACACCTTCAAAAATATCAATTATAATTTTTTCTAAAAAAGACCAAAATAGTTCTCTGAAATGAGCAAAATACTTCATTTTTCATGTTTTTCTCAAAAAACACCGGGATTGAAGACTAACACATACAAATTTCTATTTTTCCTATTTTTTGCAAAAAATAAAAAACTGAAGTCTAACACATTAAAAAATATCAATTATCATTTTTTCAAAAAAAGACCAAAATAGTTCTCTAAAATGAGCAAAATACTTCATTATTAATGTTTTTCTCAAAAAACTCCGGGATTGAAGACTAACACATACAAATTTCTATTTTTCCTATTTTTTGCATAAAATCAAAAACTGAAGTCTAACACCTTCAAAAATATCCATTATCATTTTTTTTTAAAAAGACCAAAATAGTTCTCTAAAATGAGCAAAATACTTCATTTTTCTTGTTTTTCTCAAAAAACTCCGGGATTGAAGACTAACACATACAAATTTCAATTTTTCCAATTTTTTGCATAAAATCAAAAACTGAAGTCTAACACCTTCAAAAATATCCATTATCATTTTTTATAAAAAAGACCAAAATAGTTCTCTAAAATGAGCAAAATACTTCATTTTTCATGTTTTTCTCAAAAAACTCCGTGATTGAATACTAACACATACAAATTTCAAATTTTCCATTTTTTGCATAAAATCAAAAACTGAAGTCTAACACCTTCAAAAATATCAATTATAATTTTTTCTAAAAAAGACCAAAATAGTTCTCTAAAATGAGCAAAATACTTCATTTTTCATGTTTATCTCAAAAAATTCCGGGATTGAAGACTAACACATACAAATTCTATTTTTCCAATTTTTTGCATAAAATCAAAAACCGAAGTCTAACACCTTCAAAAATATCAATTATCATTTTTTCTAAAAAAGACAAAAATAGTTCTCTAAAATAAGCAAAATACTTCATTTTTCTTGTTTTTCTCAAAAAACTCCGGGATTGAAGACTAACACATACAAATTTCAATTTTTCCAATTTTTTGCAAAAAATAAAAAACTGAAGTCTAACACCTTCAAAAATATCAATTATCATTTTTTCTGAAAAAGACCAAAATAGTTCTCTGAAATGAGCAAAATAATTAATTTTTCATGTTTTTCTCAAAAAACTCCGGGATTGAATACTAACACATACAAATTTCTATTTTTCCAATTTTTTGCCTAAAATCAAAAACTGAAGTCTAACACCTTCAAAAATATCCATTATCATTTTTTCTAAAAAAGACCAAAATAGTTCTCTAAAATGAGCAAAATACTTCATTTTTCTTGTTTTTCTCAAAAAACTCCGGGATTGAAGACTAACACATACAAACTTCAATTTTCCAATTTTTTGCAAAAAATAAAAAACTGAAGTCTAACACCTTCAAAAATATCAATTATCATTTTTTCTGAAAAAGACCAAAATAGTTCTCTGAAATGAGCAAAATACTTAATTTTTCTTGTTTTTCTCAAAAAACACCGGGATTGAAGACTAACACATACAAATTTCTATTTTTCCTATTTTTTGCATAAAATCAAAAACTGAAGTCTAAGACCTTCAAAAATATCCATTATCATTTTTTCTAAAAAAGACCAAAATAGTTCTCTAAAATGAGCAAAATACTTCATTTTTCTTGTTTTTCTCAAAAAACTCCGGGATTGAAGACTAACACATACAAATTTCAATTTTCCAATTTTTTGCAAAAAATAAAAAACTGAAGTCTAACACCTTCAAAAATATCAATTATCATTTTTTCTGAAAAAAACCCAAAATAGTTCTCTGAAATGAGCAAAATACTTAATTTTTCTTGTTTTTCTCAAAAAACACCGGGATTGAAGACTAACACATACACATTTCTATTTTTCCAATTTTTTGCATAAAATCAAAAACTGAAGTCTAACACCTTCAAAAATATCCATTATAATTTTTTCTAAAAAAGACCAAAATAGTTCTCTAAAATGAGCAAAATACTTCATTTTTCTTGTCTTTCTCAAAAAACTCCGGGATTGAAGACTAACACTTACAAATTTCAATTTTCCAATTTTTTGCAAAAAAAAAAAAACTGAAGTCTAACACCTTCAAAAATATCAATTATCATTTTTTCTGAAAAAAACCCAAAATAGTTCTCTGAAATGAGCAAAATACTTAATTTTTCTTGTTTTTCTCAAAAAAACACCGGGATTGAAGACTAACACATACACATTTCTATTTTTCCAATTTTTTGCATAAAATCAAAAACTGAAGTCTAACACCTTCAAAAATATCCATTATCATTTTTTCCAAAAAAGACCAAAATAGTTCTCTAAAATGAGCAAAATACTTCATTTTTCATTTTTTTCTCAAAAAACTCCGGGATTGAAGACTAACACATACAAATTTCAATTTTCCAATTTTTTGCAAAAAATAAAAAACTGAAGTCTAACACCATCAAAAATATCAATTATCATTTTTTCTGAAAAAGACCAAAATAGTTCTCTGAAATGAGCAAAATACTTAATTTTTCTTGTTTTTCTCAAAAAACACCGGGATTGAAGACTAACACATACAAATTTCTATTTTTCCTATTTTTTGCATAAAATCAAAAACTGAAGTCTAACACATTCAAAAATATCAATTATCATTTTTTCTAAAAAAGACCAAAATAGTTCTCTAAAATGAGCAAAATACTTCATTTTTCATGATTTTCTTAAAAAATTCCGTGATTGAAGACTAACCCATCCAAATTTCAATTTTTCCAATTTTTTGCAAAAAATCAAAACTGAAGTCTAACACCTTCAAAAATATCAATTATCATTTTTTCTAAAAGAGTCCAAAATAGTTCTCTAAAATGAGCAAAATACTTCATTTTTCATGTTTTTCTCAAAAAACTCCGTGATTGAAGACTAACACATACAAATTTCTATTTTTCCAATTTTTTGCATAAAATCAAAAACTGAAGTCTAACACCTTCAAAAATATCAATTATCATTTTTTCTAAAAAAGACAAAAATAGTTCTCTAAAATAAGAAAAATACTTCATTATTCATGTTTTTCTCCATAAATTCCGTGATTTTAGACTAACACATACAAATTTCTATTTTTCCTATTTTTTGCATAAAATAAAAAACTGAAGTCTAACACATTCAAAAATATCAATTATCATTTTTTTTAAAAAAGACCAAAATAGTTCTCTAAAATGAGCAAAATACTTCATTTTTCATGATTTTCTCAAGAAATCCGGGATTGTAGACTAATACATACTAATTTCTATTATTCCAATTTTTTGCATAAAATAAAAAACTGAACTCTAACACCTTCAAAAATATCAATTATCATTTTTTCAAAAAAAGACAAAAATAGTTCTCTAAAATAAGCAAAATACTTCATTATTCATGTTTTTCTCAATAAATTCCGTGATTGAAGACTAACACATACAAATTTCTATTTTTCCTATTTTTTGCAAAAAATCAAAAACTTAAGTCTAACACCTTAAAAAATATCCATTATCATTTTTTATAAAAAAGACCAAAATAGTTCTCTAAAATGAGCAAAATACTTCATTTTTCATGTTTTTCTCAAAAAACTTCGTGATTGAAGACTAACACATACAAATTTCTATTTTTCCTATTTTTTGCAAAAAATAAAAAACTGAATTTTAACACCTTCAAAAATATCAATTATCATTTTTTCGAAAAAAGACCAAAATAGTACTATAAAATGGGCAAAATACTTCATTTTTCATGTTTTTCTAAAAAAATTCCGGGATTGAAGACTAACATATACAAATTTCTATTTTTCCTATTTTTTGCATAAAATGAAAAACTGAAGTCTAACACCTTCAAAAATATCAATTATATTTTTTCTAAAAAAGACTAAAATAGTTCTCTAAAATGATCAAAATACTTCATTTTTCATGTTTATCTCAAAAAACTCTGGGATTGAAGACTAACACATACAAATTTGTATTTTTCTTAAAAAGACCAAAATAGTTCTCTAAAATGAGCCAAATACTTCATTTTTCATGTTTTTCTCGAAAAACTCCGTGATTGAAGACTAACACATACAAATTTCTATTTTTCCATTTTTTTGCAAAAAATCAAAAACTGAAGTCTAACACCTAAAAAAATATCAATTATCATTTTTTCTAAATGAGTCCAAAATAGTTCTCTAAAATGAGCAAAATACTTCATTTTTCATGTTTTTCTCAAAAAACTTCGTGATTGAAGACTAACACATACAAATTTCTATTTTTCCTATTTTTTGCAAAAAATAAAAAACTGAATTTTAACACCTTCAAAAATATCAATTATCATTTTGTCGAAAAAAGACCAAAATAGTTCTCTAAAATGAGCAAAATACTTCATTTTTCATGTTTTTCTCAAAAAATTCCGGGATTGAAGACTAAGACATACAAATTTCTATTTTTCCTATTTTTTGCATAAAATCAAAAACTGAAGTCTAACACCTTCAAAAATATCAATTATCATTTTTTCTAAAAAAGACCAAAATAGTTCTCTAAAATGAGCCAAATACTTCATTTTTCATGTTGTTCTCGAAAAACTCCGTTATTGAAGACTAACTCATACAAATTTCTATTTTTCCTATTTTTTGCATATAATAAAAAACTGAAGTCTAACACCTTCAAAAATATAAATTATCATTTTTTCTAAAAAAAGACCAAAATAGTTCTCTAAAATGAGCAAAATACTTCATTTTTCATGATTTTCTCAAAAAATTCCGTGATTGAAGACTAACACATACAAATTTCTATTTTTCCAAATTTTTGCATTAAATCAAAAACTGAAGTCTAACACCTTCAAAAATATCAATTATCATTTTTTCTAAAAAAGACCAAAATAGTTCTCTAAAATGAGCAAAATACTTCATTTTTCATGATTTTCTCAAAAAATTCCGTGATTGAAGACTAACACATACAAATTTCAATTTTTCCAATTTTTTGCAAAAAATCAAAACTGAAGTCTAACACCTTCAAAAATATCAATTATCATTTTTTCTAAAAGAGTCCAAAATAGTTCTCTTAAATAAGCAAAATACTTCATTATTCATGTTTTTCTCAATAAATTCCGTGATTGAAGACTAACACGTACAAATTTCTATTTTCCCTTTTTTTTGCAAAAAATCAAAAACTGAAGTCTAACACCTTCAAAAATATCAATTATCATATTTTCAAAAAAAGACCAAAATAGTTCTCTAAAATGAGCCAAATACTTCATTTTTCATGTTTTTCTCTAAAAACTCCGTGATTGAAGACTAACACATACAAATTTCTATTTTTCCTATTTTTTGCATAAAATCAAAAACTGAAATCTAACACCTTCAAATATATCCATTATCATTTTTTCTAAAAAAGACCAAAATAGTTCTCTAAAATGAGCAAAATACTTCATTTTTCTTGTTTTTCTCAAAAAACTCCGGGATTGAAGACTAACACATACAAATTTCTATTTTTCCTATTTTTTGCAAAAAATAAAAAACTGAATTTTAACACCTTCATAAATATCAATTATCATTTTTTCGAAAAAAGACCAAATAGTTCTCTAAAATGAGCAAAATACTTCATTTTTCATGTTTTTCTCAAAAAATTCCGGGATTGAAGACTAACACATACAAATTTCTATTTTTCCTTTTTTTTGCATAAAATCAAAAACTGAAGTCTAACACCTTCAAATATATCCATTATCATTTTTTCTAAAAAAGACCAAAATAGTTCTCTAAAATGAGCAAAATACTTCATTTTTCTTGTTTTTCTCAAAAAACTCCGGCATTGAAGACTAACACATACAAATTTCTATTTTTCCTATTTTTTGCAAAAAATAAAAAACTGAATTTTAACACCTTCATAAATATCAATTATAATTTTTTCGAAAAAAGACCAAATAGTTCTCTAAAATGAGCAAAATACTTCATTTTTCATGATTTTCTCTAAAAATTCCGTGATTGAAGACTAACGCATACAAATTTCAATTTTCCCATTTTTTTGCATAAAATCAAAAACTGAAGTCTAACGCCTTCAAAAATATCAATTATCATTTTTTCAAAAAAAGACCAAAATAGTTCTCTAAAATGAGCAAAATATTTCATTTTTCATGATTTTCTCTAAAAATTCCATGATTGAAGACTAACACATACAAATTTCAATTTTCCCATTTTTTTGCAAAAAATCAAAAACTGAAGTCTAACACCTTCAAAAATATCAATTATAATTTTTTCTAAAAAAGACCAAAATAGTTCTCTAAAATGAGCAAAATACTTCATTTTTCATGTTTATCTCAAAAAATTCCGGGATTGAAGACTAACACATACAAATTCTATTTTTCCAATTTTTTGCATAAAATCAAAAACTGAAGTCTAACACCTTCAAAAATATCAATTATCATTTTTTCTAAAAAAGACAAAAATAGTTCTCTAAAATAAGCAAAATACTTCATTATTCATATTTTTCTCAATAAATTCCGTGATTGAAGACTAACACATACAAATTTCTATTTTCCCAATTTTTTGCAAAAAATCAAAAACTGAAGTCTAACACCTTCAAAAATATCAATTATCATTTTTTCTAAAAAAGACAAAAATAGTTCTCTAAAATAAGCAAAATACTTCATTATTCATGTTTTTCTCAATAAATTCCGTGATTGAAGACTAACACATACAAATTTCTATTTTCCCAATCTTTTGCAAAAAATCAAAAACTGAAGTCTAACACCTTCAAAAATATCAATTATCATTTTTTCTAAAAAAGACCATAATAGTTCTCTAAAATGAGCCAAATACTTCATTTTTCATGTTTTTCTCGAAAAACTCCGTGATTGAAGACTAACACATACAAATTTCTATTTTTCCAATTTTTTGCAAAAAATCAAAAACTTAAGTCTAACACCTTCAAAAATATCCATTATCATTTTTTATAAAAAATACCAAAATAGTTCTCTAAAATGAGCAAAATACTTCATTTTTCTTGTTTTTCTCAAAAAACTCCGGGATTGAAGACAAACACATACAAATTTCAATTTTTCCAATTTTTTGCAAAAAATAAAAAACTGAAGTCTAACACCTTAAAAAATATCAATTATCATTTTTTCTGAAAAAGACCAAAATAGTTCTCTAAAATGAGCAAAATACTTCATTTTTCATGTTTTTCTCAAAAAACTCCGGGATTGAATACTAACACATACAAATTTCTATTTTTCCTATTTTTTGCATAAAATGAAAAACTGAAGTCTAACACCTTCAAAAATATCCATTATCATTCTTTATAAAAAACACCAAAATAGTTCTCTAAAATGAGCAAAATACTTCATTTTTCTTGT